>BMAV01019572.1:212750-279071 GCA_019973955.1 Trichonephila inaurata madagascariensis
CTGTTACTAATGCCACCTGATCGGCAAAGGCCAGATCTAAGCCTACGAAATTCATCATAGCAAAGAACTAAATGACGCCTGTCTTTAGCCGTAGCTTTTGGCACCATACAGGTGACAGATTGATTTAGCTCGGTTTCACCCCGATTTTGAGGGAGTACATCCTGGGGGTGGTCAGGGGCGTCCCACCTCTGTTCCCCTTCCACCCACCTCACGAGAGGACTTGCGGCTCGACGGCTATTTAAAGAACCCCCATGCCGCGAAGGCACTATACATTTACAAATATCCATGTCTTCTCCGGGATTCGAACCCAGGTCTAACGGCAAAGCAGTTAGCGTCGCTAACCACTATACCGGATGGGTAACTTGGCCTTTTCCTACATTGTTTCTTATTAAATTTGTCTTCTGGCGTCTTAAATATAACTTTCAGTCTCCAGATGTAGTCACTGAACCACCCACCTGTCTTGCAATTTTAACATAGGAAAGACCACTTTTTCGTCACACATCTCTTTATCCCTTTAAGACTCAACCCGCACGATTGTGCGGTTAGACATTCTTATACATTTTTGCTTCTGGAATAGTCGTATATAATAAAATCCCGAATCCAACGATTGAGCGTGTTTGCAGAAAGTGTAAAGTATCATTTTTTATATCAACAGACGGTAGTTGTAGTCCATGTTTTACTTTCAGCTGGCAAATCTAACTTGGTTTTCAAATACAACGAAAACACGTCTTCTTTTTATCTGTCGTAAAAAGGTAATAATTAATATATTTCTAATTGCTGCTTGAATACAAATTTTTGTATTAATGTTTAAATCATTGTGTAAAATAGAAAGAATATTAACTATACTCTATTAATGTGGCTTGTAGGACTCGGGATTTCGTTACCCGTACGATCGTGCGGCTTGGGCGTTACTTGAGTCACTGCAACTGTAAAGGTAAGTACTTACCACGCGAATTTTCTTTTCTGTTTCAATAATTTTGATGAAAGCCTACATAAAAACGATATATGTATATATATATATATATATTGTTATATAATTAATACCAAATTTTCTTGGGGGTTGCCATGGATAAATCTCTTTTTTCTTTCTCTCTCTCTTTTTAGCAATTAATTTTCTTCTCTATACGTTTGTTGAGGAGTATGGCATTTTTATCCTCTCCACAGATATCTGCATCCATATCTCTTCCCCCTTCCCCCCAAAATCTAGGTTTCCGGTCGTAATTAATATGGTGTGGCTAAAAAAATTTTTTTTAAAAAAAAAAAGTGCTGCATTAAAAAAAAAAGTGCTCTGATACATTTTGCTATTTTTCATGGAATACTGTGTTAACTTTCAACAAAAAACTTTTTCAGGTGTCTAAAAGGAGAAGATTTCTCACAGAAGAAATTTTTCAATTGATGAATAAATCACATTGAACTTAGATCAGAACTTAGTGATGTCTCGGATGATGACGATGCTGCGAACAAAACATATGAATCGCGTTTACTGGAAGGAGAATCAAGTTCAGATGAGAGGAATGAAGAAACACATGGGAATATTTGAAATGAAAAGACAATTTTGGATCATTCTTTACCATAAAAGTCTCTTGAACACATTCATTACATTGATTTAGCTGTTGCAAATTCTTGGTTTCTGTGCAAACAAGATGCAATATCAAATAAAATTCCTCTAAAAATCAAAATGGATCACTTAAAATTTAAGTTAGAGATAATTGAAGCGTTATCAGCCTTTCCACCTACTAACCAAAGTATTTTAACTGATGATGAAGATAACACACAGTATTGTAATTCCACTCCCAAAAAGATCGAAGCGTTATAATCCACTTGCTATACATGTCATGGCTTTTACATGACATGTATAGCCGTTTTTGATGTGTTGACGACATTTCAAGGCCTCGCACAAGTGCAGATTTGAAAACTACGAAAGCAGTTTGAAAGCTTGTAAAAAATGCAATGGTTATTTATACTTGTCAAAAACAAAACAAAAGATTTTTGCAGTAAATAAATAATGAATTAATAAAAGAATTAATTTTCATCAATAATTTCTTTATTTGTAACACGTTTAGTTGAATTAATATTGTTTCTTCTATAAACTTAGAGCTAAAAATGTATAACTCGTAAAATTTCACGGGTGACCTGTTTCACAGATATCGTGCGGGTACCGTCTACATTCCAGGAGGAAGGGGGGAGCGGGAATTTTTTTATTATTTTTTCTAATGTCATTGGGGTCTATATAGTATTAATAACCAAAAGAATTTAATATTTGAAGATAAAAATAATTTGGGACTTAAAGGGTTATAGGTGTCTAATCTACTCTTTTATTTGATGCCATTGCTTCTTGTCTGAGTATCATTGTTGTCCTGTACAGGAAACAGTCCTGTCCTCAATCCTGTCAAAAACTTGTGGCTCCATTTGAAAATCCTTGTCCGAATGAGGTACCCATGAAATAAAATGGAACTAAGTGAGGATATAATTGTTTCCTGGCATCATGTAATAACGAAGGAAGAGCTTAAAACTATTATCAGCTCAATAAAACATCGATGTGAAGCTGTAATACAAAATAAAGACTATGCCACTAGGCACTGATTGCTGTCATCAGTATCTAAGGTATATCGATAGTTATTGCAACATAACTTCTTTTGCATTGCAAATGTTTGAATTTTGTTTATTGTATTGAATTCAGTATCAAATTCTTTTTAAAATGATATAAAAGACTTTGCGTAACAACTTAAAACACATAACAATTTTAAAAAAGTGTCCACAATTTTGGCCACCACTGTATTAAGAAACTCATTTCAACTTTGTAACGGTATGTATGGAAAATATTCCGTAAAATTAACCTGTTTGGGTCTTGCCCTACCTGTAAGATTTCATTGCAGAAAAAGACCTCAACAAATTTAAAATGTCTCTTAAGTACAAAAATAATTCCTCTACCAATTATCCATGATTATCAAGCAACCGATATTATGAGACAAAGTTAAAAACAAAAAGTTTTCAGGATTTATCTAAAATGATAAATTAGCATATCATATTAAATTATAAGACAACTACAAGCTCTAATATCACCAAAAAAATTCCCATATATGAATGCATTTATTATTATGAGAAATCTCAAAAAGCAGTTGTCCATACTGAAAATCAATCTCAAATTTGTGAATAATCTCTGAACAGTCCAAAAAAACATACATAAATGCTTGAAAGAGAATACTTCATTGCTAAGTAGCAAACAGAATCACAAAAATTAAATCTTTCATCTGTTGCTGGAAAGACAAGATGGAAGTTGGCACCATTTTGCAATCACAAGGAAAAATCCATTTTTTGATTCTGGTAAACAGGTAATCCATAACGTCATGGGAAAGCAGAATTCACTGTTTTCATCCAAGAAAACTATCTGGACGAAAGTCATCTTCCACACCCAGAAAAGCAGTAAGAAAGAAAGCGTCGATTACCCTGCGCAATAAAAGGAGAAGCCAATCATATAAATCTGTAAATAATTTCCAAATAGTCGAAAGCATACATAAATAACCTAAATGAGAAGATTTCGAAAATTAGGAAAAAGAATCACAAAACTCAAGTTCTGTGATTCTGCTTTCGGGTTCATGGAATCAAAGTCGAAGATTCTCTTGAATTTCTGAAAGAAACCCAATCCAAGCATTCTGATTCTGATGAACAGGTAATCTAAGACTTCATTGGAAAGCATTCGATATTTTCTTCTTAGTAAAGTGTCTGGGTGTAAATTATCACCCTAGAACAGTGCTTCTCTCAAACTTTCAATATACGTGACCCACTATTCAATCATCATTTTCAGCGCGCCCCCCTCCATACAATAACAATGCATTGAATTCAATAATACTATACTTTGACACTAAAGCTCCAATACGACCTTAACATGTGCCACCGACGTATATAAACGTCTCGCTCAAAGTATTAATTTTCTGGAAGTATATATACGTCTTTCCGAAGTACGATCTTTTCTGTGCAGTGCTATCCATAAAATTATTCCGAAGGCTTTGGAATGCAATAAAAGGACCTTGACAATGTTAGCGAAGGATTTACTTATTTCAGAGGATTTGCTTATTTATTCCCTTTTTCCTCCCCCTCTCTTTACCCCCGAAAAAAACATCAAAATATTCTCATCTACAGGGTAAACGGTGGCATTTGGGAGCGTATCGCGTAACTTTTAATCGGCAGTTAAGGAATTATTATAAACCGTATAAATTTTCAAGATAAGTGTTAATACACAAACCCATGGGGTCACTGATAATTATCAAACTTGTTCTTAACTTAGTACTGTTAAATTAATAATAAAATACATTGTACAGTATTGATACATTTATAAGTGTATTATATCAGTGTAAACGTATATTTTATATTTTATTATATCAGAAAGTATTTTGTTTGTTTACTTTCAGTAAATTGATTTTTTAAATAATCTTTTTTTTTTACTTTTGAATATGCTCGCGCCCCCTTCGTAGAGTTATCATGCCCCCAAGGGGGGCGTGCCCCACAGTTTGAGAAATACTGCCCTAGAAACTTTTCCAAAAAGAACACCTCGAATACTAATTTATCAATTATGATCTATCATAAATTTGTAAACAATATTCGAATCGGGGAAAACATATTTAAATCAAATTAGTGAGAACACTTCGATACAAATTAGAAGAAGAGTTGAATGAAAAGGTTGCCCTCTAAAGCAACGGGAGGGCTTTTGGGGACAGACCTAGTCCTTTCAACCACGATCAGAAAATCAAGACGGCACCTGAACTGGCAGTCCATTCTCTAACGACAAGCAACATGAATGCTTTGAGCTACGAACAATTTGACGTTCATATCCCTTCTACACGTTAGGTCTTTAGAACTCGAACCCGGGACTAGACAACGCGTCCATGAGTCTGTGACCATGACAACTAGGCTACGGCAGCCAAGATTAAGACACGTGGTCACATTAAGGTCGTTCATTGGTTACTGTAGAATGGACGGCCCGTGCCATCCATTAGTGTGAGAGGGTCAGAAGGAAGATAAGTTTAGAAGATAAGATAAGAACTCTATTTATTAACAGTTCTCAAGAAAGACACAAATTCAATAACCCAAGTTAAGAAATGTACCAATTGTTCAATATGGGAGCAATAGTGAGGTAGACGAGGTACTAGAAGAATAAACAATAAATCGGATCACTTACGTCCAGGCATTCAAATCGACCTAATCTAATTTTACCAATAATTGACTAAATCATCATTCTTAATATTAATAAAATAAGCTACGAAGTGCTCTCGTCTAGCTTCACGTTAATTAATCACTGCTAACCTTTAGTAGTCTAACCTCACTTTTTTTTTTCTAACTCGAAAGTTTAATCATTAAATACAAGCCTTGATTTGCATGATCACATCTTCTTGTTCGGCGGAAAATTTTCAATAGAATAATTTTTAGAGACCCATTATTTCCCAAGGGGGCTATTAGTAGAAAGAACTCGGATAGACCCGTTCCAACTGATAAACGAATGCATATTCAAAGAAAGAAGCCCAACTATCAGAATCTTTCGATGGGTCTACTTGCGGCTCCATAGAAGCAGAGTCGAAAATGGGGTCAGATTCTATTGAATTAGTGGAAGTAAATTTCAGGTTGATGGAAGTCCTGTGTAAGATGGAAGTTGACGATAACAAGAAGGAAACAAATGCGTGCTTTCTAATGTTGGTCACCAGGAAAGAAGAATTTGATATCTTCTTTTAAGCAAACTATCATAATGTAAATAATCATCCACACCCAGAAAATCTGGTAGAAAGAACGCGCGTATCTATTATCATGCCCAATGAAAGTAGTTGCCAATTATGAAAATTTAGCATAAATGTGTAAATAATCTTCGAATAGTCGAAAACATACATAAATACCATAAAGAGAAGATTTCGAAGCCAATTCGAAAAAAAAAAAAAAAAGGATCTCAACCATCTAGGTCATTCTTTAGATACTGCAAGTCTGCTAGAGGCTCCATAGAAGTAGAGTCGAAGACGAGATCAGAGCGCTTCTTTGATTCTATTGAATCGGTTGAAAAAAACCACAACCGTGCATTCTTATTCTGGTGAATCCATGACTTGAAAGGAAAGAAGAATTCTCCCTAGAAAAGTATCTGGATGTAAATTATTTTTCACACCCCCAGAAACTTTGTCAGAAAGAACATTTCGAATATCAAGCACAGTGCAGAGTTTCCAATCCTGCAGAACCATCTTAAATCTCTAAATAGTCTTCCAAAAGTCCAAAAATAAAAAAGTGTTCCTTGGAAATTCAAAAACAGAATCCCAAACATTAAGGTCTTTCATCAACTTCACCTTCAAGCCGATAGAAGTCCCGTGGAAATTTTGCAACCTCTAGAAGGAAAGAAATGAATGCGTGCTGAGTCTGGTCAACAGGAAATCCACAGGAAAGAAGAATTCGATATTTTTTTTCCAAATAAACTATCGGAATGTAAGTTATCACCCACATCCAGAAAGTCTATAAGCAACAATGTATCGATTAATATACATGGTGAAAGAAGTTGGCAATTTTCAAGATCTATCTTAAATCTCTAAAAAATATTCGAGTAGACCAAAATATTCCTCCGTGGAAACAATTCAAGGAAAGGGGGATCACAACCATTTACTGGAAGAATATTTTAAGGTTCATGGAAGTCCTGTAAAAGCCTTTTTCATTCCGTTTTAAATCCTTAGACAATCTTCGAACAGCCCAAAACATAGATTACTGCCAGAGGTGAGAACATTTGGATACAAATTGAAGGACAGGATAATAAACATAAAAAGTTCATTTACTGGAATGATCCGAATTTGAATAGAAAATTTTAAATAAAGCACACCACCATAAAAAAAAATCTACATGCATTCTCGCCATACTTTGAATGGCAAGAACCAGGGACCCGCTACCTGCCCTCCAATATCCGAGAAAAGGACCATTACGATAGCGGAGGCTTGATGATCTGGTCAGGTATCACGTTGGATAGTCGCACACGCCCCCATGTCTTTCAAAGAGGCACTGTGATTGCTGTGAGGTATACGGATGAGATCTTGGAGCCTTATGTTTGCCTTTTCCCAGGGGCAGTTGGTCCTGATTTTATTTTGACGTCCATCGGTGTCAATTTGACACCGGAGTCTGTTCAGTTAGATCTTCTTTCAGCATTTTTGCAGGGAATTTGAAAACTTTTCGTGACTTTTAATTATTTTCCATGGTAATCACACAGTAAAAGTTTTAGGTTAATTAGGAGAAATTTATTCCAACACAAGGCAATTATTCATCCTAAATAGCTGTTGTTCATCATTACTATTACTAAAACAAACTTCTCAAAGTACTGTTGCCCATTTATTTAACCTTGAATGCAGTGTTATTGGGTTAACAACGGAAACTAATCTATTTTTCTAAAATTGTTGTGTCTAAGTGTTTCGTTTCATAGCATTTGGTTATCTGCTGATGAAAAAAATTTCATTCGATTTTCGTACCTTGTGCAGTGCAGATACTCTGAAACGATGGCTCGTAGAAAAGGTCTTCGCCCTGATGAAATTGCTAATTTATTGCGAGAGATTTCTGAGAATGAATCGGATGGTGGTGAGCTGTGTGTGTGTGTGTGTCTTTCTCTAATTTAGATTCCGATGAAGACATAAGATTAAGTAAAAGTGACTACAAAGTGCAGATATAATTGATAATATTCGAGTAAATCCTGTTGTATATATCACTAGGGATGGCCCAGAGAGGATACCGCATGATAGTAATGTTCCTGTCAGATTTGCGACAAAGCAATGGCCCAACAAGCTCCACGAAATATAATGTCAGTTTTTTATGATATGAAGAGTCATAAAATATGTTAATTACAAGAAAAAATAATAAAAAATTTCAAAACTAAACCCTACTGAACAGGACAAGGGGTGGAAGCTTCACGAAGGGAGGTCGTTTTTCTCAAGCTTATCGGCATCGGAAATTCTGCCTTTCTTCTTGCCGTAGCCTTCGCTTACCTGTTCGCCGTGTGTCAACCGACGAGTTAGCTTCTTTAGCAAGCATTTGGATTCGAGCGGAAGTCACTTAGCTGTACTGACGTTCCTGTCTTTCTACACTTTACTGGGTGCGACTGAGCACACAATTTCTACATTGCCTTGCCCCATCTGATTACGACCTGGAACGGACTAATGGACATTCTATTAATTATGGAAAATAAACCTTTATCAGAGGAAGATGCCACTTCCAATGACCAAGCACAAAATACTAAATCACCTCCCGTGCCATCCAGTGTACGACCAACCGAGGAATTCATCACTGACAATGCTGCTGCAATATCTGAGCTGCTTAAATTCCGAGCGGCCTACGCAGCCGGCGCCCGCAAGATCGCCATTATTCCATCTACCCGAGAGGAGTACAGCCACTTCCAAGGCGAACTCGAAAGCATTTACAACAAACTAATTACCGTTAGAGACTCTCTAGATGTCCCACATTTTAGTATCCCGCCAAACCAGGTGACCCTAGACAAAATAGTTGCTAGGGTCACTTCAAAGAGAAAGAAAGCCGCTGCTCCTACTGAAAATAATACTTCGAACAATACAAGTAATGCACTCAAATCACTGGTCAAGAGGGAAACCCGCAAAAGGGCGACTGTTGACGAGGATGGATTTAGATTACCACCGAAGAAACAGACCACTAAGCTTAATGGTAAGCCTTTTCTTTCTTCCCCTGCAGCCATCTTAACGCATCCAAATACCTCTGCCCCAGCAGCCCCTTCCATAATCCTTTCTAACGCTTCTGAGAAGGTGGAGGATATTGAATTTGATACCGAGCAAGCAGCTACGGCTGTCGCTTCTAGGGTTAAAATCCCGCCATTCTTTATCCAGCCAAATCCGGATTGGACCGACCTTATGGTTTTTGCTCATAGCCTTGCCCCCACGCTTCAAAGTAAATTATCAGGGCGTTTCCTGAGAATTACTGTTCAAAGCGAGGAGGAATATAGAAAGCTTGCCACATATTTCAGGCACGAATAAATTGCATTCATATCTTTCATGTTAAAATCGGAAAGACCACTCAAACTTATTTTGCGAGGACTTCCCACTTCCACCGAACTTGAAGCCGTTAAAAAAGAAATTGAGTCGGAGGGTTTCAAAATTCACAAAATGTCCCGTTTAACTAAATTTCAAAGCAAAGCCCCAATGCCACTGATTTACATTCAATTAATTAATGATCTAAATGTGCCGACTCAATCTACAATTACGTAGATATGTTCGGTACTCGTGTAGCTTTCGAACCGTATGATGGATCCCGTAATAGACGGCCCAACCAGTGTTGGCGTTGTCAGGGATTCTTCCACAGTTCGGAAGTCTGTCACCTCCCAATGAAGTGCCTGAAATGTGCAGGACCCCATCAAGCAAAAGACTGTACTTTGCAGTTTGAGGATCCCCTCAAATGCGCAAATTGCGGTGGAGAGCACGCAGCTAATTGGAGGCAATGTCCGCGTTTTCCAAAAAGCAAAAAGGCTCCAAACCACCAAAACAAAGGTGGAAATATTAAAAATAATAATCCGAAGTCCTCCAACAAAAACATTAATCAAAGGAATCAAAATACTGCACCAGAGGTGACGCCCTCGTCACAAAATTTGAAAAAATAATCAACTTCGGTCTTCTCATATTTACCGCACCACAGACCCTAAACTACCTTACTCCAAAGTTGTCTCGGGACAAATTCCGGCAAACCAACCAAGGAAAAATATAAAAATAATAATGATCAAACTTTTTCGGCTCTCTTCTGTTCAGTTTTGGCCATTTCCAATGATGCAGGAGTAGACCAAAATTTACTAGCAAAAGCATTTCGGCAGGCTCTCCCTGCCCTAAAAATCTAAATGATGCTAACGAGAAAGCCTGCGTAATTTTTGAAGCGTACGTAGCAATAGTACAAGGGTGCAATTACGCCCCAATGCTCACAGCTTAACATTCAATTCCAACGCGCAATCTTTTTCGATTTGCTTCTGGAATGCAATCGACAGAACCCTGTCTGTTGTATCAGAACAGAACCCTGATCTGTTGTTAGTTCAGGAAACGAAACTACAACCCGGTCTAGATCCACTTATTGCGAATTATCGTCTTCATAAAAACGACAGAAATAATTTTGCACGTACTCGAACAGATGGAGGTACTGCCATTTACTGCAAAATAATTACGATCATAACAAAGTTCCATTACCGACTTTGCAGTATATGGATGCAATCGAAATTAAATTTAATAATTTCCCCCCTATCCGAATTGTTTCAGCGTACGCTCGAAACACCCCGGAAAATAATAGAAAATTCCCTGATAAAGATTTTCTCAAAATTCTTAATTCTGGCCAAAATATTATCATTGCTGGAGACTTAAATGCCGCGCATCGTGCGTGGAGTAACGCTAGATCAAATGCATTTCGCTATGCTCTTCGCAAAACTGTTAATAATAAACCAAATGTGAGGATTGTAGCACCGCACACTCCTACACATATCAACACTAGCTCTAGACCGGGGGCAAGAGATTCTATTCTTGATCTAGCAGTTCTTAAAAATATCCCCTTCAATCATGATATTAGAGTTATAGATGAATCAGATCATCTACCGGTCATTCTTACTTTATATACTGGCTCTGCTCTAATCAAAATTCCGGATCAACTCTCCACCAATTGGGAGAACTTCAAGTTTCTTTTAAATAACAAACCACTCCCAATCCCTCCTTCCTCCAGCAATGACGACCTCGAAATTGCAATTAGAAGGCTTGGAGAAAATATCTCTGAAGCTCTTATAGAAGTTTCAAAACCAAAATTTAAACAACCCGCATTAAAACTCCCCTCCGAAATTAAAGCTAAAATTTGCCACAGAAATCGTGTTCGGAAATTTTGGCAACGTACAAGAGATCCTGCAGTGAAATCTGAATTCCGAACACTCAGTCGTGAGGTTACGAAAGACATTAGACACTTTTCCAAATCTCGTTGGGAATCTCACATAGCGGCACTTACGCCGGAGACAGGCACTCTTTGGAGGAAAACCTCCCTATTCAAAAAAACCGCCTCAAAACATTCCCCTAAAGGGCGCACTTGGCAGTGTAGCAAATCACCCTGGAGAAGGCGGAAGTGATTGCCGACAGCCATCAAAAGCAGTTCGAACCCAACACTGAAGCTGAAAACGAACGTTTTACAGCTTATACACAAAGGAAAATTTAAAGATTTCTGGACGCCCCTACCTGTCTAGATCTGGAAAAAACAATGCCAGGGGAAGTACAGGAATATATTAAAAAGCTTAAGATCAATAAATTTCCTGGATTCGATTTAATTACAAATCGCATCCTTAAAAATCTCCCTCAGATTCGTTCTTTTTATTGTCATGCGGTTCAATCTATTAATGGAGAACTGTCATTTCCCTAAGAATTGGAAGACTGCCGTGGTGGTCCCCATACTAAAACCCAATTCTGATGATACTCGACCTCAAAATTACCGTCCAATCTCGCTACTCAGTAGCTTGAGCAAAGCGTACGAATTTGTTCTTTTGAATCGCCTGAATCAGCACTGCATAGCCAGGAATATTATTATTCCTGAACAGCATGGCTTTGTTACACAGTGCTCTACAGTAACTCAGTAACTAAGAGTTCCTGAGCTGATTCATCACGGCTTTCAAAATAACCAGGCCGCCACGGGTATGCTTTTTGTGGACATAGCCAAAGCCTTTGACAAAATTTGGCATGATGGCTTGCTATCCAAGATGATGCGACTTGGGTTTCGGACCAACTCATCAAAATTATACACTCATACCTAAACTCCCGTGAATTTAGGGTAAGAGTTGAAAACAGTCTCTCCACCCCGCGTCCAATTCTCAGTGGGGTACCACAAGGATCTTTATTAGGGCCCAAGCTCTTTAAGGCTACAGTGGACAGTAAAATTTTTTTTTTTAATTTTTTACAAACATGCTCCAAATTTTTACTGTGTGTATGTAACTTAGAACTAAAACCATATAAAAAATTTGGTGAGAAAAAAATGAGTAGTTTTTAAGAAATTTAAAATTTAAAAAAAAATTTAATGAAAATTTAAAAATTTTAAAACGTTCCATGCGTTTTGATTTTTTTTAAAATTTCATATTTTCAACTTATTTAACTTCTTTAAGCAATTCTTTACAAATGTATGCATGCAATGTAATGTTCTATATGATAATTTACATGATATGGACAAACGCAAATTTTTATATGAAATTTCAAGAATTTTAATGATTTCCTACATAAAAAAACTTTTATTTCTTTCTCTTTCAATCTCTATCACTATTACTACAATGCATCCAAGAAATTTATGATCATACATTAGATGAACACTTTTGGAAAGTTTTTGTTATAATTCGACAAAAATGCAAATGCATGGATCATTTTGAATTTTGGTTTCGAGGCAAATTTTTTGATTCTGAGAAAACAGCTATTTTTATTTTAAGGAAATTAACTTAGTTTTTTAAAAAAATAGGATATAAAATATAAATTTGAAATTGAAAACAATAATATACAATATAAGATATTGCAGAATGTATATATAAGGTTCTGCAATATTTATTGTAACAGTCACATTGACACGTGGTATATACAGTGATAAAAATTGAAGTAAGCTGGAACTTTCTTATAATATCTGAAGTAAATTAGCAGAATGTATTTCATTATTGTTTTATCTCAACCACATAGTATATTATACATTTCATTAATCACAATGAGTAAAAATAAAGTATTTCAATACGATTAAATTACAAAATTCAACATTTCGAGGAAAATTGATTTTTAGAAAACAGCTATTTTTATTCTAAAGGAAAATAACTTAGTTTTTTAAAACAATTAAAGACATAAATATAAATTTGAAATTGAAAAACACTAATATCATACAAATATAAGAGATAGATGCAGAATATATATATATAAATTCTGCAATATTTATTGTAACAGTCACATTGACACGTAATATATACAGTGATAAAAATTGAAGAAAGCAAGAACATTCTAATATAAATTAGCAGAATGAATTTTTCATTATTATTTCATTAACCAGATAATATGTTATATATGTCATTATAATCACAATGAGTAAAAATAAAGTATTTCAATACGATTAAATTAAAAAAATTTTAAAAAATAACAAATCCAACTGCACATAACAAGAAAACTGCTTGCTAAGTCTGATAAAAAAAAAATTTAAAAAGCACCGGCACTATAGGCTGCATCTGTATTGGTGGCATTTCTTTTCCTTTTCTTTTGTTTTGAGGAAATATTTTGAGAAATGCGTCGTTTATCTTGTCTTTCAGCAATAGTCAAAGAAAAACTGTCATTTAGGCATGAGTCCTCTTTCGATTCAAGAGATTTCACATAGCCCAAATTGTGCTTTTCGATGGCATCTGTTACTGCTATTTCCAGCCTCCTTTGGAGACGAATATTCTTTGGACATTTTGCCAAATGCAGCTATGCACGACTTTCATTGAATTTTTGCGTCTTGCTCGCTACGCATCTTCAAGAATGGTGTCTGAAGCTAAACGTTGATAAACGGCATAATTTTCTCCACTACTTGTGCCGACAAGTAAGTTTTCATGGAACGTGTGACCCTGGGGTTTCACTTTGGCTATAGCTCTTTTATAGAAACACCACGATGATTCTCCTTCAGGACACTTGCCATGAATATAGGCTTTTTGTCAGTTGACGAGCAATGCATCAGGCTGGCATATATTGCAGTTTTCATTTTATTGGTATCGGGAACATTATCTTTTATTGCCTTTCTATAGTAATTTTGCAACTTACTGATGTTTTTATCTGTAAGGCTTCCCTGCTTACGCCCACCAAGAGTCACTTTTTTCACCTTCCATTCTTTCACTTTGTTGCGTAACGATGTGCAATATGATTCAGGCACTCTTCCTTTTCGATTTTTATATCAGAACGATATATTTTATTGTCCGACAAAAATTGAAAAGTTTTCGAGTCACCATCACTCAGCATGGAAACAAATCTCATTTGGCAATCACCAAAATTTTTGTCACACTCATCCGCATGTCCTTTTTGCCATATGTGAAACTCTGCACTATTGACTCCCATATCTCGACCAGTAACTGCACAATTCTGACAGTATGACAACATTCAAAAAAAGTCTTTTCCCCTAAAAATTGGAAGACTGCCGTGGTGGTCCCCATACAAAAAACCCCCCAATTTTGATACTCGCCCCTCAAAATTTAACTGTCCAATTAAAAAACTCTTTTGTTTTTTTAAACCCCAAACCCGTACCGGAATTTTTTTTGAACGCTCGTTACCCCGGTATTAAGCCGGAAAAATTTTATTCTGGAAAAACCACCCCAGGGGCTTTTTTAAAAGGTTTAAAAAATTTTTTCATTTTTAACTAAAGTTTGAGCGTTTTTCAAAACTTAAAAAAATTTAACCCACTCCAACAAAACTTTTTGGGGAAATTAAAGCCTCTGGCCCAATTTCAGGGGGGAAAACCCAAAAGGATCTTTAGGGGGGCCCCAAAGCTCTTTAAGGCTACAGTGGACAGAAAAATTTTTTTTTTTAATTTTTTACAAACATGCCCCAAATTTTTTACTGTGTGTATGAAACCCCAAAACCCAAAAACCATATAAAAAATTTGGTGAAAAAAAAATGAGTATTTTTAAAAATTTAAAAATTTTAAAAAAATTTTAAAAATTTAAAAATTTTAAAACTTTTAATGCTTTTTGATTTTTTTAAAATTTCATTTTTTCCAACTTATTTTAACTTTTTTAACAATTTTTAAAAAATGTATGCATGCAATGTAATGTTCTATATGATAATTTAAAAAAATAGGGGTAAACGCAAATTTTTATTTTGAAAATTTCAAAATTTTAATGTTTTTCCTACAAAAAAAACTTTTATTTCTTTTTTTTCACCCTATCACTATTACTACAATGACCCAAAGAATTTATGCCCATACATTAGATGAACATTTTTGAAAGTTTGGGTTATAATTCGAAAAAAATTTGCAACGCATGGATCTTTTTGGAATTTTGGTTTAAAGGGGGCCTTTTGATTCTGAAAAAAAAGTTTTTTTTTTTGGGGGGAAATTAATTTGTTTTTAAAAAAATTGGGGATAAAAAATATAAATTTGAAATTGAAAAACAATAATATACAAATATAAGATAGATGCAGAATGTATATAAAAGGGTTTTCCTGCGTTTTAGAACAGTCACATTGCCCGGGGGTATATAAAAAGTGATAAAATTGAAGTAAGCGGGAACTTTCTTATAATATCTGAAGTAAATTAGCAGAATGTATTTCATTATTGTTTTATCTCAACCACATAGTAAAATTTCTTTTTCATTAATCACAATGGTAAAAAAAAAAGTTTTTCCCAAACGTTTAAAATTTTTAAAAATTCAAAATTTTGGGGGGAAAATTGATCTTTGGGAAAAACAGCTATTTTTATTTTTGGGAAAAAAACCTTATTTTTTTTAAAAAATTTTAAAAAACATAAATAAAAATTTTAAAATTTGAAAAACACTAATATCAAAACAAATATAAAGAGATGTAAAATATATATATATAAAATTCTGCAATATTTATTTTTAACAGTCACATTGACACGTAATAAAACAGTGATAAAACCAAAAAGAAAGCAAAAAACATTCTAATATAAATTAGCAGAAATGTTTTTTTTCATTATTTTTTCTTTAAAACCGGATAATATTTTTATATATGTCATTAAAAATCACAATGAGAAAAAAAAGTATTTCAATACGATTAAATTAAAAAATTTTAAAAAATAAAAAACCAACTGCACATAAAAAAAGAAAACTGCTTGCTAAGTTTTGAAAAAAATTTTTTTAAAAAGCACCGGCCCCTAAAATTTTTCATCCGGAAAAAGGTCCTTTTTTTCCTTTTTTTTGTTTTGAGGAAAAATATTTTAAAATGCGCCTTGGAAGGAAAAAAAAACCCTTTTAAAAGGAAGGGAGCCCTTTTCATTCAAGAGATTTAAAAAACCCAAAAGTTTTTAAGGGACTGAAAGCACCGGGTTTCCTTTTGGAGACAAAATTCTTTTAATTTTTGCCAAATGCAGCAAAACCCCCTTTTCGGAATTTTTTGCGTTTTGGGTTTGCTACGACTTTCAAGAATGGTGCAATTTTTAAACGTTGAAAAAACGGGGCAAAATTTTTTCCCCTATTTGTCCCGACAAGTAAGTTTTCATGGAACTGGGGCCCCGGGGGTTTCCCCTTTTTGGCTAAAAGTTTTTAAAGAAACCCCCGATGATTCTCCTTCAGGACATTTTTGCCATGAAAAAGGTTTTTGTCGGTTATTAAATGCATCGGGCCAATATTGCGTTTTTTTTTATTGGTATCGGAACATTATTTTTTATTCCCCCTTTCTATAAAAGGGGGCCCTTTTACTGATTTTTTATCTGAAAGGGGGCTTCCGCCGCCCCACCAAAGAGTCATTTTTTTCACCTTCCATTCTTTCACTTTGTTGCGTAAAAGATGTGCAATATGATTCAGGCACTCTTCCTTTTTTTTTGATTTTTTTATCAGAAGATATATTTTATTGTCCGACAAAAATTGAAAAGGTTTTAGTCACCAAACACTTTTAGCTGGGAAAAAATCTAAAGGAATCATAAAAATTTTTTTCCCCTCATCCGCATGTCCTTTATATGTGGGAAAATCTGCACTATTGACCCCCTATCTCGACCAGTAACTGCACAATTTGACAGTTTTACAAACTTCAAAGTCAAAGGGCAAAATCCACTAAGGACATCGATGATTATTCCCCAAACCTAGGTTAGATTTTATGTCCCCGCTTTTGGGCCCAAATAAATAGCACACCACATCAAAATTTCCTGACTTTTTTGTGGGAAAACCCCCCCTTTTTCGGAGCTTCTCTTTGCCGTTTTACGTGACATTTCGGGGCATTTTTTTTTTCACCTGTTTGTTTTTCACGGATAAGTTGTGCATGTTTTTGGGAAATGTTTTTTTCCATTGTTGGGGATGTTGAGCACAGATGAAAAAATTTTCCAAAACAGCATGCCCTCTGCCCCCGGAAAAGGAAGGCACCACCAAGCTTTTATTTCAAAGGGGAAATTTGGCCTCTTTTAAAACCCCGGAAAAAAACTTCCATAGCTTTCTGGGGCATGATTCGCATAAAAGTTCCATCTTTTTAAATTTCCCCATGGGAATTTGGGGTTGTTTTATCCGGGGGTTTGTTTCAATATTTACAAGGAACCCGCAATAGTTCGGGAAAAAAAAAAGTTTTAATTGGGTGAAAATATAGCCGCCCCCAGGTTGGGGAAGATGTACTCGGTTTAGATAATGGATTTTCTCTGCAATGTTATACTATTACTTTTTTTTTTATCAACAGTTTTGGAAAATTTTTGCCCTCGCTTTTAATGTTTCAGCCAACATCTTTTTTCCTTTTGGGAGGACGACTTTTGGGTTTTTTTATATCTCGATGATATAAGATCCAAAAACCAATAGTTTTAAACAACAAAGGAATTTAAAAAGAACTTTGGGTTTTGGAACCCTTTTTTTTTTGGGAAAAACAATATAAAGTTTGAATAAAAATTTAACGAAAATGCAAACGCAAGTTCAAGTTTAAACAAAAAATGCCCAAATTTGGGGTTTCCGATACAGTTAAAACAAATTTTTGGGCCCTCCAGCCTTCATAAATTATCACTTAAAAAAAAAAATTAAAAGAGGCTTGCCCACGGGATATAAAATTTTGCACTATCAAAAATACATGACAGCTTTGTTAGCATGACATCAAAAATGTAAACAAAGGGGGGAGGGGCATGGATGACAAAACGGTTTTCCCCCCTAAAAATCCGTAAGAAATGCATTGAAACCAAAAAGTTTTTTGCGGTTTTATAAAACAATATAATTTTTAAAAACATTAAAAATTTTTTTTTTGATATTTTAGTCAATTTTTCCACATTTTAAAGTCCCTGTACCTTTTAATTTTTATACATCAACGAATTTTCCCCCGGCTTCCGAAGTCCACTTAGAGATGTACGCGGACGACACTGCCATTTTTTCCCAAAACATTTATAAACCCAATTTTGGCTTCAAAAAATTTTGTCATTCGGGCTCGAAACCCGGTTTTAAAAGAAAGGAAAATAAAGGGGTTTAAAACGTCTAAAATCAGTCTCCTCTTTACGAAACAGCAGTGCATCCCGGGAAAAACCCCGCATTAACATTTTAAAATTTGCCTGTCCCCCGGGTTTGGGAAAATAAATTTTCCCAGGTTTTTAAAACTTGACACCCCTTTTAAAATTTAAAATTTGCTAAAAAAACATCCCGTTCCGCCCACCAAAAGGCGGCTGGAATAGAAACCCTCAAATGCGATTTTTCCCAAGAACCCAAACCGCATTAAAAACCAAAAGGTTTTTATTATACAAAGCCATTCTTCGCCCCTCATTTTGTACGCTTTCCCCTCTGGGAAGGGTTGAAATTACCACCTGAAAAAAAATTGCACACTTTTCAAAACATTCAACTACGTAGAGCAGCAAATGCCCCTTGGTTTTTTTAGGAACGAAGTCTTGCATAAAGATCTTAATGTTCCGCCACTTCTTGATTTCATCAAAAAACAATCAGAAAATTTTTTCAACCGGTTACCACAGATTTCAAATGAATCTATCAGGGAAATCCCGGCTTACGATAATTCTATTCCTAGCTCTTCTAAGAGACCTAGAGTAGTTCTTAATTACTCGTACCAACACTTCCCAGCTCTGAAAAGAATGAGAATGTCTTGATACGAATTAAAAAATTATGAGCTTTATTGTTATACTAGTTGTTATCTTTTGCAAGACTTCACTCACTCTAATTATTTCCCTCCTCCGCGCCATGCAAGTTTTTGATCGCGTTTCGTGTGGCAATTTCACCCCTCATGATCTTATTTCAAACTCCTCTACCTTTTCTTACTTTTTCTTCCAAGTGGTTATTTAAAACTTCCTTTCAATAACCGCACGCAGTTATCTTAGAGGTAACGTGTAACGGACTTAAAAATATTTTTCTCTTAATCCTTGTTATTAAAGAAATATATCCCTTCTCTCCTCGTTCTGTCAAGATGCGGCAGACGGTTGAAAGACGGGCTTTGCTGTCATGGAGATGTGACATCATTTTCTCTTCGTTTTCCTATGAAAGCGAAACAGAAACTAAATCAACTGGGAGAGTAGTTTCCACCCACCCCTCCACCAGCGTTATTGCGCTGCATTTAATGTGGACTGCTTTTTATTTTTATATGTAACTTCAACAAATTGTTCTCTGTTCAATTTATTATGATGAGTGGATAATAGAGCTATCTCTAAGGTTCCACGTAAATGTATAACCGTTACCGTTACCTACTGAACAGTAGTTCTGCAAATGTTTAGTTATTACAATTATTTTATATTTTATATCAAGGTGTCGAAACGACACCGGTGTCGAGGTGTTCAGGGTAATCGAAACCCTGGACGTTCTAGAGTTAATGGTTGACAACGTGAGGAAAGTGGATCTCATCTGATGAATGAATTTCTGGAAAGTGAGGATATTCGCCGAATGGATTGGCCAGTCAGATCTCCAGCACATGCCTATCACACTCTGGGGTGTGCAGTTGCAACCCCCCTCCAAGAGTTTGCCAAGGCCTTAAAACAGAGTTGCTAAACGAATGCTTTTGCACCATTCAAAAAAGTGCTGTTGATATATTTTTTAAAACAGAAGTTAAAGGAAAGTTTAATATTTAGCCATCTGATAATCAGAGATGACAATTGCGAGACTTTGAAGGGTCTAAGAAATTACAGGAGAATGGAATACAAAATTCTTTGAGGATATCTGAAGATACAAAAAAAGCAATAATGAGAAAACTTTTGAAGTGAACATACTGCTTTTTTGTGACATATTACGAAATTTTCAAATATTGGCCAGCAATCAAATTAAATACTAATTATAAGTTTTGCGATTCTATGTTATGTTGAAAAACTATTGGGTATTTTGAAAGATTTCCTCTTTGGCACAGAATTAATATATTAAAAGGTAAGGGATGGTGAGTAAAACTTTCTCTAAATATTTAACAAAAATAAAACATACAATGTACATGAAATATTTATTGCATTTATATTCTATCCAGGGGAGGCTCTAGCAGTTTTGCCGCCCCGGACAAAAATGGAAAATGCCGCCCCTCTCTCCAAAGCAAAAAATTATAATTTAAAAAGAAAAAATTTTCACATAGATACACACCTATAAAACTTGAATAACGAACAAAAAGTCAGCATAACTCTTTCTCTCTCTGTTTATATATATATATATATGCATATATACACTGGTGTGCAAAACTTAAGCAACAATGTAAAAATTTAGCAGATAGCCATGAAATTGCAGAAAAGGAGGTCTGGAGATCAGTAGAGGGAACACGTAAGTCAGTAGAAACGTCATGCGTATGCAAATATCAGGAACAAAACGTCAGAAGCGATGTGAGCGTACGCAAAACGCGTGATGTCGGCGCGCGCTGCTCAACAGTAGAATGAAATGAAGGACGGAGACGCAATTCACCTTATTCTCTGCAAATGCCAGTGAGTCAGTTCGTGAAATATGGCTAGAAGAAATCACCTGGATGATTCACACGTGGAAGAATGATCGGAAAGCTGGAGGAGGGGTGTACTGTCACCAGTGTAGCTGCAGAGTTCGAATCAACAAAGTGTCGTTTCGCGCGCTTGAAAGCGTTCCAAACCACAGGTACAGCTGTTAGAAAGGTTGGTGTGGCCGCCCGAGGACGACAACTGCAGGGGATGACCGATATATCATCCTGCAGGCGAAAAAGATCGACAGAAGTCAGCAAGCGCCATTGTTCAGAAACTCTGTACAGCAACAGGTCGACAAGTGTAGCGGTTTACTGTGGCCAGACACCTTCACAAAGGGGGCCTGTTCGCCCGCCGTCCTGAACGCTGCCTCCCATTGAAAGATGGCCACTGAAGCCACCATTTATAGTGGGTCAGAGAGCACAAAAACTGGACAACTGATCAATGGAGTCGTGTCCTCTTTACGGATGAGAGTCGGTTCAGTACCAGAAGCGATTCTCAACGCGTTTTGATTTGGAGAGAGATCGGGACCCGGTTTTATCCCAGTAACATCAAGGAAAGACATCGTTACGGTGGTCCTGGAGTTCTTGTCTGGGTTGGTATTATGCTGAACGGCGGAACTGAGCTTCACATTTTCGACAGAGGTCTGTAACCGGGGATCGCTATTGTGAGGAGGTACTTCTTCCCTATGTGCATCTTTTTCGAGGTGCCATTGGCCCAGACTTCATTTTTATGGATGACAATGCACGGCCACATCGCACTCTTGCTGTTGAGGAGCTGCTGGAAAGTGAAGATATAACTCGAATGGATTGGCCAGCATGCTCCCCAGATTTAAATCCCATCGAACATGTGTGGATGCTTTGGGGAGAGACGTATTGCCACACGCTTATCATCCGGAGAACAACCAACAACTCAAGCAGATGTTGATTGAGGAATGGGCACTCCTACCTCAAGAAATGTTGCACCAGCTGGTTCTGAGTATGCGGAGACGGTGCAAAGCAACCATTGTAGTAAGGGGAGGGCATATACCATATTAAGGAACATCTGCTTGTTGTTCTTCCTGTTGGATAGACAATCATGAGTCACGATACTATGCGTTGAATAAAGCTTGTTTTTGTTTGATTCCATACCGTATGCGTTGTATTCCTTTTTCAGCGCCGATGCTTTCGCCATCCTTTACGTACATAATACTCTCCCTTATTTCAGAATTTCATGTCTCTCAGATGATTTTTCGTGAAGTTATGGCAATAAACCCACCTGTTGCTTAAGTTTTGCACACCAGTGTATATATATATAGTAATATAAAATAAAAGGGAAGAAGTACTAGAACCTACAGTGCTAAAGCAGGAAGAAATTGGAATTCACCAGACACAACAAATGTAGATACAAAAAAGTCTTTGGACTAAACTGGAGACCTATTATGATTTCTAAAGCTGTCGCTGAATTAAGTCAGCGAATTAGGGTTAGCAATGCTTTATGGATCTTCCCCGTACAGCAGAAACTTTCGACATAATAGGGGAAAAAAAAAACAAGTTGAAAAGTTAATCCTAATACAACACGTGGAAGAAAAACCTGATAATATATTAAAATAAAGCTAAAAAAGAGAACAATAATGAATGTCTCAAGGAGAGGAATAATAATTATAAAATTAAAAAAAAAATTTTACGTGTAAAATAATTACTGGAAATCGAAAATTCAACCTTCCACAATAAGCTCCCAACGCGAAATGACGTAAAAGAATTGAAACGACTATTCGAGAAGGAAAAATTGGGGCGCTGCCTGGATATTTATTTTGCAATTAAACAAACCACTAAGATTTTTTTTAAAAATAAACTAAATAAAGGAAGTTTTAAAAACGATAATGAACAAAGTTAAGAATAGATAAAATCAAATAGAAATATATCACAAAGGAAATAAATTTGGATGAATATATACTAATCGGTATATTGCAATTAAAATAAGCGCTTACATTTTTTTTAGTATTTTTAAAATATTTTTTTAAAATAAACTAAATAAAAGGAATTTTAAATAAAATAATGAACTAAGATAAAAATATATTTAATTAGAAATAGAAATATATTTATAAATAAATTTACTTGTATAATTGTATTCTAAGCAATTATTGTAAAAATTCACAAAATTACTTTGTTTTAAAATGTTATCAGTAACTAAATCATTGTTTCTTTTTATAAAATTTAAGATGATATTTCTAAATATTGATAGGTGTAGGTTACTACCCCAAAAGGCATTTTTATAATGTTAAAATCAAATGAGTCTCTTTTATCAAAAATATTACTTAATAGCAAATTATTCTTAACCTTTAATTGAAGGTCCAAAAAGTTAGCTGACTCATCATTATAATTAGTTTTTACTAATTTTAAATGGGGATAATAATTAAGGTTAGGAACAAAGTCTACTATATATTACTAATATAATTAAGTCATCTATGTATCTAAAAAAGTAACAAGATTCATAACTAATACTTTCATTTTCATAAAAATGCAAGTATATATTTGCTAAGCAGTTGCTAGCTGGTCGCCCTTGTGGTAAACCTTTAATTTGCTGATAATAAGCGTTATTATGGAAAATATATAATTTTCTTTTAATACTAATTCAATAATAGAAATATATTTATCATATTTTAATATCCTATTTAAAAAGTATTTGCTATATGCTATTTTAAGAATCTTAAACATGTCTTCTATATCTATGGAATTAAATAAATCTTCAAAATCATAGGTATACGTAGAAATAATATTTTTACCTTGCATGTACTTAATAATGTCCATACTATTCTTAACAATAATAGAATTATCAATTTTGTCTAATGTAGATTGAATAATATTTTGCAGCTTTTTGCCCGGAAGTGTAGCCCGGAAGTAGAAGACTATATATATATATATATATATATATATATTTATAGGCTTATTCTCTACAAACAAGAGATAACATCTAACAATTGCATTCGAAAACACATAGACTGTAGGAAAATCACACAATGAAGGACATATGAGTAACCGAGATTAAAAATTATAAAATGGATGCTGCAGTATTATAAACATTGCTGACTTAAGGACAGCTAACACATAAAATAATTTTTATAAAAGTGGGGTTGAACATGTTCATCCCATATATATATCGTTGGCTGGTGTTGGTTGGTTTGGTTGTCATATGATTTCAGGTAAGACATCTTCAGAATTAATTTTCATCTTGTTTATTTACACACACATAACATAGATGGTCCATCACCATCTATTTGGTAAGAACACGAAAACAGACACAAGCGACATAGCAATAGCGAGCAGCAACATTTCACATGACGATCACAAAGACAAAGAGAGAAGAGAGCGAGATTTCAAGAGTCATCGGTATTTATACCCGGCAGTGAAGACCGCGGGACTATTCTTTAACAAGAGCTCTGATTGGTTACAATGGGCGGGAATGAGATTTCTGCTACAAGTTGATTACGATTAAGATTAGGGCGTTAGTTTCAAACCTAAGAATTAAAAGATTATAAGAATATTATTAAAAGAGTTAATTGAAAGGGATGTTAGAGGGAATTATTCCTTATATATATATATATATATATTCAAAAAATCAGGTGAAATAAAAAACTATAAACATTTCATTGAATATGGCTTAATTCAGAAATACCCAATTAATTTTATTAACAGTTATTTGAATAAAGAAATTCTAAATAGTAAGAATTAAATATTCCTTAGAATAATAATAGTTTATTTTTATATAGATTTATCATTTTTCCTAGATATAATTACCTTCATATTATAATATTAGACAAAATTACTCTTATTATTTTTTAATTTATACATAACTTTAGTGTCACTAAAAAGTTATGGTAGTTTGTAAACTCTCTTTTAAATTTTTATTTCTATTATTTTCTTACTTTTGTAAAGTGCTACAATTCAGCCATTCCCATGCTTTGAATTTGCATTTGGGTCCAGAATCTGGCAATGACTTATTTATTGTACTCAGATTTAGAGCGAGCTCTGCATTTTTTTAATGCAAATTTTAGGTAAATTACCTTTATATTGTAATGGATTTAGATATTCTATCCATTATTTTCAATAGGTTTTTGCTCATTGTTATTAACATAAAGGGGAAAGGTTGGCTGGCTACAAAACATGCTCAACTCCACTTTTATATAAATTATTTTATATATAAGCTGTTCTAAGTTAGCAATGCTTATAATACTGTAGCATTCATTTTTTATATTCTTAACCCTATTATAATTTTAATTTCTCATTTAACATTCTTTGTTTGGTTTCTTACTACCTCAATTTTTTTTCCGTATCGTTTGAATAATGTTCATTAAGTAGAGAATTTACACTATATATATATATATATATATATACAGGGTGTCCAGCCTTAATGTGACCCTATAACTAATTCCCGAACCGTTCGGTTTAGATATATACTTTCAATTTGTGAAAAATGTTTTAAAAAAGGTAAAGAATGTTTCTGTGTGCTTTTCGAACCAAAAAACCCATTTAGAAAAAAGTTACAAAAATTAAATTTTTATACGGCCCCAGGTCCTATCAATTACACATTTAGGAAAAGATGCAGTATACAAAAACAAAGTAAACACAAAAAGTTTCATTTTATTACGATAAAAACTGGCTGAGTTATGGAACTTTGAAAACCATACATTTGATGCATTTCCTCGGCCATTTTCAAGAAGCTAGTAAGGGGCCGTATCCAAAGTGAAATTAATTGGAACTCTGGCAGGAAACTATCACTCTTGTACGCAACTCTTATGTAAATAATTTTTAAATTTAAAAGTACGTACATTATGTTAATAATACAATAATTGAGTACTTAAGAAATAAAATTTATTCTGTGTACGTGTAATACATAGACAAAATAAAATATTTTGGTGAAGAAAACATTTCAAAAGCAGTTCCAAAAAAAGACTAATTTGCTGCGGCTTCAGACTGATTTCCTCTGGTACTGATCATGGCGAACATTAGATATCTGTTGTGTAGTCATTTGCAATTGCATGCAGTCGTATTCTAATATTACAAATTCTAGTACGGGAGAACGAGATGTATACAAATGAAGAAATGTTACTGTCGTATGGGCAGTATAATCGAAATAAGAGAGAGGCGGCAAGACTTTATGCCATTAAATTTCCCAGTTGAAGACATCCATCTTATTGTATAATTGCCAGTGCTGTTCAACGCTTGTATAAAACTGGGAATTGTTATAGACGTATTCCCTTATCTCGTGCCACACCTTCAAGCTTGCTGATACCCGCTGAGGATGTTCTAGGATATGCCATGGCTCATCCTGAAAGTAGTGTTCGGGATATTAGCAAGGCTTGTTCCTACTCAAAATCAACGGTGTGGAACATATTACATACGTATGGTGCATATCCTTATCGTCCAGTCCTGGCGCAGGAACTAATACCCGGAGACCAGGAGCGTCGTTTTGATTTTTGTAATTTCATGTTAAACACACTGGATGAAAATCCAGATTTTTTTAATGAAATTTTGTGGTCGGATGAATGCCGGTTCTCGAGGCAAGGCCCTATTAATACATAGAATAGGCATTATTGGTCCCTCGAAAACCCACATCTAATACGACCGAATCTCCACCAAGTGCTTTGGTCGGTGAATGTGTGGTGCGGAATATGGAAGAGCACCTTAATTAGCTCAATGTATTGCGATGGACCTTTAACATCAGAATCATACACGGACATTTTACCTGGACCGTTAGCCGATTTTTTAGAAGATGAAGTTTCCTTACAGGATTTGTCACGCATGTGGTACCAGCATGATGGTGCAACCGCACACAAATTTGCGCAACCATTTACATTTTTAGCGCAGACATTTGACACTCGAATAATCGGCTATGGAGGTCAACAAGAGTGGTCCCCGTGTTCACCCGACCTAAGTCCTCTGGATTTCTTTCTCTGGGGCTTCCTAAAAAGCAAAGTGTACGAACGTGAATCTACGAGTAAATACGATTTACTCAATCGAATCAGCATGGCATGCAAGTCTGGGACACCAAATATAACAGGCGGAGTTTCTGTCGCGGGTTCGGTACTGCATTTCTGCGGAAGGCAGTCATTTTGAACATTATTTAAATTAATTTGGTCATTCTGATATAATAAAGCCCCTGATTCATGATTGGCATCATTCCACATTATGCTATAATTTGAACGGCAAACCCTGTATTTTTTTTGCTGCTATTTGTTAAAACAAGCTGTTTTAATCGTTTCGGTACAAGTTGTATTTCTGTAATTTATCTTTTATTGTTTGCTATACAGCAATACAAATTGTCAATCTATGATGTTTACTACGATGTTTTAATATTACTATGTTTTTCTTTTGCACTTTCTGTAGATAGTGAATTACTGTTTTCTAAACTCATTTTATATACGACCCTCTTTTCTGAGCAATTCAGATGCTTCAACTTTATGTAGGCATAACTTTGGTCAGTTTTTATCGTAATAAAATGAAACTTTTTGTGTTTACCTTGTTTTTGTGTACTGCATCTTTTCCTAAATGTAATTGATAGGACCTAGGAACCGTATATAAATTTAATTTTTGTAACTTTTTTCTAAATGGGTTTTTTGGTTCGAAAAGCACGCAGAAACATTCTTTACCTTTTTTAAAACATTTTTCATATTGGAAGTATTTATTTAAACCGAACGGTTCGGGATTTAGCTATTGGGTCACATTAAGGCTGGACACCCTGTATATATTATATATATATATAGTCTAAACTCTCTACTATAGAGAGATGAATAACAATCAATAATCATCAAAATTGAAAAAGACAAAATAATTCCGAATTAAGAACACATAATTACCTGTTACTATTTCAAACGAGTAAAATGTAAGAGAAGGCATTGCCCATTCCAACAGGCCAATTTCTTCGAAAAAGAGTTAACTGATGGTGGGGATACCAAGCGTTTATTTTAATTTATAGTAACTACATCCAAAACATCTTCTACGGCGGCTCTCCATCAAAAACTTATCACCCCGTCCCCTTTTGGGCATCGTATGGGTGAAAGGAATTCCCATTGCGATCCACTCCAGGATGGAGAGAAAGATACTATTGAAAGATGTGTAAAAATATCAAATTTCATTATTTAAGATATATTCCTACCTCGAACCCTTCAAGTTTCAACATAAAAGAAAACTGACAATAAACATACAAAGTACAAAATACAGAAATAAAATACATTAAATAAAACACCTAATTCACACCCAATAATATTTCAGAAAATATATCAAATTTTTCTGTAACAACATATATATATATATCGCAGATTCGATCTAAATGCCGCCCTTAAAATTTGCCGCCCCGGGCAGTTTGTCTGGCCCTAGAGCCGTTCATGTTCTATTGAATGTTTCTTAGTGTAATACTTAAAATAATTACAAGTAGAATAGATGCAAAACTTTTGAATTATTTCTGAATTGCATTATTCAGAAGAGTATGTGTGTGTATGTTATACTGCATGCTACCTGCGTTGTGTGTTTATGTACTGCATACACAACAACACATCATAAAATTTGAACTTTCCTTCTCTTGAAATTTATTACATCCCATTTTTATACTTTATTGCTTTCAGTTTTACATGTATTAACACCAATAGTTTTTGTATTCAAAAGTATCCCTATGGTAAAGATTAAAATTGCATTTGTGATCAATTGTAGTCTTTTTCTAACAGTATTTTGGAAAAGAATCGTAAAATAAGACCTCTGAAATATATTTAACCAATATTGATCATCTAATATTTAATGTAATAATATTGTTGTAAAGTTTACATTTAATAAAACAAAATTGTTTTATGCTTTAAAAAAATACTGATTTTAATCTATCACGCAGAATTGTATTAACTTTCACTGAAAATTCTTAACTATATTTTTTCACCAATATATTATTATTGTTTTCTATTCTTAATGAAATAAGGAGTAATATATCTAGCAAATTCACATTGTATTATATACTATTTTAGTTCCTTTATAAATAATTACATATGCCTTCAAAAAAATTTGTTTTGTATTATATCCTTAGACTACATTATGCTCATTTATAAAATGTACTATTGATAGTAAAAATGGTGTGTCTTTAAAACCACACAGTTAAGAAAAAATTTAATTGGGAAACATTTGTATTT
Source organism: Trichonephila inaurata madagascariensis (assembly GCA_019973955.1). Taxonomy (NCBI): domain Eukaryota; kingdom Metazoa; phylum Arthropoda; class Arachnida; order Araneae; family Nephilidae; genus Trichonephila; species Trichonephila inaurata. The sequence goes on from BMAV01019572.1 coordinate 241,435, forward strand.
TCAATAAATTTAATAAAAAAATAAGTCTTGTATTAACTAATAGATGGCGCCACAATTATTGTTCGATATCACATTTGCTTGCTCCCTCATTATTACAACAATAAATAAGATTAAAAAAGATCGAAAGTTCAGGGGGGAAACATTTTTATCATTCATAAATCAAAATTAAAATGATACATTCAAGATTGAGGATAGTTATGATATAATTTTAAATAAAACGTGAGTTTTTTTGTTTTGTTTATCTAATCGAAAATATTTATTCAAAAACTGAAGATTTTGAAATAAAGCAATTATTGAAATAAATTCAATATTGAATAAATTATTTGAAATAAAGCAGAACAAAATTCTCCAAGAAAGAGAGAGAACACAGTAACTGAAATTGAATTTTTATCATCTATAACAATACTTTGAATGAAAAAGAAATCATAAATACTGATTTTGAAGAGTAGCAAACGAATCTGAAGGAAAAAAGGTTGAAAATCAATAACCGCGCGTTTATACTACAAAATATAAAAAGTTTAAATTTAGACTTTGAAAAAAATCTATATCATTATGGTCGCAAGAAGCAGTTGAGTTTAAAAAATAACAAGAAGGATATAAGCTTAATTATCAAAGCGTTAAAAAATATATATATTATTTATTTATTGTGTAAAAAATAACACAAAGCAAAACAAATAGAGCACTTCATTAGAGATTATTTAGAATTCCAATCAATTGTGAATAAATTATTTTTATTTACTCACAATTACAAAATTACTAGTGTTTTAAGCAGACAAAATGACGAAAAATGTGAAGAAGCTTTTCACAAAATCAATATTACAAGCATTTCTGCAGTTAGTGAATTTCTAATGCATTGTCTACATACACTCATGTCCAAAATAAGGATTATAAACATAAAATTTGTCGAACTTTTCATAGTGTTGCCTTAAAAATATCCACAGAGACATATTGCAATGTGAGAAAGAATACAGCAACGTAATAATTTGAAAAAGATTTCATTGTAAATTAGGATCAAATTTGAGAAATTATGAATCAGAGATAAATCATTTACGTCCAGAAAAGTCCAATATGTAGTGTGAAATCTGTGTGTGCGCAACTATGTCAGTCTCTCAATGAGCTACTATGCTGTTATGAGGGTGTCAATAAATGTTTGTGGCAACAAAGCCCATTCTTCCGAAAGCGCAAATTTTAACTCCTGGGAGGGATGAGAAATATCTCTTCCTAAACTATCCCAAACATGTTCAAAAAAATTAAGATCCAATCTATACGGAGAATTCAAGAAATTCATCAACTCTGTGGAGATAAAAATGTAGTCAGGGTCATGAACATAAGCTTACCCTTATAGCGTTGTGAATTGACGTGTAGTAGTATACGACTGCCCAACACCTCAGACCCCAAATCTATCCATTTCTGTAACGTAGGAGGAATGAAAGCGAGACTCTCCAGATGAATCACTTTGTCTAGCACATTTCGACTCATTACTGACCTCTCATTCTTGTGATGCCTACAACTCATGTCCGGTCTTTCCTGCTGGCTGCAACGGGACGCCGGAAGTCTCAGCTAGACTTCTGTAAACTTTTTGCCAGGAAATTCTTTTCCAGACACAGCAGCAAAGTCAAAAGCTAGTTCAGGAGCCGTTGTCATCGGGCCCTTATGACAAGTAGCGATATCGTTGCTCTGTGGTCCCCCTTGTTTGTAATTGACACCACTTTCGATCTCTGTTGTAACCTCCGTTGGAGACTTCAAGCCTGACAACGGATCTCCATCTCAAGGAATCCTCTAAACGAACTGCAAACATGCTTTGTTTGTTTTATTGCAATATTCACAAAACTGTAGGCAAAAATGGTTAAAAGGTCTCAATCCAATGGTTCTACAAAAACTAACGCTTAACAACTTTTGATGGTTTTAACTCACGGCAACTTATTGAAATAACCGCACGGTTAATCTTAACACGTATAGAACAGAGAACTGCCCTGGAGACTGGAGGAGCTCAGTTTTTATATACCTAGAAGATTATTCGAGAAATAATTGGGCATAAGCGCGCCGCACTGGCACCCACTGCATCTAATGTACATACGTACAAGTCACTGGCTCGAATAGTAAAAAGAAAGTTCTAGAATTAACCAGAGAAATAATTATTAATATTTCCACACACACAAATTAGATCCAGCTTTGACTGAAGCATTCGTGGGAAAAACGATAACGGGCCGCACTAGAATTAGACTTAATCAGATTGAAATACATTTTATGGAATGTAAAATTTACAAATTCTATCAATTTTCAATTTCAGAATTATGTGAAAAATAATGTTTATCTTAAACATATGTATTATTGTTAAAAGCGCAATGAACTACTAGAACGGGTATCCCTAATTTTGATGGAAAACATTATAATCTGCATCCGCACATGGAAAATATGTACTTTTATATCAGATTTGGAAAAAAAACATTTATTGAAAATTTAAAACAGAATGAATTATTATTATTGTTTTCATTATTTTTCACGTATACAGGCATAGATAATATAATAATGTTTATCTATATAAATAAAAATGTAATGTTTGTTCAAAGTCGCTAATCTCCGAAACTACTGAACCATTTCCTCTAAAATTTTGATATAACGTTGTATTTGCATCCGGATGGGTTCTTGTGTACTTATTATTTCGTAATTCTTTGTAAATTTTTTAAAATTTAATTTTTAAGTGATTTTCTGGTGTTATGTCACGTTTCTCATTAAATGGAAGATTTATACTTTACACGCAATTTTTCAAGATTATTACATATTTTTACTATAACTATGTTTATCGGTTGGAATATTTATCCGATTGATTTTTCTGTTCTTTGATACTTAATTAGGATTATTTTTCGAATAAATCCTTTTCTTAATGATTATTCTTTTAACAACTAAAATTTTGTTTTGTAGTTTTGGCAACATTTGGATAGTATCATCGCGGGATATTTATGTGTGTGATTTTGCTTACAAATTACACAACTTACTTTTTCAGTAATTACTTGCAGAATATATTTATAAGGCGAAGATTATCATTTTTACAAACCAAAACTTCTTATTGATAAGGGTATTTCAGTTCTCTTATTACTGCAATTAACGTTAGTATTGTATTTCCGTTTTCGTTATCTGTTTTAATTCTGAATTAACATCATGAATATTAATAGCGCCTATTTTATCTTCTTTCTGTCCCGTAATCCTTTTTTAATTCAAAATATAATTTTTTTTATTTTAGTACTTACGGTTCCCCCCCCCCCTTGCCCATTGCGATGTTTTAATTTGACGAAATTAATCGACGGGATTGTTCTTAATTTCTTTTTTTTTTATCTATTTTTGACTTTTTTAAAAAAATTTGTGTTTCTCTGAAATATAAAATAAAGAGTCTCTAATATATATTTTGTGTTTGTACGAAACTGTTTATATTGATTGAATCAAAATATTGAGCCTTATTTTATTTTTGATATCTTCTTAAGATTTAATTTTATTCTATAACTAGATGTACCGCATGTTGTTGAGGCTTAGTCAGATTAAAAAGACTGGTGCGCCATAAGGGTCACAAAAGTAAATAATACTCGAAAATTGAAACAAATAAAAGAAAGGGCACTTACGTATTATCGCAACAATCACCAGCGTCCAAAATAACTCGCCAAGTTGGCAACCCCGATTTCCTGTGTTGAATTGGCAACCAGATGCCTCATTTCATATAATGTTGCCAATAGGTTGCAATAATACATAAGTACCGTTTGCTTTTGTCAGGTACATAGCTACCGCTGTATCAGCCGTACCTATGATACAAGGCCCTCAAGCTACAGTGGTCCCAATACGTGTTATTACAGTCACTAATATGGTGCTCATATGAAAAGAGCCCCTAAAAGAATTTTGGTACAGGGCCCACTCAAAGCTGTTTTACAATTTCATATGTCTTTATTTTAACCTTTAAGTGTATACAATTGGCTTCAGTGCATACAATTGTCTTGCAGAAAATTTAACTTGGGTTATCATACTGGCCGAGCAAAAGCAGTGTTGGTAGTAATTACATATCAAACTGGATTAGTAATTACATATCAATCTGGAATAGTAATTACATATCAAACTGGAATAGGCGTCAGAGAACGAGCAAAACAAACAAATGGCTTAAATACCTGTTGAGGAAGCACAGGTGGCCGTAAGATTGTAATTATTTTTGGTACTTATGTAATATCGCAACAATCTCTCTCTCTCTCGCCAGTGTTCAAAATAACTTGCCAAGTTGGCAATCCCAATTTTGCATGTCATGTATGTGCTGAATTGGTAATCATGGGCTTCGTTTCTTATAATGTCACCAATAGGTCGTGATTATACGTAAGTACCTTATTTTTTCAAATTCCGCTTTGGCATTGATAAAGATAGCTCAGTTCATTTTATGTCAGTTAATGTTAGTATTGTATTTCATTTTTCAATTTATTTTTATGCTCCGGATATATACTTAAGATAATTTTTTTATATCAAGTACTAATTTTAATTTAGTACTTACGTATTATTGCACAATTACAAATGTTCAAGATAACTCGCTACTTTGGCAATTCCAATTTTCTATGAGCTGAATCGGCAATCATGTGCTTCATTTCATATAATGTCACCTATAGGTTGTGATAATACGTAAGTACCTTTAATTCTGTACACATTACTGTAACGTTAGACTGGCCGCAACACACCAATTTGGGGTGGTTTCAAATTCATGCCAAAAACGAGTAGCCTACCAACATGAAATTAATATTATGAATATTATCTTATAACCTGTTTTATCTTTCTCTCCAATAATCCTCAATTAATTCAATATATACTTTTTGTTTTTTTATATTTTAAATAGTACTTTTAGTAGTATTTTAAATAGTAATAGTTTTTAGTTCTTACATTTTTTTTTTTTTGCCGATTATTTACCGCAAATATTTTTTGCACATTGCTAAAAAGTCTGGCAAAATTAATCGGTGGTATTTTTCTTAAATATGTTTTTATCGGTTTTGAAAATTTTTTTAAATTTTTTTTTGATGTCTGTCGAAATATGAATAACAAAATAAATATCTTACAATATATATATTTGTGTTTGTATGAAAATGTTTATATTGATTTAATCAAAATATTGAACCTTCTTTTATTTTTGATATCTTTTTAAGATTTAATTTTATGTTATAACTAGCTGTATATCCAGCTACATGTTACTGTGGCTCAGTCAGCTTTAAAAGACTGGTGCACTATAAAGTATGCCATGAGGCTTACAAAAGTAATAAAACACAAGAATTCAAACAAATAAAAGAAAAGGTACTTACGTATTATTGCACCAATCACCAACTCTATTAATAACTCGCCAAGTTGGCACCCTTGATTTTCATGTGTCGTACATGCTGAATTGGCAACTAGGTGCTTCATTTCATATAGTGTCACCAATAGGTTGCGATAATAGGCAAGTACCAAAATAATTTCAAAGTACATAAATAAGTTCATAAAATAATCAAAAACATATTATTGAGGCACAGTCTTATACTGAAAAAAAATTACTACAGTAATTTGAATCAAAAAGTTGTCTAAACAAATAAAATATACCCAAATTTGATGAAATGGCTCTACTCTGGAGTTCATGAGGGCAAAGTTTAATTTTACAATTATTATTATTTTTTTTTTATGTATCTCATTGCTATTGAACTGTGTCTTTTACGATAGTGTCAATTTTGTGCGAGTATAATTTATTTTTTCATTGTTCTTCATTTAGTTTTTTAATTGTTTTTCTTATTTCTCAGTGCAATTGGTGAAAATTATGTTTTGTCAATTAATTTTCATTTGAAATTATAATGAAATTGACCTCTTTTGAGTAATTTGTTCAAGTGGAATGAAATATTACATTTCCCGCGCGGTGCATCAGAATTGAGTTATGATGATTGATTTGCATTCAAAGTTAAATATTTTGTTAGTATTTTTATTTTTCCCCTTTTTTTAATGTTTTGCAATCTTTTATGTTTTAAGTTTAACCTTCATATTTTTAAGTCAATCAGCTACCAGTGTCTGTTACATTTTTAATGAAGGCAGTCACCTTAGTTATCTTTTGATAAATTGCATTGCTATTGTGTGAGCTATGTCTTTAATGATGGTGTTGATTTTGTGCGAGTAAATCATAAAAGTACAAATGTCCCAATTTTTCTGTGTATCATGCAAAATTTCTTACACCATCAATTTGTGACTGCTACTCTAGAACACACAAAGGTATTTGTATATTAGCATCACCGTAACAAAATTAGTGCCATACAAATCGCACCTTGATATCGAAACAACAAAGATTCTAACATTTTTATATGAAAAAGAATTAAAATTAGTCAGATTTGGGTGGAAAATAGTGTGATTCACATGGTGACAATTTGGCTGCGGTGGTGCTAATACGCATGTACCCACACAACAAATAATAATCGTCCATGTGAAAAGCAGTCTGTGTGTCAAGATATAAGTCACTCTGTTATAAATATAGGCCCTTAAATTTGTTGATAACAATTGCTAATGCTAATTGAATTGTGAATCGCAAGAATTATCAACACTTCATACATTTTTTGCTGCGAAATCCATGTTTATATTTGAAATTTCCTTGCGTGTTCTACTGAAAATATCTTCAGCCCCACACACATGTATGGTTTATATTTCTCCCCTAACTTTGTTGGAGATAAAGGAAAGCAAGAACACCCAATATATGATTGCAAACAATGCACAAATTTGATTTTGTTGTCACATGTTGCTCTCATGTCATTGATGATACTTCCCAGTGTTAATGACATTTTTAACATAGGCAGTCACCTTAATTATTTTTTTCTACATTGCAGTATATTAAGCTGTCTTTTACTATAGAGTTGATTATATATGAGTATAGTTAATTTGTTCCCATTGTTTTTCATTTAGTTTTTCCTCTTCATTTCTCAGAGCAGTTGGCAGGATTTGAGCTCTGCCAATTAATTTTCATTTGAATTCAAATTATATAGTAAAATTGATCTCTTCAGAGTGAATTTTGTTGGAGTGGAATGAAATATTCTGTTTCTCATTGTGTTAGAATTGAGCTGCTTTGTACGAAATCAAATTTAGGTTGTCGTATTCGCTAGGCAAAAGTAGTGCAACAAGTAATTGCATAGCAAATGAGAAAAACAGACGGACACATGTTGAGGACCCAGCAGAGCAATATGCAGCCAGACTTGAGAATGCATGTTTGCGAGCACAGCATTTGCTTTTTACAACATCAGGTCTGCTCTGTTCTTCACAAAAGGAATACAATAGGTTTACAAATGGCTGAAAGATATCAACAAGAAACAGCAGTTCATCGTCAAATATGAATTAGTGGCGAGTAATCACACGATAACGGATACATTGCATTCCAGTGCAACCCAGCAGAAGATTATTGGTTAAGCCAGCATGTTCTCATTAGCGCAATTACTGAAGCGTGTCATTGTTGCACGACTCTGAAATTTAAGGGAGAAACAAAAGAAATGTTTTGCACCACTGGAAAAATTAAACTGCCTCAAATTTGAGAACCACCAGATCCATTAAAAACTTTGCTTCCCAGATATACTGCAGAATCAAAATATTTCCTTTATAACATTGAGAAATACAATTCATGTTTCCAAACTAACCCTTTGCCCTTGATGAATCTAGAGTAGAGCCATTTAAAAATTATCCTCGAGCTTGAGGTCTCCATTTTGAAGACAATGTAAATAATTTTAGGTTCATAACATAAGAATGAAAATAAACCATAATAACTTCAAGATTTTGATTAACAAGTTACAAAGAAAATCAGTCAAGGAAATTTTTGTGTATATATATTTTGCTGCCCATCTGATATAGTAATTAGTGATGCTGACTGCTGTGTCGTAGGAGCCTGGGTTCAAATCCTGGAGAAAGCATGGGTATTTGTAAATGTATAGTGCTTTTGTGGCATGGGGATGCTCTGAATAGCCATTGAGCTGCAAGTCATCTCGTAAGATTTGTGGAAGGGGAAGACAGGTGGGAGGCCTCTGACCACCTCCGGATGTTCTCCCTCAAAATTGGGGTGAAACCAAGCCAAATTGTATTGTCACCTGCATAATGCTCAAAGCTACAGCTAACGACAGGCATACATCTTAGCCCTATACCACGATGAATTTCGGGGGCCTCGATCTGACGCTGTCAGACAAGTGGCATTAGAAACAACATTTATAATTTTTTTATTATACAAAATCATACCTCAAATACAAATGTTTAAACATACTAAAAATATGTGCTTTCTCTTTTCTTTCTTTTTAACCACACTGAGCCACAGCAACGCGTGGCAGGGTACAGCTAGTATAGTATAATAATGCAATGATCAAATATGTTTAAAATATTACAGTTGCCATTTTCGTGAAAATTACGGTGTTTCTTTTGAATTGATCTTAGGTTACTCATTATTGAAATTTGATTGTACTGTCATTCGCAAACGATTAAGTATACATTGCCCTTTATCTTAACCGTCCTGAATATTTTTTTTTAAACTTTAAAAAACATCTCTGACTGCCTCTTGCTTTTTGGGCACTCCAAACAGAAAAGGAGGAGAAATGAAAGTCATACACACAGAGAATCATATACCATCCATAGTAAAGGATATGCATAATGCAATTCGGAATTTATTAAAAAAGTAATTTATTATAGTAAAATCAAATGTAACTGTTTGATAAAATATAAATCTATTTTAATGTAAAGGACATTTCTATTATCAAAAAGGATTTATTTTAAAACAAGAACAGGTAACAGGCAAATACATTGTAGATATTATATGCATATATATATATATATATGTATATAATTTCCCCTCAAATAAATTTCAAAATGAAAAAACTTTAAAAACCTGATATTTAAAAAAATTTTTAAAAAGGGGCGGCGAGCCGCAATTTACGTACTGGCGGGCCACATGCGGTCCGCGGATCGCGTGTTGGATACCCCTGAACAATATACTGTCCGTTGAAAACGTATAGGAACCGTATAGGAAACTTATGTGAGAACATTTTCTTCTTTCAAAGGAATCGATTCTAAAAATGTCTTTCAAAGTAGTTCTGGAGCTATGCTGACTACGAGAAAGTCTTCATTTTAGAGGTTTTGCTTTGAGTTAAAATTCTAATTTTAACTAGGAAAAAAGCTCCTTTCGTTTGTTCTAGGAAGAAAGAAAAGGATTTTTTCTCTCAAGAGTCCGCCCCGGGTACCAAAGATTTGCTGATGTCAGAAAACTCTTGGAAATCAGCCGCTGACTCGTCATCATTTTTCAAAGGCGCCTAGAAAGGCTGTCCCACGCGAAAAGACCATTCATGATGAAAAAATTAATTAAAAAAAAGGAGGGGATTGAGAGGAACGGAAATCACATTAAAAGTATAAATGATTCGATCCGTTAAACGATATAGGAATAAAAAAAAATTCTTGTGAATCAAAAAAATTTTAGTTAAATTTCGAATAATGTCTCAAGTTACGAACGCGGTGCATTAGTGCTAATTTAGTTTAATTAATTAGCATTAATTAATTAGCATTAATTAGTATGACTTCTTATTAATTTGATTTGTAAAATTAATAGGTCTACACACATAAGAGAAAATTTGTTTTAGGAAAATTGAAAGAGGGAACAATTGAAAAAATTGAATTGTTTTTCAAATGTTTATACAAAAAAGGAAAAAATATACACAAACGCAAATTTACTTCCGCAATTATGGTTAAAATTTACACATATTTTCAATGCTCTACAAATGATTCATGGAATCCCAAACAATCGGTGTTCGGCGACAAGCTGTTTGTGACGGTGAGGTGGAATGACCTTGACCCATTGACCTTGAATACTACTTGGGTGCAGTGTTATTGCTCCTTTCGGGACCGAAGTGCCTTAGACCAGTGCTCCGCAACCTTTTTATCGCTGCGGACCGGTCAACGTTTGATAATTTTACCGCGGCCCGCTGGGAGGGGGGCATTGATTGTTTATATTTTAGATTATTTTGATTTATAGCAAAATGTATTTAATTGTATTTAATACATAAAGAATATAAATAATTTAATAAAGAATTTAATTATATTTAATTATGCCTTCAAAATAAAACAGTTACACCAAAAAATAAATAAAGTGATTTAACACATTTTAACTTACTAGAACGTTAAATCAATGAGAACCCTGAGCTTGTTTCTTTGCAATGAGACGGTTCCATCTGGAGGTAATCGGGGACAATGACACCCGAAGTGTGTTGCTCATGTCCAGTTTATTCCGTTGCTTTGTTTTGGTTGCTGTTACTGCAGAAAACCCCGCTTCACACAGATAGGTCTTTTTTGTGGAAACGACATTCTCACGTGCATTCGGCAGCTGTGTATTTGAGGGTTAAGTCGTGGCCGCCCCCGCAACCCCTTTTTGACTCCAGAGGAATCTGATTCCACCGACCGGAGGATGAAACAAGAGAGCTCCAAGAGGGCTGGATCCCCGAGAAAGGCGGATGATGCCCCTCCACCCCTCGAATGGGGTGGAGAGAAGGGAATGCTTTGACCCAGGGGCAGCCAGCGAGAGAAAGTAGAGATGCTCTGTTTAATAATGCTCTGTTAAAATAGTTGCTGTGTTATTCTTTTCTTTTTTTTACTTTTTAAAACATTAAAAGATTTATGTCACTACCTTCGGGGGCCCCTTTTTTTTAAAAAAAAAGTTTAATGGAACACAAATTTTTTTTTTTTTAATTTGGTGTATAGAACTAGGAATTTAAATTCAGTTGGAAGGAAACGGATGGCCCGGGGGTTGCGGAGCACTGCCTTAGACCAGTGCTCCGCAACCTTTTTATCGCTGCGAACCGGTCAACGTTTGACAATTTCACCACGGCCCGCTGAGGGTGGGGCACGTTGGTTGCTTATATTTTAGATTGTTTTGATTTAACAATTTTAATTTAGTTACATTTATAAATATGCCTTCAGAATAAAATATAAATAAACCAAAAATAAATAAAAGAGATTTAACGTGGAATATAAAGTGATTTCCGTGGAAAGTTGCGCAAATCCGAGAGAAATGCATCACTTTAAATAAAATGGCAATAGTTTAATGTTCTTTAGGCGGCCCGGTCCCATTTGATCTACGGACCGGTGGTTGCGGATCACTGCCTTAGACCAGTGTTCCCCAACCTTTTTATCGCCGCGGATCGGTCAACGTTTGCTAATTTTATCTAGGCCCGCTGAGGGGTAGGACGTTGATTGCTTATATCAGTGATTCCCAAAGTGGTCTATTTAGACCCCCAGGGGTCTATGACAACCTGCAAGTGGTCCACGTTAGCGAAAAAATAATTTGGGGGTCTATGTGATGGTGGCTCTAATTAAACCAAATCATGATTTTAAATTTAAAAGAAAATTTAGTCAAGTGGAAACCAGATTTTATCAATTTAATAGATTTATTTACTAATTTTAATAAGGTTAATTTGTAGTTACAAGGTGACAGCATAAATTTTATTAAAACAAGGACCATGTCCGCAATTTTGGTTTTAAAAAGACATAGCTATCACTTATTGCGAATTATGGAATATCATGAGAAAAATTTTAATTAATTTTCTTAGTGAAAACTAGTTTCAGCGTGGTTTCCAATCTCTAAATCAAAAAAAAAAAACAGAAAGGGGAAAAGTAAGGTCTGGACACTACTAACCGAGGAGATTTAGGGTTAAATTGACTCGATTGATTGAAAAATTGTTATTGACGCACCAGATTTATTCATCCCTTTAAAAACATTCGTTTGTTGCTGATTTATTTTATGTATTAATTAAATTAAAATTTAATTAATACTTAAGTTTTAAACACCATACTTCACTTCAGTTAGAAATTTAAATCGTTTAAAGTAAGTACATCTGTCAAAAAGACATTTAAATTGGTCAATTTGCAAAAATTCAATATTAGATAAGCTGGGGTCTACCTCAAACCGAAAAACATGGCAAGGGGTCTATGAGACATAAAAGTCTGAGAATCTCTGGCTTATATTTTAGACTGTTATGATTTAATAATTTTAATTTAATTGTATTTAATCGTGACTTCAGAATAAAATATAGGGGAATATAAAGGGATATATATATATATAAATATATATAACAAGGAATAAAAAGTGATTTTCATAAAAAGTAGCCTAAACCCAAGAAAAATATACCACAGTAAATAAAAGGGAAATAATTTAACGTTTCTTGTGCGGACCGGTAGTATTTGATCCACGGACCGGGGGTTGGAGACCACTGCCTCAGACGACTGAGAAGAAAGGAATCCCTTTGGAAGGGGAGATTTCGAGCGTTCCCTGCGCTGCACCCCACTCAAGCCACATCAACCAACACTTCAAATCTTAGACACAATGATTTTTCCACGTTCTGATTTTAAATACATTTTATCTCACACCTCATTTTTCTTCTATATTTTTAATTCTTATAGAAATTTATTAAACAAATTCTTTCTTATTTTAACGCAGTAAAAATTGGGAAATAAGCTAAAGTAAAGCAACTCTAACTCTTTCGATAGAAGATCTCTCTCTCTGCGGGGGAATCAAGTCGTTAAGGGCTTTTATTCTTGTTCTTTTGTTGTTTACAGAAATAGGCGCCACTTTACGAACAATATTCAGCATTTTTTTTTTCTTGATAAAAAAAATATATATTAAAACATAGAAAACTCCTAAAGTACTACTTTAGGATTCAACTGATTATAACCATACTCTAATATAGAATTACATAGGGATATCGTTTCTAATGAAATTAATTATTAATTACGGAGTTTTACCAAATTAGTAGAAATAGTTTGGTAATAGTGATAAAGGAATTTATCAAAGTACTTCTGAGATAACTTCTTTAAAGGAAAAATAGCACGAAAAAAAAGGTAGGAAAATAGAAGAAACCCAAAATTCGTCCAACGCATAAAGATGAAAGGGATATTAACATAACACCCCACACTTTTCACTGTTTTTGATAAGAATTCCTCTCTTGCATTCTTGAACTTGGTTTCAAAATAGGATTACTGATACCTAGATATCATTAAAAGGATTGAGGAGTAAATTAATATTATTCCCTTCATATTTTATATAAAATATAATACTTGGGATTCAGTATCAGTATTTTCAAATGATTTTTTAAATTTAAAATTGATAAATATTTTGTTTACAGTAAAAAAATAGTATGCAAACTATATGAATTTCAAACTTTGCTTTTTGAAGATTTATTTTTTGCATTTTGAAGAGAGGCAGTGTCTATATATAATATTACAGGAGCTAAGCAAATTTTCAACATTTGTTAGTAATTATATTGACTTTTTTCACCATATTAACCACCAGGAATTAAAATAAACTTTTTTAACATTGAAGGTTGACTCATCAAAAAGATCTTTGAAGGATTTTAGTTTTCTTGCAACAAAAGGCAGAAGGAGTCTTTCTAAGAAATTTCTGTTCTAAAAATAAATCAAAACGTACATAGAGCGGTTGATAAAGTTACTGAAGCGACTTAATGTGAGCGTACCTCTTGGGTGAGAAATGACATCGTTTATTTTCCAGTTGTGAAAAACCTTGATCCACACAGGAAAAGGCGCAAAAATTGTTCAATAGGCGGAAGAAGCCTATTATCACTTTCTCTATTCTTGATAATCACCCTTCGTTGCCAGGTATCTAGCTGGAAGATAAATGACTCAACTGAGCTCAACCCATTCCCCTTACAAAGAAAGGTCTATACGTGATTTGTTCATTATATTTCCGTTAGATTCTTCTTGCGATTACCAATAAGAAACGCTTACTCGCATTGAGCAATGTAATGAGGTCTCTGAGCTTGGTTAGAATTGATTCTACCTCTGGCCAATGATAAACAGTAAAATGTTGGATAAAATATTTATTCATGTAAATGTTACGGAGAGCTTAAATTTGCAACTTTTAAGGAATAATCAAGAAATCTCGATTGAAAGTATTAAAACACAACTAAAAATGGGCTTGGGGGCAGTTAAATAAAAATAATATCATATTTTAAGTACGTGGCTAAATAAAAATAATATCGATAGCTACAATGGTATGCCAAACTTAGGCAACAGGTGTTTTTTATTTCCATAACTCCGCGAGAAATCATCTGAGAGACAGCATTTCATGCTTAAACGATGACGAAAGTATAGTTGCGCAAAAATGAATACAATGCTTAAAGTATAGAATAAAAAAAAGGCTTTATTGAACATATTATTGTCTGTCCAAGAGGAATAACAATCAGCAGATGTTCCTTAGTATGCCTTCCCCTTACCTCTCAGCACTAGATTGTCCAATAGTTCTTGAGGTGCTCAATCAGCTTCAGTTGCTAAATGTTCCATCCATGGGGATTTCACGAAAGAACTCACTTTCACAATATCTTTAATTGCGCCTCCGTCCTTCCTTTTTTTGTCATCTTGAGCTGCGGACGTCGACCGCACGTGCTCTCACGTCACCTATGACGTCTTGTTCCTGATGTTTGCATACGCATCACCGTTCTACTGAATTGTGTGCTCAGTGTACTGATCCCAATAACACTTTTTCTGCAATTTCATCGCTATCTGCTTAACATTTACATTGTTGCTTAATATTTGCAAACCAGTCTAGTTAAAATGTTCTTCTGTTTAGTTTGATAGAATCGTCATAAGGTATCAGAAAACAGAACTAAAGAAAAAGTGAAGTCCGTATCAATAACGAACGTCGATTAATTTTGTAAGAAATTAATATCACAAGATACGTAAATTGTCCTTATGTGATCAGGGACGTCTTACGACTCTTTGAGGCCCTGGGCCCCTATGCGAAAGTAGGCGCTACCGGAAATCTTTAAAAGTAGACAGTATATAGTCTGTATTGTCAGTTACTCGTTCGAACGGTAATTTGAAACATATAAATGTGCACGACTAACAATTTCAAAAACCTAGGCACACATCGGCTCTATCAAAGGCTGAATTTCGACTCAATGAATTGAATGATTGTTAATGGTATTAGGCCTAAGCCTAGACATGGACAATGGTCATCACATGATAATAATACAGACTTAACACTTTTTTCCAGTTGGCATACAGTTTGAAATTCCCTGTTTTTAGGAGAATATGTACGGGAACAATATTTGACCATTAAAATTATCCGGATCATCATTTTATTAAGGTAGAGTCGAGAACGAAACGAGGTCCCCACCGAGGGTGAGTCCCTCTGCCCGGGCCCAGTTGGCCCATGCCTTAAGATGTCCCTGTATGTTATCATAGATCTTTAAAAGCTCATTCACACCAAAGCGCTCACTCAACGCGCGCAGAGAAGAAAAGAGGTATTTTCTTGTTGTTTGATTCACACCAAATCTTTTTTGAACACGTGATAGATTCCTGCTCATTAGGTGATGCTGAAGATAGTCGCACCAAGGTCATTCTGATTAGTTAAGTATAAGTATGGGTCGCAAAAGAAATGAATATTTTGCAGTTTTGAAAAGGGAGAAGAGACGATGGTGGGCTCGACGTATTTTTCAAAAAAGGCGATTAAGAAAAACATCTATGCTAATAGATGAGATACTTTTGTCATACACTGATAGCTATTTTTAAATTTTTTTCAGAAATCACCGCCACTTTTCGATAACTTACTATCAATAGTTGAGCCAAATATTTCTCAAAGAGATATTATACAGATGGTATTCAACCAAAGTTTAAAATGGCTTTCACTCTGAGGTTAATACAAATTTCTTCATATATGAATTAATTAGTTCTGAAATTTTTGATGCTCTTACAAATGTGTTTATTTGAAATATTTAAATAAAAATATTTTATATGTTCAAAGCAAATTCTTATTTGATATATTGGTGAAAACAGATTGGATTTTTGTCATTCAGAAAAAGAAAAGAACATTTATTATTATGTCAAATTAAGTTAATTTTTCTGAACATGCATCTTTACACTGCTAATGATGCATGTTTCTTTTGGATACGAATATTTCTTCTATTTGTAAATTGGAATGGGGATGCTATTATTTTTTTTCTTTCCTAAAAGGGACCAAGATAACCCAACAAGTTTAAAACTTCTAAACCAGATCCCTACACTGCTGTTTATAAAAAATGCAACTCCATGAAGGAATCATCAGAATTAAATCAACTTTGCAGCAAATGTCAATTATAGCATTTTACGTAAAGTTTTAGAGCCACCGCGGATGCATAGCGTACGCAGCGCCCTCAGAACTGATGCTGAAAGCACGTAAATAGGTCTGTAGTGGGACGTTGAAAATAGTTAATTATTATTTGTTAGTGGCGAACGTTTAGTGAGACCTAAATATGCTTCCATGATGAAATAAGGAGAAATTCCAACAAATTACGGAGTTTGAACGAGGGAAGATTATCGGCCTTCGAGAAGGAGGATTTTCCTACAGCGCAATAGAAGCGCGTGTGCAGCGGAACAGTTTCACAGTGATGCGAATTTGGAAGCAGTGGAACGACGAGCACCGAAGAACTCGAAAACTGGCAGTGGACGAGAAGATGACATCAGCGTGCGACGATCGACACATGTTCCGCATGGCGGCGAATGACCGTACAGCTTCCTCCAAGCAGTTGGCAGCACGTTGGTCTACTGCTACAGGTGTACTAATGTCGGCTTCGTCAATTCGTCAACGTCTGCTGCACCGTAGATTGTGTGTAAGGGAGTCTTTATACAGGATCCCCCTCACGGAAAACCATCGACGGCTGCGTATGCAATGGGCTCATGAGCACGGAGCCTGGCAAGCTGATTGGCACCAAGTTGTCCTTTCAGAAGAATCACGCTTCAATTTGTGGGAAAATGATGGCTGCATTCGTATTAGACACTATGCCGGTGAACGCTGTCTTCCAGAGTGCGTTATCGAACGACATTGTTGCCTAACACCCGGAGTTATCATTTGAGGTGCGATTTCGGATCATGGACGATCCAATTTCCTACGAATTGAGGGTAATCTCAATAGCAACATGTATGTCCGTGAAGTGCTACAGCCCGAAGTCGTTCCCTAACTTCAAGACATCCCTGGAGCTATCTTTCAGGAGGATAATGCACGCCCACATGTTGCAAAGACTGTTCGAGACTTTTGTTCAGCTAGACACATGAAACTTCTTCCTTGGCCTGCTTATTCGCCGGATATGTCACCTATTGAGCACGTGTGGGATTTGGTTGGTCGGTGTCTCGCTCGTGATCCACGTCCTGCAGCTTCAAAAGACGAACTATTGTTGCGCATACAAGCAATGTGGAATTATCTTCCACAAGCAGACATTCAAAATCTGTTTGACTCCATGCCACGTCGTATTGCAGCACTTATTGCAGCGCATTGTGGCTACACCAAATACTGATTTCGGACACTTAAAAATGGTTATTTTTGCTTTGAAAATTTCGTCATTTATTTGTACTAATACAAGTCTTTTGTACATTAAATTTCATTTAATTCTGATGATTCCTTCATGGTGCTGCATTTTGTTACAAACAGCAGTTTATGTTTATATACACTCATGGAGAAAAAAAATTAGTGAACCAAGAAAGAGTCGACAAAATGAAACGAAATTTTACACACGTAATGACTACTTTGATGCAAGTAAATGATTAGAAAATCAAAGAAAAAGGATCATTTATTTCAGAGAAAAAGGCAAAACAACGGAGGATTTAATACCTTGTTGAATGCACGATGCGATACGATGGGGCATTGAGGCATACAAGTTCTGTATGATGTCTTGAGACATTTCGTTCCATATTTGCTGTAACCTTACCCCTAGTTCATTCAAACTCGTGGGACGCCCAACTCTCCGTCCCAAATGATATATGCTTGATTGGAGACAAATCTGGGGATCGGGAAGGCGAAGGAAGGATAGTAACAGTGCGGAGACAGTCTTGTGACACCTTAAATGTGTGGGGCCGATCATTGTCTTGTTGAAAAATGGCTCCAGGGAGCCATTGCATGAGTGGCAACACATATGGTAACAGGATGTCATGAACATACCGCTGGGCTGTCATGGTGCCGTGGATCAATACTAGGGGTGACTGTGTATTGTAGGCAATGGCACCCCATACCATCACACCAGCTGTAGGAGCGGTGTTTCGCTGTAAAGCAAAGGCAGGATTGAGGCGTTCACCACGAGGTCTCCACACACGAACACGATTGTCATCACTGCTGAGATTGAATCTAGATTCTTCACTAAAGACGACCTGGTTCCATTCCGCTGCAGTCCAGTTTCCTCGCGCGCGGCACCACTCCATACGGATGCGTCGATGGGTGCGCGTCAAGGGCAGCACACGTAATGGGCATCGCGATCCCATATCTCCTTCACCCAGGCACCTTCGTATGGTTCGAGAAGACACAGGGGCCCCTGGTGAAGGTGCTACCTGTCCCTGGGTGGCGGCCGATGAAGCAGTTGGCTGCACGCGTGCATTTCTTGCGAGGTGGCGGTCTTCTCGATGACTGGTCTACCGAAGGTTTCCTGAACCTGGTCTTCATGTAAATGACATCTCTCGGATCCACTGCTCCCAACACCTTCTCGCAACACAATCAGAGCGGCCTAATTGACGAGATACTCACATTGCTGACCACCTAGCTTCCATCATTCCAATGATTCTCTCCCTTTCAAACTGCGACAGCTGCTCATATTGTCTTCGAAAACGGCGTGATGGCATGTGTACCTCAGCTCTTGCTTTCTAAACGATTCAGCACACTCAAACAAGCTTTAGTTACCTGTTTTATACTTTACGGAGAACGACGTTGTACGCCCTCTACCGGCTATACGTAATGCGTAGTCACTCTGCCTTTCTAATCATAGGCATATCTCCCCGATGAGTACCTTCATGCCAAGTTTCTTTACGATGCAACAATTATTTCTTGGCGCGCTAATTTTTTTGTCCATGAGTGAATAAATATATATACACTGTGCTGGCCACCGTAAATACAACACCCTGAATTAAGCATGCAAATAACATGAAATTTACAACATGCGTTAGTGGAGGTGAGATATGCAAATGATTAGAATTTCAGCGCAGACACACATCACGCACGTCTGTGGCACCACCTCAAAACGCTATTTAAGGCTTGGAAATTTCAATGATTTCAAGTTCGCCCATTGTGTTGTTCTTGTGGTCTTTTCAAAAAACGATCAGTTATGTCTCGTAGAAAACAGCGATCAGCTTTTGATCAAGCATCCGAGTTCGACAGAGGAAGGATAGTGTTCTACTGAGATTGTGAATTATCTTTCAGAGAAATCGGTTGTCGTGTTGGATGAAACCAAACAACTGTAATGCGGATATGTGACCGTTTGATGCAGGAGGATACGACGGACCGACGTGGTCGATCGCATCCACCTCAGAGCACCACTTCTCGTGAGGACAGGCAAATTGTGCGCATGGAAGTGACGGATTGCTCAGTCACATCACGAACCATAGCACAGCACATTGAGTCCATAACGCATCATTCAGTGTCTGCGCGTACCATTCGACGCCGTTTACAGCAGAGTGGTCCGTCCGCAAGACGTCCATTGCTTGGTCTACCCTTGACACAGAACCATAGACGTCTCCGCCGCCATGTGGAAGTGGTGGATGGATGGATGTGGGTAGCAGAATGGAATGAAATTGTCTTTACTGATGAGTCACGCATCTGTCTGCAACACCATGATGGTCGATTTCGAGTCTGGAGACACCGTGGAGAGAGGATGCTGAACAGCTGCGTTATTCACCACCACACTGGTCCTGCACCGAATATTGTGGTATGGGGTGGTATTGGATATCACTCTCGCACTCCTTTAGTACGCATTGCCGGTACTTTAAACAGCCAGCACTACATCTCCGAGATGTTGGAGCCAGTTGTCCTTCCTTACCTTCAGGGCTTGGCCACAGCCATATTTCAACAGGATAATGCGCTACCACACGTGGCACGCATTGTTCAAAGTTTTTTCGTCAATTCTCATATTGAATTGCTTCCATGGCCGGCTCGATCTCCGGATCTTTCACCGATAGAAAACATTTGGTCCAAGGTTGCTCAACGATTGACCCAGATTACACCCCCGGCTGCCACACCAGATAAACTTTGGCAACGTGTGGAAGCTGCTTGGTCTGCTGTACCCCAAGAACACATTCAAAGTCTCTTTGAATCAATGCCGAGGCGTGTGGCAGCGGTGATCTCCAACAATGGCGGCTACTCTGGTTACTGATTCTGGCTGGAACCACACTTCACAGAAGTCTATAAATTTAATCATTTGATACGTGGTCAAAAAACATGTTATCTACAAAATAAGTTTTGTTGTGCTATCTCTTGTCTTTCTTGGTGTTGCATTTACGGTGGCCAGCAGTGTATATCAAAAGATTTTATTAAATATCTGACCATTATTGTTAACTGAATGAAATATTTTTTTACATTAGTTCACAGCAATGCAATCTCATCAAAGAAATTTAAAGATTTTTATAAATCTTTTGATTTAAAGAAAGCCAATTTCAATCTATGTCAATTACAACTGGTCAAAAAATGATATCAAATACAAGCAACAAAACTAAATTTAAAAAAAAATGTTTTTTTTTTTTCTAAATGTTAAAGTAATTACAAATACTATTTTCAAAGCTACAAAACCTATGCATGTTTAATTATTCGTCAAAACTCTTGTGGCACATCTGATTGTCTCTATTGGCACATAGGTTTAAGAAACACTGGTCTAAATACATGTTTGAAAATCATGATTGTAAAAACTATAAAGAGGATGGCATTTTTTACAAAAACGTAATTACAAAATCTAATACAATGCAAAGTATTTTCGTGCAAGAGTATAAATCTGAAATACACTTTATTTAAAGCACATTTCATCATTATTGAATGTATTAAAACACCTAAATTAACACTAGAATATATATGCTTTAGCATCTAGGAAGTTTTTTGAAATAGTTGTTTTTAATGCTAAGGTGTTTTTGATATTCTGTGTTGCCCAAAAAGCAATTCTTATTATGAAATTTTGTTTTTAAAATGTGCTTCAATTTTTTTTTTTTTTTTTATACAGATTATCTCGTAGTATAGATTTTTACCCAAATATAAGAAAATATAAAATAGGTTTTTTTTTGTTTGTATTTAATAACACAATTGCGCAATAATATACAACCTATTATTTATTTTTTCAAGAGAGTCAAAGATAAATATAGCTTAAAAAATTAATTAACTTACAAGAAATTCTTAAGTATAAATTTTCTTCCAAGCATTTTCTCTCATGCTTTTATTATTATTTAATTTGAGTTTTATTCTTTTCATATTGTAACTATGTCTGGATCAAAACTTTAAAAGAGCTTTTTTCTCACATTTTAAAGCACCCGATTGGGCTGAAATTTTATATACACGATTATTTTGGAGGACAATGTGATTATTTAACTATAGTTATTAAGGATTAATTGATTAAAACTAACTATTCATAGAATTATAGATGCAGCCACGTTGGCATCATTTTTGGCGACCATTTTAGCGACTTGGATCAAAACCTCAAAACCTTTTTTTGTAATATTTTTAAGGACTTAATTGAGCTGAAATTTTCTAAACATGATTATTTTGGGTGACGATACAATAATTTAACTATAATTTAAAAAACTTAATTGACTAATAATTATTTTTCAAAAAATTACAGATATAGCCACGTTGCCTCTTTTTTTGGAGACAGCTTCCATTTAAGTGACTTGGGTCAAAACTTTAAAATGTTTCTTCATGTTTCTTCCCGTCACAGGGATATGGATCTATAAAAGATCCTCCATCACCTATCTGAAATTGTATTTTTGCGCTAACAAGTGGGAGTCATGAATGGGAAAACAAAGTTCATCGAGTTTGTAGAGAGAAAGATCTTGTTGAATGTCAGGATCAGGCAGGTGGTTGACGTAAAACTTTAAAAGTTTTTCCTCGCGTTTTAAAGAACTGAGTTGAGCTGAAATTTTATATACACGATTGTTGTAGATGACAATACGATAATTTAACTACAATTAATAAAAATTAATTGATTTAAACTAGCTATTTAAAGAATTAAGTTTTATTCATAATTCCAATTATTTACAACGTGAAACAGTTGAATATTGAAACCAGCAAATTAAAACCATCCCCTCGTAAAATTAAGTTATTCAAACTAATTATTGAGTCAATTCAATCTGACTCAACACTACCTTTCGCTCTTCAAATTTCAGGTATAAAAAATTATGTTACGCACAAAGTGTGAAATCTGAAAGAAAACCCATGTTTCAAAAACACATTTTTAACGGTGTTATTCTTACGATTTTTATTCACTAAATGAGGATTCTGCTATTATGAGCCTCTCATCATTATTACTCATTCAATTCAAGTTGGGGGCTGCGGTAGCCCACTGGTCAAGGTATCGGCAGGCATGTCATGAGTTCGAGCCCAGTACCACTAAAGACCCTCCGTGTTGGGAATCGATGCACGTTAAATCTTTCGAGAGCTCAAACGTCCTCCCGTTGGTGGGATGTGGTAGTAAGGAGAAGGGGGTGTCACCTGAGCATGGTTCAAAATGACGAGGTCCGTCGCCAAAAGCCCTCATGTAGATGAACAGTGTGACGATAATATTCACTCACTCCGTCTTGTGAGGGATTGAAGTTATACAAAAGAGAAAAATGACAAACTTTTTGTTTTTCAAACTGCGCGAGCAGATTGATAAAAAATTATTTTAAAAATTATCATTGACTGACAAAATATATTCTGGCATAATAAGAAACAAAATTAACATTTGCACTGATATAATACACTCTTAGAAATGTATCACTACTGTACAATGTACATTAGAATTAATTTAACAATACTAAGTTAAGTACAAGTTGAATAATTACCAGTGATCCCGTAGGCTTGTCATATTTCAAATTATATACAACAAGCAATATAAATTTTTCTCAATTTTTTTCGTTAGAAAAACGTACTGGCGCCATATGTTGCAGCTAGGTGGAACTACGACAGAAATAACGCAGAATAAATTTAAAATTAAAAAATAAATGTTAATTAATGAATTAATATTTGAAAAAGCTGTACTAACATCCACTACAAGTTTAAAAAATATATTTGAACTTGAATGGGTGAATAGAAAGTATTTTATTAATGATTGAAAATTTGAACAAGATATATATATTTATTACATTCTTCATAAAAATGTTGCGCAGAAAAGATCGGTACATTACATTACATTATACATTAGGCTGAGCGAGACGTGTGTATACGCAGAAGAATTGTTATTTGTATGGAAATTATGTTGGAATATTGAAAAATGTCTTAGATTAAAATGCATATATCAACTTATTAAAATATTGGAAACATACACGCAAAGTATACTAAATATAAAAGCTTATTTTTATATCTTTTCTAATACCAAAATAGAATAATATTTTTATTGATCCTTAGTCCATTGGATTTTGCATAAAAATTTATATCTTGACAACAGAATTTTTAAAACACAACAAAAGCAATGGAACTAAGAAAAGAAATTAAGTCGAATTTCCAAATTTCTATGTGTTGTGTGTCATTTCATTTAACTGAATCTTCTTTTATGTCTGAATCTCGGTCATGGAAAAACTGGAAAATTTTCTCCCCAACAGGTCCAAAAATTCTACCCTCTTTTGGTCTCGAGAGAAGGCCGACAATTGTGGCTCAATCTCACTCATTTGAAGGGAATTCAAAAGTTCAAGAAATAAAAGAGTTTGATTGACGTCGCATTCAAAAGCAACACGAGGGCTATGGATGTCGAACCGAGGTCAAGGGACGAGGAGGGGCTGCAAATCTTTAGTTTATCTCTCCGTAACACTTACACAAACATCCCCCTACTCCAAACTACCACACCACGCCAACGGGAAAACTTTGAGCCTTGACATGCTTCAATGCATTGTACACGACGGGCACCAGGACTCGAACGCAAGATACGCTGGTCACAAGTCCGGGACCACTAGGCTTTTGGTCAAAAAATTATTAGAAGATGTGTGGTTGTCGTCTCCGGACTAAAACCAACGTGAGAAGAAACTGGGAAATTGATTAAATAAAAAAATTCAACCAAATTAATACTTGTCTTGAGGTACTAATGTCGAACTTTGAAGTCATTTTGAAGCGACGCATTTTGATATACCCACGACCACAAAGGAACATTTTCTGAACCGAACATTTATGTTTCTTTCTTATTCAGATTCCTATTCAGGGGAATTGTTTGTTTGTTGATTATTGATAGTTTTCGAGAGTCTTGATTATGATTTCTTTTGGATCATTATGCATTGGACTCGAGCAAATAGTGCTCATCATCCGCCCATTATCTAATGATTTCAGGACTAGAATGATACGCAAGTCAATTTACAAGTTTCTGAATCCTTTACTAAAAGGAAAGAAAGAATAATTGTACAAAAAGTTCAAACTTTTTCCTAGTTTTTGAAATTTATATATATCATTTAATAACAAATTTCAAAATCCTTAATATTCTGTAAAAATTTGTATTACTCTCAGTGAAACTAAGCGGTAATTATTTTTAAAAAAATACTTTCATAATAAATTGTTATCTGAAAGATAGTAACGAACTAAAATATGAAGGATTACAATAATCTATAACATAAAGTAAGATATACTGTGAACATTTTATCTCCCATCACACACGCGCGTGAGTGAGTGAATATTAACGTCACACTGTTCAACTACTGGAGGGATTTTGGCAACGGACCTCGTCATTTTAAACCATGGTCAAGTGACGAGAATGACATCTGAACTGGCAACCCCTCTCCTAACTACCAACGGGAGGACGTTTGAGCTCTCGACAGATTTAACGTGCATTGCTTCCTACACGCCGGGTCTTGAGCGGTACTAGGCTTGAACTCATGACACGCCGTTACTTTAACCACTAGGCTACCACGGCCTCCACATACACACGAAGCTTACTCAAATCCTACAATTTAGCATAACTCCTGTAAATTAGCTTATAAAACAAAACGTACATTGTTTGAAATACTTTAGGAATAAAAGGCGTTTAGCTTTAATTTTTTACAACAGTTATCTAATTGCTTTTAGAAATTACAATTAAGCCTTAGGGAAGGATCTTTAATTTTCAAAAACTATGACAAAATTTTGCCTCTAATTTATTTCAAGTTGGAAAAGAAATAGAATTTGTATGACTTTTATTATGAAAAAAGAAAGCTTAATGTTGAACTTTTTATGTGTTTCATGACTTGTAGATTATTTTGAAGAAAAGAGTTATGAAATATAGACTTTGAATATGTGATTATCTAAAGTACTTGGTTATGAATACAACATAGAAATCATTCTTTTTAATCAACTGCAACCTAACTAATATTTCAAACAAAAAACAAGGAACAAATGTATTTCCAATCCACAAAACAGCCTCACTATGTCATCACAGGAATTATTTCAATATCTAAAATGTTTTGATGGAATTGATTTCAATTCTTCTATATGTGTACTCGTATATTTCAATCAGTAACATAGAAAGAAAATGAAAATTAATTCTTCTTTCTTATCTGCACAAAAATCTTTTTTCTTTTTTTGATGATCAAAGATTTTGTTTTGCTTCACACAGTTAGAAATATACAATTTTTTTTAACATAAGAAAAACTTTCTAAATATATTTTTAGAGCTGATCATTATTTTTTTCCAGTTAGATTTTATGTGAAAAAATAAGCGTCAAGTGATGCAAATATAACATAATTTCATGCATACGACAACATTTTATCCAAGTTTCTTGATAAAACTAATAAATTGAAAGTTTCTTTCAACGTGAATGTGACTTTTTATCGCACACACACACACATTTTTTTGAAAAATAATCGTAAGCAAATTTGTGACTGAAGTTGTTATCTGATATCAGTGACAATATTAACAACAGTCTGGCATTGATTCAATCTCAAGATAATTACAGATAATTTTTGATGCATTTTACGTCAGTTAAAATCTGGGAAAATAAATATTTTTTTTTCAAAACATTTTATTTAAAGGAAGTAATGAAGCGTTAAAAATAGTACTATTTTATGAGAAAACAATTATTCAGAATTTTATTTCTTAAGATTATTTACAAAACTTATTTGTGTGTGTGTGTGTGTGAAACAAGTAATATAAAAAAAATTAAGTCAGTTTCTACTTAGGTCAACAGAGAAAAATTTTATTTTAGTTACTTTTTATTAAATAACTACAATTGATATAAATATGTATGTACATATGACAGAATCACAATATTAATATAAATATGAAAAATAGCAAAATAGAAAGCGATTTTGCTTGCAATTTTCCATTTTCCTTTCTATATATGGTGTTGGATTATTATTTTTGTTTGTTACTATTTATTCATTGATTAAATTTAATTATTCGAATAAAATAGTATAGTAAAAAGAAATCACATTCTCAGAAATTAGGCCATCCCAGGTGGGATTCGAACCCACGACTTTTGGATTAGATGTCCAACGCGCTACAGGGACACAACGAACGATTTTCCTTTTTATATATGGTGTTGGACTATTATTTTTGTTTTTTTACTGTTTATTCATTAATTAATGAATTAATATTTTTTAAAAAAAATGTATTAACAGCAAGTGTTATCCACTACAAGTTTTAAAAAATGTATTTGAACTTGAGTGGATGAATAGAAAGTATTTTATTATCGATTGAAAATTTTAACAAGCTGTATATATATAGGGAGAATATGAACTAATAGTAGGAATTGAAATAAAAACTACATACACACACACATCAGAATTTCAGAAGTTTGATAAGAGACAGAGTTAATAACATTTTGTACAGTTTTCCCAGAATAATTTTTTAAGAAATACAGGAAATGAAAAAAGTATAATGAAATTTTTTTTTAATTCTTAAATCTATGCGTTCAAAGATTAAAGCGTACAAGAATGTAAATTTTTGTTTTTTATTTCATCTATTTTTCCTCCGCGATATTTTAGTATTGTAAATATTCCCACATAGATACTTTTCCCCATTAATGTTAAATTTGTCAATAGTTTTTGAAAAGTTTCTCGAAATATGTACTAGCAACGACGCAAATACTGTTTTGGGAAAATAAAAATAATTCCAAGTACCTATCTAAATAATTCGCTATTGAAGGATTTGATAAAGAAAATACAAAAGCAAAAAATATTTTAATTATTCGATTCATGCCAAACAAGTAGGATAAAAAAATTACTTTGCTTACCTCACCTTGAGAAGGAATTTTTCCCCCAATCAAGATTGAGATGAATCGTTTTTCTTGTTAGAAAAATATCTATGCATCAGTTGATATAACGAAAAAAGGGGTCAAAAGAGATCTTTCTCAGCATAAAATCCATCAATGGTATTCTGCGTCAATTCATAATATAGTATTTTTAATAATTTAAGTGCTATCAGAATACATCAGTTTCCCTTTACCTTCAAATGAAACTTTTTGTTATTTAAAATCACTTACTAGCAAAAAATCGTGAAACGCCATTTCAATCGAATTGAATGCGCACAGATAAATGATACCTTAAATGAATATTTACAGAAGAACATCCGACCAAGAGATGTTATGCAGAAGAGCCTCATCCCATGAAGGGCCGGATGTCAATCTATTTTTAGACGCATCGTACAAGTGAGAGGATGCCGATAGGAAAACCAGTCCAATCATTTCTTTTCTTCCACTCCAGCGTTATTTATTTTGGATTACCTTGACGATAGGGAGTAGAAAATGAGATGAATTTTAAAATCGATGGATTCCGAAAAGAATCGATATTTTTTTTCAATTCTTGATCGAATTCTTCTTTTCAATCTAGACGAATATTATGATCCAATTAAACAGGATGAATGAAGAATAAGGCGTGACGTAACTTACCGGTATCAAAGATGAGGCGGATCCAATGGGATCTTGTTTGTAAACATCGAGAAAGGGATCCAAATTTTTGGCTGGAGGGTGAGGGTGGTATTTATTGTCCCACAGAAAGCTAGATTCCGTTCACAGGAAAAGATCTGGAATGGAGCTCAACACTATGAACATACTCTTCCACAGCATCCCACTACCGCGCACACTTCATGGAACTTGTGGGAGGCTGCGCCGTTGCCATGGCAGCGAGGTAGCGGCCCCTCATCCGGGTTTTGTGACGTCATATCGTCTCAGATGGTAATATCATGTTAGTCGACTCCAAAACATCAACTCTTTAAATAGAAAGCATTGGGCGAACATCTTACCGCTACTGAACGGAAAATCATTGAGCAAATATTGCCCCCTACACACGCCTACATTCGAATGCATAGTTTTCTTCCTCCCTTTTTATATTTGGATGAAGCTTGTCCCCGAGCATCCCCGGATCGAATCCCCGAAAACACGTCATTCGGCTGGGCAGGTGAATGACAGTTTCGGTCATGGAAAGGAAACACGAAAAAAGAAAAAAACACCTTATATCCCACGATTTAAATTCTGTACAAGCATTAAGTGTTGATTCATGATAAATCATTCAAAATTGATTGTATATTAACGTTTTAGCTACACAAAGAATATTAGACCCACGATCAAGTGACAGGACGTACTGAATTTGCATAATTTCCTTTGAAACAGCAGCGGGGACTCAGACAAATCTGCGTGCCTAATCCCTTCTACACAACGGGTAAAACTTTTACTGAAGAAAAAAAAATATTAGGTCATTAGGGCGATTAGTTTTCTAAAAAATGAGATATTTTCGTTCCTGTTGAACTTGCCTTCTAATAATCAAAAAGTTGAAGCTTTATGTTAATTTTGTACCAATCCATCTAAGGGAACCGTCAACACAGAAAATAAGGGGTAGGAAAAAAGCTGCATATATGCGCATTCAAAAAAAAAAAAAGTCAGTTTTCTTTTGTAGAATAACTGCATCATAGCGATCTAAGACTCAAAAAGTAACATAGAAATTGTTACGAAAGTATCACTCGTAGTTTCAAAGAGTTACATTATTACTAAGCGAGCATTAACTAGAATTCTCATCTAGTAATCGGCTTAAAAAAGGATTATCTCTTGCCCACGGAAAGAAGATTTTCTTGCATAAAGTCAAGATTTATTCTTGGAAAAAGCAATTTTTTATTGAACATATATTTCAAACTGAAGAAGTACTGGATCTTAAGGGGAAAAAACCGAATGATCGTTTAAGTATATATATATATATATATATATATATATATATATATATATATATATACATATATATATATAAAACA
Source organism: Trichonephila inaurata madagascariensis (assembly GCA_019973955.1). Classification (NCBI taxonomy): domain Eukaryota; kingdom Metazoa; phylum Arthropoda; class Arachnida; order Araneae; family Nephilidae; genus Trichonephila; species Trichonephila inaurata. The sequence continues at coordinate 270,578 of BMAV01019572.1, forward strand.
ACAACAACTTTCAATATTGATTGTCATTGCTCGGTGGTACATGATGGTGTTTGTGCTATCGTCAATCAATTTACCATTGAATTCGTGCTGATAAATTTTTCTGTTCAGATGGAATATGATAAAAGTAGGTCGTTATAGTATGATTTAAGAGGAAGATGAGGGCACGAACAACATGAGACTAGCATGCAAAAAAATTATAAATAAAAAGTAAAAATAAAAAACGTTAACTTCTTGTTCGTTGTGGTTAATAATAAATTTTCAAGGTTATAAATAGGGATAATCAAAACATTAAAATATAAAACGCGTATTATTTGGAATACTGGATTTGTTGGGAATTATTATGATGTATCGAAATGGAGAATTATGAATCGAAATCTAATTATTTTAAATATGACGAAAAAATTGATAACAGGTTTTCATAGTGATTCGGATCATAAAATTGAGATTTAGAAAATATTGGGGATAAAAGATAAAGAGCCTGCCCATGATGCAACATGAACAGAACAATGAGGAATTAAAATTTAAGTTCTGTAAAACATCAACTGCATTTATACGTGGACATGCGGTGTCTTAAAACTTTAGAAAGTATGTAGGTCAAACATCAGGACCTATGAACATAAGAAATTAACCAGCATAAGATCAGACATTGGAAAAAAATGCATCAACAAAATATATACTCTCTTTAGGTAGGATAGAGATACAGCATTTTAATAAACATGGTTTTGAAGGTTAACGTGTGAATATTGTTAGATTGTTCCAAATAAGATAAAAGACATGGTATGAAAACGTTTACATCGGTGTTTATATAACGCTATGTATCCTTACAGTTAAATGTAATAATGGAACAACAAAAGAAATTTGAAATCAGGTTTTGGAAACAAAAATGATAAGGACTCTATATATAGTGGTAGAATAATAATAAGACTAAAAGGGTTAGAGAAGGGTGGACGCAAAAGCGAGAAAATATAGAGGTAAAGATACAATTAAAAAAATTAAAATAAATTATTACAAAGTTGAGAATAATTTTAGCGTTGTACAAATAAGTATTTTTGTTTTGGACTTAATAAAAAGAAATATCGTAAGTTTTAAATTTAATAAAAAGTATTGGATTAACAGATAATCACACACGGATCACACTTAGTCATGGATCTATGCAAATATATTGCTTATAAAATAAAAAATAAAGGTAGACTCTAAGGATACTTATATTATAGAATATTGCACTTTGCTATACATGAACAAATCATATAATGGGATAAGATTTTCTGAAATATTTAAGAAACACATGGATTTATTCCCGGTGAGAAATGTGTTAATAAAGCGAGCGTTCAGGTATAATAAAAAAATTAGTAGATCAGTTTTTAAGTATAACAGTATTCAGGAATTGGTAGATCTAAAAGAATGTAGATGCAATGATTACAGGAAATACGTGGACGAATATCCTTCAATGGATACACGTAATGGCATGACTGACCTAGAAGAAATAGTTCAAGATCTGAAATTAAGAGAAATTATGTGCAAAGGCGCACGGTTATCGACTAACTATTTCAAATACTTAGATTTAAATGTGAGAAAAACAGCTATCAGAAGATATTAATAAATTAATTCTAAATGTTGCAATTAAATATAATTTACCTACTCAGGCCTTTAAGGGAATATGGGTTTCATGTCCTCAGGACTTAATGAGATTTGAATTTTAATTTTAGAACGAAAAGGATGTTTCTTATAGAAATTAAAAGACCAATGAAAATTTACAAGAACACTTTGTGGTAGTCATATTTGATAAAGTCAGGGGTATGCAATGTGTAAATATTACTTATAGTAAATTAATAAATGATCATATAAAAATAACAATGCATATGAAGTAAATTTAGTATGAAAAAAGAAATTAACAATAGATTATTGGCATTTTGTAAGCAATAAATAATTCTAGCAATAAAATTAAATATCCCCATATATTTTGACTCCTAAATTTCATAAAAATCCGGTCAAATTCCGCAGTGTAACAAATGGGTTTAATACTTACTTATATATCCAAATCGGGAAAAGTTTACAGACCATATTACAAGATACAATGGTGGAATTTAAGATACTTGTATTACATGAAAAACAGCCATGATGTAATAAGAAGGTTAAGAGGTATTTTCAGTGCATGGATTTGATTTCGAAAACTTATTTAACTCCATCAAAATATAGATATAATTCAGGTACTTTCAGATGCATATAGAGAAATATGGTTTGAATGATTACATTAGTTTTGAAAAGTTCAATACACTAATTCGTTTTGTAATACATGTGACATTTATTTTTGGTAACAAACTCTACAAACAAATCAAAGGATTGCCTCACGGTGGTTCAGCCAGTAATGGTCTCGTAACCTGTATTTACACCACTATGGACGGATCAAAGTCAGGAAAGAAATGAACCATCTTACTCTTAGCAATTAAGATGCATAGATGATTTAATTGTTATAGGTCGCGACATTTGAGATTTAAATAGCATTAATTTTCATCGGAATACCTAAAATTAATACAGACAAATTTTAAACTCGAGCAAGTTAGTTACACTAGATTTGAATTTAAATATTATTGTGACAACGGAAATTCTATGCAGCAATATCTATGATAAAGGGAAGCATTTAACTTTCGTATGTATAAAGAATGCGAACTTCAGTGAGCTGCTTACATATATCAATGTTAAAGAATATAAGGTACAAATTTTTTGATGAAAATAATAATTTAACTATACACAATATTGATAAATTCAAGAACATCAGAAATTTATATTTTGTTGCATACAGAATGATTATCCCATCAACTTCAAGAAAATACATAGATCAAAATATTTTAAAAATATTTTTAAGCTCATAAATGCACAAATCCACCACACAGCATTAAGGGTCAACACAAAGTCGGCACGTGCCGGTGGGTCCAGCTGTGAAGAGTATGTGCATTCCACACACAAGAATACATTATAATACACACATAGACCAATATTTACACGACTACACTTTAAAATTATTTGCTGACCAAATCAAACGTTTACTTATTCCAATCAAGCAACTTTTTGCATGCAATCTGATTTGCATCTAATACCAAATAGTTCAGCTTCCTAGTGTGAGATTATAGAATCAGAATTTTAGGATTGAGGACATGCGTGAGTGGGTGTTGTGAGCAAAATATAAGTGGTAATTGTTGTATTAAATATGAAAAATCGTTCAAAATTGTGAATTGAATTATTATGCGGTGCTCTTTGGAGTTTTAATGATTTATGCTATTCATTTGTGAACTTATACTTAGTTTTAATTTGAACTTTCGGATTTTAGACATTTTTCTACCTATACAACTATTTTAAAAGATGAGTGCGTCATCTTTGGTGTTCGAGGTTCACTTATATTATACAGTGTTGTTTTGCATTTTAATATTTAATATAATATCTTTCAGAATGCGATGGCGAATAGTTTAATTTACGCCGGATTTAATGGTTTAATTTTAGCTTTTTAAATTTTGAGAATTGGATATTTTCCGATTAACACAAAGTTGCAATAGGGGAAGGTTGGCGCCATCAAATAGTTTAACCCCCTTATCGGTCCTAAGTCGAGGTTACTTGGATATTTTATAAATTTTTTGTTTATAATTTTTTTAATTTTGTTTGAAAACGTTAGAATTTTATCTTATATATTAGCCATTGATATTTTGAAATGGGATTTAATGTTATAGGATTCATATGGTTTCGAATTTTTTATTGATTATTGGGTTGTGTGATTGAATTATATATATTTAAATATATATATATTCTCTCGCTGTATATATATATATATATATATATATATATATATATCACTGGCGTAGCTAGTCCTAAATGGGCCCCCGTATCAAATTTTATAAATAAATGGGATGTTATCAATAAAACTTATTTGAAAGTGTCCCAACAAGTGTACACAGAAATATGTATTTAAATTTTTTATTATTTGAGAATTTGCCTGTTTGTTTAGTAGGTACTTATATTTCTTTATTTCTTTTTCCGCAAACACATTTCAAATAATATCCATACCAGAAGAGGATTTCAATTTTTCAAGTTTATCTATTTCTATTCAAGTCCGATAACCAATCTTGTCCCATGGAAATCTAAGGTAATTTGTAATTATTTTTAGCTTCGATGTACTTCTATCAGCTGTTGTCGGAAGGATCGAAAATAGTAGAGGCATGTTGTTGTAACATCCAGAGAACGGAAAAAATTATAAAACGCTCCAATTGTTTGAATTTAAAAAATTCTATTTGATTAAAAATAAGTTAAGGCCACAATATATTTCTGAAGACAGTTCAGCTTCTCAAAACATTATTATTGGGTGAGAACCTTTTGGACTTGATCATAGCAGGTATGATAGGTTTATATATTAAGGGGGGTCACCCAGACGGCCTCTTTTTCAACCATTTTTAGGGAATTGTTTTTGACGACCAGTAAAAGGTTAGAACTTTAAGTTTTTTTTATCATTTATTTCTATGTATTTTAAGAATATTATATAAATCTTTAGCCAAAAATATATCCAACAGAACGTGCGCTCTGAACACACCCGCCTCGAAAAAAGACTTCCTCCACGATCCCGGTTGATTGGCTTGTTTGAAATAAAAAATTTTAATGGCGTTTTAATTTGTAAACTTAAATGCACGCACAATGGGCAATATTTAATTGAAAATACCAAAAATTGGAATTTTGATAGATGTCTGAAGAAAAAGTTTCGAATTTCATGTTTTTTTTTATGTTTTTGTTATATATATAAAAAAAGAAATAGTGGGAAAATTGGAATGATCCTAGTCCATTCCGTGCGCTGAGTCTACCCTATAAATTTTAAGTTTTTCGGTCTTGAGATATGATGGAGGAAATTATGAAAAACACAGTTTCGAGTCCGATTAAAACAATGAACTGCCAATCAATTGGCCTCCTTGGAATTCTTTTACTGCATCCATTTTTTCTTGTGTCTTTTTTCTTTCCTCACGTTTCTCTACATAAGTATGCTCTTCCTTACTTTTAATATTCCTACAAAACTTTCGTTAAAGATAATGACAACAATCTTGGGGCCAGAATGTAGATGCTTTGGAACAAAAGTCCAAATCAGATTCGTAATTATTTTGCGTCTCTGCGAGAAAGATCTTTTACAAATCTTACATATTGCAGTTTCAGAAATACTGAAACCAACTCGAAAATGCAACACGCAAAACTTGGAGTGATGGGAACCTCCATATATATATATAACTCATGCTGTTTTTTAGTTTTCTCGCAGAACCTAAATTTCGTATCATTTTGGGTGGTAAAATGGTTTCCACTATTTTGCTTTTTATTACGACCAGGATCAACAATTCCAGTCGTACTTCCTTTTTCGACCACTAATTGCGAAAATAAATAATTTGTAGCTGTTATGCTCTTCAAAGCTAAACGAAGACTAAAACAAGTTCGACAAAATATTCAATAACTATAGATATTTCCTTTTAATCCTGTACTAACTTGTCTTTACTTGTACGAACGTATATTTGCATAGAAAGGCATTTCAGGTATCAAGCCGACTGTACACAATAGGCCCAGCCTTCGACTGCCAACTCAGCACTCCGAACAGCTGCTTCTTATAACTGCTGTATCTTTATAACTAAATCGAATTTTAAAAAGTCACTTTACCGCCTTATTCTAGACATATTAATAAAGCAATTTATGAAAGGAAAAATTTCGATTTTTTGATCCCATCACATGGGTGGAACCCCCTTAAAAATAGTGTTTTCTACTAATCTTGTGACATTTTTACAAAGGCTTTCTACACAAGTAGACGTAAATAATTTAATATTATTTCAAATATAACTAATTTATAGTCCTGTGTTGAGGCCCCCTATTTTAAGTATTTACTGAAAATATGTCGCACATACGGTATAGTGGTTAGCTGACTGCTGTGTCGTAGAGCCTGGTTTCGAATACCGGAGACAGATGGATGTTTGTAAAAGTATACTTCCTTTGCGGCAGTGGGGTACTCTAAATAGCCTTCAAGCCGCAACTCCTCTCGTGAGGTTGGTGGAAGGGAAAGAGAGGTGGGAGTCCCCTAACCCCTCTAGGGTGCTCTCCCTCAAAATTGGCGTGGAACAGAGCTAAATCGTACTGTCACCTGTATGATGCTCAAAGCTACGACCAACGACAGGCGTACACGTACATCTAGCCCTTTGCCATGATGAATCTCGTGGGCCGGGATCTGACGCAGCCGAGATAATGTGGCATAAGAAACAACAACTGAAACTATAAATTTAAGATTCTTGATAAATGTATACACAATTTTTAAAGCATGTTCTCAATTTCATATTACATGTCTTAAAATACTACGTAACTTCATTTTTACTATACAAATATAGTATTTATGTGACATCTCTCGCGTTCTTCTTCTAACATAACTCCTACGTTCTTTGACGGCGGCCACGATTAATGGCAAAACTTTTCCAACCCAAATCCAAGTAAAAACGAAGCAAAAATGCAAATAAGATAACCTTTAAAAGGATAGAAAGTTTAGTGAGCAAGGATGGCAATTTAGAGAAAGCTTAGTTCGGAAAAGGTGGAAGTGTAATTAGACGGCCTACCAAGGAATTACGGAGATCCCGCCAGTCGTACAAGGTGCATACTATTGCACTCGAGCCTAGCCTGAATATCTGAAGTTAATTGAACCGTTGAGTATTCAACCAAGGTAGGAGGATTATATTCTGAACGCTAGTATAATATTGAGATCGAGATTAGGCAGATATAAGATATTTATATTGATAAGTGATCTAATTGCGCGATCTGAGTTAGTTAAACGGCCGTACTTTGGTTTATTCTCACTTAATATAAGTTTGTTCGTTATCTAAGTAATTTAAGTTAAATTCTTAATAAAAGTCATATTAAGAATTATAGAATGTCTCATATATCCTTCCGATAATCCCACACCTCTAACTTACGCGGAAACCCCAAGACATAGCTATCGACAGATGGCCATGTCGCATTTATTTTACGTGGTTTTACACGGTGTCTTATGTAACGTATCACCTGTGAAAATAAAGTCAAATATGCTATGATATAACTTTTTTATATAGTATAATACAACCTCTGACTGTAAAGCTTAGTGAATAGTCCTATAACATTGACGTAGATGAAATGTTAACGAAAATTACCTGACTATCCTTCGAAAAAGTCACCTTCCATAACTATGCACCCCTGAGATCTGCTATACATGTCCTGGAAACTTTACAATAAGTCTTCTTTTGGGATGGAGTTCAAAAGCTTCGTCACGTTTTGTTGGATGTAAGGAAAACCATCAAATCTTTCCTTTCAAAGAGAATTTGAGTCGTAGGAATAGGAAGAAGTCTGGAGGATTGAGATCTGGCGAGTATGGTGGATGTTCAATTTGCACCCCCTCCACACCTTTATTTTTAACCAGGACTGTTTGACGATACTGGCTGTGTGAAGGCAAGTATTATCTTGAACAAAAAATCATGTGTGTGTGTAAGCCTTTTTGTGTGTACTGGAGTTGTACCCTACGTAGACGCTTCACGAAGTGGGTCAAAATTTCAATGTACCTTGCAGCATTCCTCGTCGTTCTCTCAGGGAGAAATTCCTTGTGGGTAATGCTTTGGCTATAAAAAAAGTGATGAGCATCGTTTGGATTTTTTTGCTCTTTCTAGACTTTTCCCAACGAGGTGATGCAGGAGAAAGCCATTCCATGCTTTGCCCTTTCGTTTCAGGGTCGTCCATCAAACATCAGGACTGATCGTCAGGGACAATACAGTTCAAGAAATTTGGTGTCTTTTGTGAAGCCTCTAAACGAGCCTGCTTCTGATCGTCAGTCAAGTGACAAGACGACAACATGTTTTTCTCATCCCTAAATTCTGAATAACGATTTGTCGCACAGACTTACGGCTAATCTGCAGTTCAACAGCTATTATGCGCACAGTTAACACTAAAACGTCAGGGATTTCGATTCCCTTTAAACATTAACCGGTGTTTCAACACCGCGATGTAAAATAATTGTAATAACTAAATAATTATAGGACTACTGTTATAAATAGGGGGATGTTGAGTTTTAAGACATTTAATATTATTTATAATAAACTTATTTAATTATCATATGTGTGATATCATGAAAAACTGACGTTAACATTATGTTTCGCGACGCTTGTTGGACCACTGCTTTGTTCGAGTCTAAAATTTGCAGGAAACATCACTATTATGAGGACATATATATCAGGATTTACTGGAATATGATCAGACAATCAAAACAGTTACTTGAAATACCTTTTAGAGTGCGGTTCCAACGCTCTACAGCCCCCATGCTCTCCGGATGTCCTGGAGTAGCGAATCTTGGAGCTATTCCCAAAACGTCCTTGAAGGCCTCAGTCAATTCAGCAGTGAAATTCGTTCCTTGATCAGTGCAAATAATTTTTGGGAACCCAGTTTGGGTGAATATTCTCATTAAACTTCACATGTTGTTTTG
>BMAV01019573.1:0-32960 GCA_019973955.1 Trichonephila inaurata madagascariensis
ACCTTATTTCGAAGAGCTCTCTTGTTAAATATTACACAATCCTCACATTTTTCCCCCTCAATTTCAAGCTAGTGTTCACTATACCTTCCAATAACAGTGTTTATCTTTTTTTTCTGATGAGACAAGACTTTTATTGTAAAAACAACCTTGCGAGAACATCTGTGACAAATATTTCGATCGCATGAAGCGGGCAAGTTTAACCGGTTTATTTTAAAATATTTAATGATATGGGTCTCTGATGACAGTTTTAGAAATTTCACACAATTAAACTGCTATTTTACTGATTGCTGCCATTTACATCGATTTTAATGCTTTATCATAAAAAAGAAAGTTTCTGCAAAACTTATTTTACTACACTTATGTCTGAATTTATAAAAAATTTAATTAAATAGTTTTCCAAAATAGCCTACTATTTATTTAAGAAAAGAAATTTTTCTTTTATTTTATTCTGTGTTCTAGCTCAAATGCTCTTAGACCTTTTTTTAAAGGCGACAAAATGTACTTTATTTCATTTTAAAGTATATCCAAAAATATTTTTAAAATTTAAAAAGAAATTGTTTTTTATTTAAACATATTTGAATATTTTAATGAAAAAAAATTATGAAACAGAACATATTTTTCTAGTAAATACCGAATATTCTAGTAAATACCGAAAAAGCGGTGTTTAAACTTGTAAATACCGGCATTACAAAATTGTACAAATGGCTCTAAATACCGGTATTCGGTATTCCGGTACTGCAATCCCTAGTTGTAGCTATTTTTCAGAATTACTGCTAAAAATTGTGTGGAAAATGTTTTGAAATAGTTGCAGATTGTCATATTTCATCTGTCAGCATAGAAACATTTGCCGATTTGTCGTCTTGCCGACTAATCGAACAATGGCCCAAAAAATGTTTCGTTTTCACACATTATATAATACAGATAATTTCAATTTAATTACATTTCTATATATTTTAATGTTGTTAATAAGTATACGTATGTTTTAAAGAAAACTTTTGTGAAAAGCCAAAACTAAGCTGACAATAATGAGATGCATAACACTGATTGAATAGAAACGAGTGAATAGCATCTATCATTTACTTTGGTGTCATATGAATCTAACCCAATGAATTTTAAAAAGTTATAACTTTTGATGTTATGTTAACTAATAAATGCATACGTTGGGCATAATTATGAAAAATTTTTATGTAATAGGAAAAATAGTATGGATATCATTTTTTATTTAGAATGCTTCTATAAAACACCATAAGTTTTATAAGCATCAAATTCATGCTGGGAATCTTATTTAGCTTTAATTATCAAGACCAAACTTGGATAGTGAATTGTAAGCAATAAAAGCTATAAGCTGATATCTTCATCATAAAAGAATGTGTAATATGATAGGATATCTCTTTCAAATAGTTGTGAATCACAAAAAAGCAAGTGATAAGATACATTGTGACTGAATTACTTACGTAATAAAAAAGTACAACTATTACAATAAAAAAAAATCTGTTAATATCAAAATAATTCTTTGCAGAACTTTTAAGTTCTCAATGCAAGAGTACCTGTAATCTACACGAAGACATTCAAATATTTCTTAATTCTTTCAAAAATTCTCTTAAAAAAAGTAATGAAAAATAAACTACAAATTTTGTATTGTATAAAAACCAATGAATATCAATGTTAAAATGAAATATAAGGTGCCCCCTGGTGAAATCGGTAATTTTTGGCAATAGAACAGTCGCCAAACTATCGATTTGCATTGATAGTGGTCCAAATTATCTATATATAAAAACCAAAAACATTCTATCAATGGAAAATACAAATAAAAAAATTCTCTATTTAAAATAAAATTATTGGACTTAAATGAATTAAAGAATGTGAGTGAGTGAATATTAACGTCCCACTATTCAGCTACAGAGTTTTGCGATGGCCCTTGTAATTTTAAAACCATGGATTTAAGAAAAGGGTATTAGTATTATACCATGACCATTGAAATAAAGCGCCAAATTTTTGTTATCGTCATTATTGTTTTGGATGCATATTAAGATTTGGGTGTCTTTGAATTGAAGAAAGGGTCTGACGGTATTTTTGGGAAGGTTGGAACCCCGACCTCCATGAGTTACTTGTGTGGCCTTCATAAAAGCTAGCACTTCTATTAGTTAATATTTAATTATATTGATTACAACAGTTTTCAAATAAATGGAATTAAATAAAAACGGTATGCATGTGTATGTATGTTTCAATAACTGCTCGTGGGAATAGCCAATTGTGTGTGCATTTCAAATGTTAGAACGCCACCTAGTACAACACTACCACACATGCTCATGTACAGGAACAATTAAGGCTTCCCGTTATGAAGCTTGATCCAATATATATATAGTATATATATATATATATATATCATATATATACATATATATATATATCATATATATATATATATGTATATATATATCATATATATATTTATATATATATCATATATATATATGTTTATATATCATATATATATATATATATATATCATATATATATATATATCATATATATATATATATATCATATATATATATCATATATATATATATATATATATATATTTTATCATATATATATATATATCATATCCATTTTATATTTATTATCTCGATTACTCTTTGTCCTTCATTGTGTGATTTTTCCTGCTGTCTATGTGTGTTTGTCGAGTGTTATTGTTTGGATGTGATCTCTGTTGTAGAGAATTGACCTATATATATGATATATAAAATTATATATATATATATATATATAATCATATATATATATATCAGTGGCACACACAAGGTTCCTGGGGTTCTGGACCCCCCCAAAGCCCCTTGTTTTTTTTCCGATTGCTTATAATTCTAAGTATATAATAGGTAAAATTTAATTAAATATTTGTTATCAATGATTAATTTTATTAATTAATGCTAATTATTTATTCAATAATTGGTTTTTTACTGTATTTTGTCCCTGAAAATCGACAAAATCAAAAATAGCATGATACAAGAATGATGAACTTTCAACCCCCTTGAAAAATTCCTGTGTGCGCTACTGATATATATATATATATATACAGTCGAACATCTATGTACCGAAATCGCTAAATCCCGGAAAAAGTTCGTAATATGGAAAAAATTCATTATATATAGGTTCATTTTTAATATACTTTATAAACCACAGAAACAAATTTTTAAATTCATAAACACTATATATTAAAAAAAAAAAAATAATTATTCACGCCTTTTGTACTAATATATGTTTATTTTATATATCTTACCCATCCAAAAATAAGAAAGAAAGAAAAACTGCAAGAAAAAGAATGTCACTGTATTTTCAATATTAAGAAAATAATTTTACACTAAAATTAATGAATTTTAAGAACATTTAATAAAATTTAAAACATACAAGTAATATTAAACATACATTATTTCCTTTTATATACTAGAACACGAGACATGGCAATAACCCACTGAGGGCGAAAGAGATATCGAAGATGTTTCTAATGAACTGGTCAACGGGGTTAAAGGCTGGGTTACAAATTTTTGAAGAAACGTCCAGAACTCTATTGCTCTCGGCGTTAGATCTAATAAAATCAGTTCAAGATTTATGACCACCATAAAAATGTATTAAAGAGAGGATAACTTGAATTTTTTTTTTCAGAAATACTCTTCTAAAAAGGAGAACAAAAAATCCTTTAACACAAAAAGAAAAAAAGTCCGTTATAGAAAATGCAATTTCGCTAGAGAGAGTTATTTTACGAAGAAAATCGAGAAATGTTAGAGGTTCCTATGGTGCTCCTCGTTATATAGAAAAATTCGCAATATAGAGTGTTCGTTATATAGAGATTCGACTGTATATATATATATATATATATATATATTCCTAATTTCTACAAACAAGAGATAAACATCCATCAATCACATTCTGTCACATGACAGTAGAAAATCACACAAATGAAGGACACACATGAGCAAATCGAGATAAAAATTATAAAATGGATATTTCAGTATTATAAACATTGCTGACTTAGGGGACAGCTAATATATAAAAATAATTCTATATAAAAGGGTTAAACATGTATTTGGGCCAGCCAACCTTCCCTTTTATGTAAATAATACTGAAAGTCATTGAAAGTAATAGATGGGAATATCTAAACCATTACAAGACAGAGTAACTTTACCTAAAAATTTGCACTTAAAATGCCTTAACTTTATCGCTGCGGACCGGTCAACGTTGATAATTTTTACCGCGGCCCGCTGAGGGAAAGAACGTTGATTGCTTATGTTTTTGTGATTGTTTTGTTTTTAATACTCTTATTTTAATTGTATTTATACATATAAAACGTGCCTTCAGAATAAAAATAATATAGCTACAATTCAAAAATGAATATAAAGTGATTTTAACAAGGAATATGAAGTGATTTTCCTCATAAAAAAAAGTAACCCAAATCCAAGAAAAAAATATGCCGCAGTAAATAAAAATGGAAAATAATTTAATATCATTTTTGTGCAGACCAGTAGTATTTGATCCACAGACCGGGGATTGGAGACTACCGGGATAAATTACTAGCGTATCAGATATTAATCGAATAGATAGAGTAACGCATATTGTAATTATTAAAGTGACGAATGATCACTACAGATAAACCAGAGCTTACATAGCTTAGACAGGAGATTCGAACCTGAAGTAAGTGCATAGGTATTTAAAATCTTCTCATACTTCACGTACCTCGTTATTTATCCACATATTATTTCCTTTCGATTACATTCCTTATTTAAAATTGCTTGCACTTGTGTTGTTGATAGTGTGATAAATAAATTGAGTGTTTTTAGATATGGCTAGTCCTCCTTCCCTTCCTCTCACATATATAGGCGAGAATGAGAAAACCACTCACATTTCTCACAGCATTTCAACTGAATTATGATTATCTGAATTTTACTCTATGAGAAGATAAGATAATTTTAATTAACAAAAAATTCTTTAGATGCATGGCACTAACATTCTAAGGTGACTAACTACATTCGGAACCGTGATTTTGAAAACGAGTACAAATGAATAAATTTTTTTGTTGATATTTAATGTCAGTTGAGAGTTATAATATACATATAAAAGTGTTTTTAAAATATTATTATGAGAGAAAATTATTTAGATGCAATTTTTTGGCAAAAAATGAAGAAAGGATGACATTGTAACGTAGTATCTTACACCTGGGGTCCGGGTCTTTTTTGTGGAAACGACATTTACACGTGCATCCGGCAGCTGTGCATCGGAAGGTTGAGGCGTGGCCGCCTTACACCTCCCCCGCCACCCTTTGACCCCCGAGGAAGCTATCCCACCGACCAGAGAGATGCTCTGAACCACTGCTCCGCAACCTTTTTATCGCTGCGGACCGGTCAACGTTTGATAATTTTACCGCGGCCCGCTGTGAGGGGGATATTGATTGTTTATATTTTAGATTATTTTGATTTATAGCAAATTGTATTTAATACATAAAGAATTTAATTCTATTTAATTATGCCTTCAAAGTAAAACAGTTACACCAAAAAATAAATAAAAAGTGATTTAACATTTTAACTTACTAGAACGTTAAATCAATGAGAACCCTGAGCTTGTTTCTTTTCAATGAGACGGTTCCATCTGGGGGTAATCGGGGACAATGACACCCGAAGTGTGTTGCTCATGTCCAGTTTATTCCGTTGCTTTGTTTTGATTGCTGTTACTGCAGAAAACCCCGCTTCACACAGATAGGTCTTTTTTGTGGAAACGACATTCACACGTGCATTCGGCAGCTGTGTATATGAGGGTTAAGGCGTGGCTGCCCCCCGCAACCCCTTTTTGACTCCTGAGGAATCTGATTCCACCGACCGGAGGATGAAACAAGAAAGCTCCAAGAGGCCGGATAACCGAGAAAGGCGTTGTGCCCCTCGAATAGGGTGGAGAGAAGGGAATGCTCTGACCCAGGGGCAGCCAGCGAGAGAAAGTAGATGCTCTGCTAACTGAAAGAGAAAATAGTTGCTGTGTTTTTCTTTTTTCTTTCTTTTTTTTTTTTGCTTTTAAAACATTATGTCACTACCTTCGGGAGGCCCCTTTTTTTAAAAAAAAATTAATGGAACACAGATATTTTTAATTTGGTGTATAGAACTATGAATTTAAATTCAGTTGGAATGAAACGGATGGCCCGGTACCATTTGATCCGCGGCCAGATACCGGTCCGCGGACCGGGGTTGCGGAGCACTGCTCTAAACCAGTGCTCCGCAATCTTTTTATCGCTACGGACCGGTCAACGTTTGATAATTTTACCGCTGCCCGCTGAGGGTGGGACACGTTGATTGTTTATATTTTAGATTGTTTTAATTTAACAATTTTAATTTAGTTCCATTTATAAATATGCCTTCAGAATAAAATATAGTTACACCAAAAATGAATGAATGTGATTTAACGTGGAATATGAAGTGATTTCCGTGGAAAGTTGCACAAATCCGAGAGAAGTGCACCACTTTAAATAAAATGGCAGTAGTTTAATGTTCTTTAGGCGACCCGGCACCATTTGATCCTCGGACCGGTACAGGTCCGTGGACCGGGGGTTGCGATCACTGCTCTAAACCATTGATTCTCAAAGTGGTCTATATGGACCCTTAGGGTCTATGATGACCTGCAAGGGGTCCACGTCAGTGGAAAAATAATTTGGGGGTCCATGAGGTGTAAATGGGGGTCTACGATAGCCTAAACCAGACCATGACTTTAATTTTAAAAGAAAATTTAATGAAGAGTAAACTAGATTTACCTATTTAACATCTTTATTTACCAAATTTACTTGCAGTTACAAGGCGACAGCATAAATTTTATTAAAAAGAGGACCATCATTTGAGTGTTTCTTGTGTGTGTGCCAGAAACAAGCTGAAGAAATATAAACCTGGACATCGCAAATTTTAACAGTTTCTCAATTTGTCACAGACAATCTGCCAGAAAAATGGCGTTTTAACCTATGTTCAACATTTAAATGCCCATTATTCAAATTTTGAAACTAGGTTTGAAAATGCTTTGCTATGATAATATCACAGTAGGTAATGAATTTATGTTGTCACATTAAAAAAATGTCCGATTACAAAAGCAACTGATTTTAATAGCCCTAATGAAGATCTTAAAGTTTAGAAACGAATGTCAGGAATTTTGGCTTTAAAAAGACATACCTGTTATTAATACCGAATTATGGAACATCTCGAGTTCTTAATTGCTTTTCCCGAAGAAGAGTTCCGGTGCGCTTGCCAATCTCCAAAATAAAAACAGAAAAAAGAAAGATTCGATATTACTAACCGAGGAGATTTAGAGTTAAACCTTAAAAGATTAAAGCCAAATGTGTTGAAAAGTTGTTATTGAAGCAACTGATTAAAACATTTGTTTTAACCAATAAAAAAATTTGTTTGTTGCTCAGTTATTTAATGTAACAATTATTTCATGTATTAATTACATTTTAATTTAATTAATTCACATGTGTTTCTTAAGTTTAAACATTCTACTTAAGTACAGTTAGAAACATAAAACTTTTAAAATAAGTAGTATTATACCAGCTGTCAAAAAACATTTAAGTTGATAAATTTCCAAAAATTTAATATTAGGTAAGTAGGGGTCTACACAAAACCGAAAAACATGGCAAGGGGTGTATGAGACAAAAAAAGTTTGGGAACCTCTGCTCTAAACTTACCCAGGAGCGGTGGCTAAAAGAATTCCTCCTTTCATAAAAAGTTTATTGACTCTAACAATCTTTAATAAGTTTAAATAACTTCAATGTATAATTCTGTAAATAATAGCTGTGACGTAATAAATTCAATATTTAAATTAACCAAGATCACGCTACCGATATTCTTTTCAAACATGTATTGGAGATATTCTCTCCTTTTATTAAAAATGTTTCTATAATAATAGTATTTTGCCTATATATAGCTAAGATTTCTGTACAGAGAACTGAACTAGGATTTTTGATAAATTCACTTTATTTTCAGAATTACATTCAATCGAAATTATAATCAGTGTTTTTTGTTAAAATTTCTTTCTAAAATGTATTTAAAATACGAATAAATCCACTCTTAAACTGTCTATTTCAAAAACTCCTAGTTCAAGCTCTGTACAGAAGTCTTAGCTATACATAATAGGAATGCGATTCTTTTCGAAAAAGCTCCATTTTTCAAATCGATTCGAATCGTAACCTGATGAATCAATTCACAAAAAAAATCGATTTAAAAAAATCGATTTTTTTTTTGAAGTCTGCATTTACAATGTAAATTTTAATCCATTTTATGAAAAACAAGAAAAAAAAAGCGACCATAATAAACGATCTCTTATGAGTAAAACCAGGGGAATTTTTGGTTCAGGAAGTCGACAATTACAATTATTTTTTTTCATTTCAATATCAAGTATCAGGTATAAAAAGGGGCTTATTTATTTTTCTAAATGTGCTTGTTATATTAAAAAGTTTAGAAAATAGATAGTATAGCTTATAGTTCCCAATGCTTAATATCTAAATTTTGTTCTTACCAATAAATTAACCCTTTAACCACCAACACCGTAATATAACGAATAATTTTAAAGATAGTACCTACATACAACTGGTGTAAAATAATTTTGCGTTTTAGCGAGAAATCGAATGTAGATTTTCTAGGATGAAATATCGATTCAGTGCTACATATAGATTTTTTAAAAAAATCGATTTTTTGGCCCGAGAAATCGATTTTTCGATTAATCGATCTTAGATCGCCATCCCTAATACATAAGCAAAATATTATTATTGCTGAAGCATTTTTCTTAAAAGGGAATGTTTTGAATATATTACATTTTTTCTTCGTATTTTGCCAATAAATTGCGTTTAAATTATTTTTCTTGGGATAATATTCTTAAAACAATTTTATATATATTGTATATTCTGATTCGACACTAAATATATAAAAAAAAATTCTTGTATGTGTGCTTTTTTCAAAATCATGTTTCCAAACGCGTAGTCTGTCCTCTTAACAACAAAATGACATTTATCTACAGAATATAATTCAGATTAGCATCTATAACCAAGTGTGGGCATTACGTCGATCGCGATCGACCGACCAAGACATTTTGAGGTGACCACCTGAAGATTAATCGTCAGTAATTGTTTTACAGAAATACCTATTCAAGATTGGCTGACAGTTTGCAGACTAAGTCTTCTACTGACTATAACAACAAAAACTAATTAGATAAAAATGTTTTATTTATTAATGTATTTTGAATTGTTTGATAATAAATGCATCATTTGATATTATTATTTTTGTGACTATTATGTTTGTATATTACGTTTTGCTTTAAACGGGGTTTTAAAGTGTTAGTTTTTATTTTGGTTCTATAGGTAAGTACACATATTCCGTATTTATTATTTAAACTCAAACTCAAACTCAGTGGCGCAACAGCCCATGAGGGCCAGGGCCTACAGTGCCCATCCCAGTATACGTGACCATTGGGCGTAGAGGTACATGAGTAGATGTCCCGATCAGGTGGTCATTCTGAAGCGAGACCCCCAGTGTTTAAATCCCCAAGAAAGCTTAGTATTCATTTATCGACCCACTGTAGTAGGGATGAAAGGTTGAGTCAACCTTGCCCCGGGAATAGAACCCCCGGACCTGTGGTGTAGAAGCGTGATTTATTATTTAATTATAATAAATATTGTAGATCTTTTCCTTACCTCACCACACCTATGATACTGGTCAGTGGCGCACGCAAGAATTTTTCAAGGGAGAGAGGGCGAGGGGCGAAAAGCTACCATTCTCGCGTATCATACCCCAATACGCAACCAACCAAGCATTAGCAAGTTAGCATTTTGCAGATTATCGAGGGAAAAACAGTAAAAAATAAATTAGTAAATAAATAGTTAGCATCAGTGGCGCACACAAGGGAAGTCACGCAGGGGTCGGACCCGCCCCCAAAATATGATTTTTTCCGATTGGTTATAATTCTAGATATTAATACGTATAATTTAATTAAATATTTGTTATTAATGATTAATTTTATTAATTAATGCTAATTATTTATTCAATAATTAGTTTTTACTGTGTTTTGTTCTGAAAATCGACAAAATCAAAAATAGCATGATACAAGAATGATGAACTTTCAATCCCGGTTTATGAAAAATTCCTGTGTGCGCTACTGGTTAGCATAAATTAATAAAAAATCACTAATAACAAATACTTAATTAAATCTTACTTACTATATACATGGGATTATAATTAATCGAGAAAAAATCAAGGGCTATGGGGGAGGTCGCGGATTCGTAGACCCTCCCCTTGTGTTCACCACTGACACTGAATGAACCGCAACACATTGAAAAATTAGAAATAGCCCCCACCCTGGAAAGGTCTGCTCAGCCCTGATCTAAAACGTTAAATAGTTATTTTTCCAACTTTAAAACTATTTTTCTATAATATGGCAACCTATTTACTAACGATGACGTATGAGATTACAAAAAATGCGAACTTTTCGACAACATTGAATGGAACAAGCACAGTATCACTATTACTCTGAATGAAATTATGCGCTTCATTCAGACTTCAAAATCTAATACTATAATGGAATATAACCAAAACAAAAATATACGACATAAACTGCTTGCACAGTGAAACAATGCATTATTAAATCACTTGGATGGTTGGCACGCATTCCAGCAGCTGTGACGACAATCATCAGATTTTAAAACAAGATGTATGAAGTCAGACAGTGCCAAAGCTGGGTTCGATATCCTTTTCTTGTTTTATGAAGTTGAAAGAGATACATGATTCACATAATTTGAAATGGCAAAATAAGATTTGATGCTCGTATGAAGTCGTTTGAGAAATGTTATTCGACTTTTAGAATATATTTTTTAAATTTTTACTAATATTAAAGAACTGTAAATTTTTTAAAAAAATTTATTTGTAGAACAAGAAGATTGTAACATTTCTTCAACAAAATACAAAAATTACTATTCGTGATTTTAAAATTTTATTAAATTTTATAAAAAGGAGGAAAACTTTATTTTTAGCAAGATTGCTATTAAAACAAGGTCCGATAATAAAGACATTGTGACGGGGGTATATCGTGACTTCTATTAATAAACCTCTTGGGAAAACTTTGGGGCCAGAATGGAAATTCTTTCCAACCAACCCAAGAAGAGAACGCAATTATGTAAATTAGGAAGTGTATAAATTGGAGCTTTTGTATTCGCGTGGAGTTCCCAGAGTTCTAATAGTGAGTTCTAAGGCGGAGGTCTAATAGTGCCATTGAGGTTCTAGGAGAGATGAAGTTCGAAGCCGGAAGATTATCCATTTTCCGGATCAAGTAGGATCAAGAATTAGATTGACGATATAAGGACTGTAGCTGTTTGTCGTGGCATAGCAGTAAGATAATTTAGATTAAGCTTTAAGACTAGAGCGGATTCTAGTAGGTTAGGAAATCATCTACAAATATAGATTCGGTGCTTTATTGCGCTATTTGTTAGAATTACAGTTTAAGTCTCATCACTCCTGATCATAGGCCTCCTAGACTAGCGTTGTTTTGGTTGAATATAAATTAAGATCATAATTAACTAATTTTATTATGGAAGAGTTTGGTGGTCAATCTTTTCTCCCCTCAAACTATGGTCGCCTAGATGATGAAGAGACCCCAGTCCACGGGGTATCACAACATCACGTGAGTTTATTCTCGAACCTATCACACAACATATCTATCACGTGATGCCTTTCAAACTATCTTGACTTATCATGTTTAAGTTCTTATTATTCCATATTACGTGCTTGATAAAACTGACTATCGTGAATGAGTGTTTGTTAACACCCTACTTAAGATAACAAGAGAGCTATTGGCGACGAATCTCGTAGTTTCGAGCCGTGGTGACCTGATCAGGTGACGAGGATCACCTGAGTCGGCCCTCCACGCCAACATGAGGACACTGAGCCATGGATTGTGCATCAACGCATCTACACGACAGGTCTTCAGTGACATCGAACCTGCAACTTGACAATGCCAGCCACAAGTTCATCATCTTTAACACGAGGTTACCGGTCGCCCATCCGGTATAGTGGTTAGCAAAGCTGACTGCCGTGTCGTAGGGCAATGGTTCCCAAACTTTTTTGTCTCATAGACTCCTTGCCATTTTTTCCGGTATGGGGTAGACCCTGCTTATCTAATATTGAATTTTTGAAAATTTAACATTTTAAATGTTTTTTTTTTCTTCTTTTTGACAGCTGGTATAGAGCTACTTACTTTAAACGATTTAAATTTCTAACTGAAGTGAAGTATGGTGCTTAAAACTTAAGAAAAGCATGCTAATTAATTTAAAATTTAATTAATACGTAAAATAACTGAGCAACAAACAAATGCTTTTAACCCTGTAAGCGGTCTGCACTTAAAGTCTTGCCATTCTGGAGATGCTTCGAAAATGCACCGCATGTATTTTTTTGTCGTCAGATGGCGTTCTCAAAAGCGGTTGAGCCGTATTTTTAAGAATGTGGCTCGACCGCTTTTGGGAATCTTGCTTGAAGGCAGAAAAAGCATCTCTGGAATGACGGGATTTTACGTGCAGACCGTTTGGAGGGTTAAAGGGAGTGCTTCAATAACAATTTTTCAACATTTGGAATCAATCATGTCAGGTTTAACCCTAAATCTCCTCGGTTAGTAGTGTCCATATCTTATTCCCCGCCCCCTCCCTTTCTTTTTTTGTTTCGGAGATTGGCAACCACGCGCGCGCGCTGACACTCCTTCTCACTAGGACAAGTAATTAAAATTTTTCTCACGATATACCATAATTCGTGATAAATAACAGGTATGTTTTTTTAAAGCCCAAATGGCGGACATGGCCCTTGCTTTAATAAAATTTATGCTGTCACCTTGTAACTGCAAATTAACCTCATCAAAATTAGTAAATAAATCTATTAAATAGATAAAATCTGGTTTCCACTTGACTAAATTTTCTTTTAAAATTAAAATTATGGTTTGATTTAATGAGAGCCACCGTCGTAGACCCCCATTTACAGGAATTTACGGACATTACCCCATTTACGGACCAGGAATGTGTTTGTGTTTGCCACAAAAATGGTACACGCATGTGGCCCGAGGGCAGACTTTTGTGGCCTGCCAATGAGAAGAGACGAGGGGCGTGTTGTGGACCCGCCCCTGGTGTTTAAAAGGGTTTTTTTAGGAGACGAGAGAGAGCCCTGGATGGAGAAAACTGGAGAGGAGCGCTGAAAGAAAAGGAACGGATAGAAAGAAGAGAGGATGAACGCCGGTGGCGTTGAGAGTGCTTTCGGGAAAAAGGATTGAACTCCCGTGAGATAGACGGACTGCACCGGCTTGGCATATTTATTGGACTTTATTACGTCATATTTAGTAACCTCTGAAGCAAATAAATACTGTTTTAAATTTAAAATGTGGCTGTGACGATTTTTCTGTGTTTGTTATCTACTCACGACGTTACACGTCATAGGACCCTGGGGTCTATATAGACCACTTTGGGAATCACTGCCGTAGGGCCTGGGTTCGAATCCCGGATAAGACATGGATGTTTGTAAATGAATAGTGTCTTTGCGGTGCACTGGGGTACTCTAAATAGCCGTCGAGCTGCAAGTCCTCTCGGGAGGTTGGTGGATGGGGAAGAGAGATGGGAGGCCCTGTACCATCCCCAGGGTGTTCTCCTTCAAAATTGGGGGGAGAGCCAAATAGTACTGTCACTTGTATGGTGCTCAAAGCCACGACTAATAGCAGGCATACAAGTAGCCCTCTTACCACAATGAATTTCAAGGGCCTTGATCCGATGTTACTGTCGATCAGATGGTATAAGTAACAACAACATATGCACAATGTGTGTTGTCACCAATAACGCCTTGCGCCGGCGAAAGGAGAAGTACCGATTATCTATTGATTATTCAAAAAATGTATTTTTAATAATTATGCAATGTGTGATGAAAGATTAGATTAAAATGTGTATAAATAAAAATATTAGCACTTACATTTTCGTTATTGTTAGCTTAGTTATTTGTAAACCAATATTTTGATTTCAGATATCTGTAAAAAGAATTTTATCATTTCTAATCGGGTTGGTGGGATATTTGTGAAAATAAAACCTACCGATCAGTTAATTGCATTGCATACATAATTGGACTAATCACTGTACACATCTGGTATAGTAGTTAGCGACGCTGACTGCGGTGCCGTAGAGCCTGGGTTCGAATGCATGGAAGAAGGCATGGATGTTTGTAAATCTATAGTGCCTTCGCAGCATGGGGGTACGCTAAATAGCCATTGAACCGCAAGTCCCCTTGTGAAGTTGGTGGAAGGGGAAGAGAGGTGAGAGGTCCCTGACCCTCCCCCAGGGTGTTCTCCCTCAAAATTGGGGTGGAACCGAGCTAAATCGTACTGTTACCTGCATGGTGCTCAAGACTACGGCCAACGACAGGCGTACTCCAAGCCCCTTGCCAAATGATGAATTTTGTGGGCCTGGATCTGAAGCAGTCGAGATCAGGTGGCATAAGAAACAACTAGGCTACCGAGGCCACAAATTGTGGCTGATGCTTTCAATTTCAATTTTTTCAGATTATCTAAAGCAGCGGTTACCAACCGAAAGTCCACGGATCACTGTAGGTTCATGAAAAATTTCCGACAGTCTGCAGAAAAACTTAGACGTTAATCATGTTTTTATGACGATTCAGTTTTACACAAAAACGACAAATAACAAAACACATTATGGAGAACATGAATTATACTATAATTTTAGCTATTACTTTTAGCGAATTTCTAGCTACTTTTAGCAAGAGCACCTAGCGATATTTAAAAGTGAGAGCTGTTAACCATGATAAATTGGCGGTATAACACTTCAGTTTGTTGATATTGTTCTTGCTTTTCGAGATATGGAAATGAGTAAACAAGTGATAATATAGTTATAGAGGTCCGCGCCACATATAGAGGTCTAGCATATGAGTGGTCCATCAAATGCAAAATTATACATTTAGGGGTCCATGAAGTTCTAAAGGTTGGTGATCGTTGATCTAAAACATTTAACTACATCACTGTTTCTCAAACTGTGAGGCGCGCCCCCCTGGGGGGGGCGCGAGCATATTGAAAATACTAGATTTAAAAAATAATTAATTTACTGGAATGAATTAAAACGAAATACTTTCAGACATAATAAAAAATGCACTTTTACTCTGATATAATTCATAGGCGATATTAAATCATCTCTCTCAAAAATAAAAACTTCTTCAATACCTAATTAGCTCTATCTTTGATCCTATAACCAAATAAAAATACTTTTATTTGATTTGCTGTAATAACATGATGAGAGATTTTTTATTACGTTTTTCTTTTTAAATCTAACATACTACTCTTTCAGAGAAAAAACAAATCCCAGACCCACAATCGAAAAAATTTAAGAACATAAGAAATTCATCACTGTGATAATTTTTGAAATACTGTACATTATAGCTGTAATCTGTTTTTGCTGATAATCTGTTTGACCTTCTAAGTTATTGGTACAGTTAGTTATGACCCCTCTCTTATGTGTTTGTTTCTCATTCAAGGAAGTTGTAAGTAATGTATTTCTCTGTTGCGCTTTTTTCCATGCAAAAGAATTTATGATATTCGAAAACCACGGAGAGTACTTTGAAGGATTATTTGGCCAAGAATTATTTTTATGAGTATTCTCAAACATATAAAGCATAACGAAAAACGTTTTACACAATTTTTTTTAGCAGTAAAAAACATATAATCATAATGAAATACACTTTTTACTCGGAAGTGGTCGCGCGGGACACATATATCAGGAAATCGTTAATTCTGGCAAAACTGTTTATTTGTTACCAAAGAAAAATTGAAAAGTCTTTGAAAGTTTACTTTCTCTTAATTAAATTATTCACTGGAATCACGATTTGTATCGTGTACAATAAAATAATTATAAAAAAAAGGATTGGGGTGACTCAATAACCCCGCTCGACCGTATCGAGTGCGTGCCTGCTCCCGGGTTAAAACATGTTGAAGTCTTTTCCCTTTAAAAATTAAAAATAATACAATTATTCTTCATCGGAATTTTATATTATTGTTCATTATTTGACATCAATTCTAAATACTAATTCTGTGAGGCTTAAAATTACAATTCGCTTAAAACTAATTATAATTTGAGCAATCATTTTTAAAAAAATCATTTTAAATTTTTGTAAACATTGTCGCGCACTTCTTAGCTTTACTCTCCTTACAATTCAGCTATTTTATCAATAATGTTTTATTTTCTTATAAATGAACTCGTGCAAAGAGCGGGCACTTCAGCCGGTATACTTTTAATGTATAAGTATGCTGCACAGAGTATTTTATAACTAATTAATTAATACTAAATTAAGAACAAGTTTAATAAGTATTAACGATTTCCATGGGCTTGTTTTGCAAAGCAAAGTTTTTATAAGGAATGCTTATGAATAGAAATTGACCCTCTGAGTTCTTTTTCTATATTTAGCTGATATCTATATTTTGTCTTCTAAGCAGACACCGCATTTTGCAATATGTTCAATTTAAAAATTAGAGAAAGGAAAAATAACATAATAATTATCCTATTACTTAATTATTATTTTTTTTTTGCTTAAAAGTAACATACAAAATTTAATACTTATGTTATTAACTTGTATGGTTTATAATTAAGATCGCGTATTGTAGCTTTAGCATCAAAGTGCATTATTATTGCTTTCAGTACATTATTGTATAAGGGGGCGCGATAAAATTGTGATTGAAAAGGGGGCGCCAGAATTGAAAGTTTGAGAAGAACTGAACTACATGAATCCTATACGTAATCATTGCATCTACTAAAGATTCATGTAAGAAGTCTATTACATCTTTCGAAATAATGCAAAAGGAAAAGAAAAGTAGGTGAATTGTTTGAGCAACTACAAACAGTCCAAGGAGCAATATGAGAATCTTTCTTTTAACACAACTTTAAATTCGGATCTTAAATCTTAATTATTATTTAATGAACGAATTAAAAGGGATTTGAACTTGCTATAAATCTTTCTTTCACGCATAAAATTAAATTGCAGGAAAGAATGTAGCTGTATTGAAACACAATCACACAACATAGTAAAAGATATAACATAAAATTATGCGTGCAAATTTCTTAACACATACAATAATAAATTTGTAACAATATTCAAAAAAAATTATAATTCTAAATAATTATCTTATAGTGTACTGGGGGGAGGGACTCCTGACCGCCTAACGGAGGACTAATCTTTACTGCAAATTATAAACTGTTCATACTCATTGCTCAAACAGTAAAACTTTAATTATTTATAAATATTATGTAGCTTTATTTTTTTCAATATATTGTAAGAAGGGAAAAAATAAATTTCAAGTCTTCATCTCCGCGTTTTAATTTGTACTACCATTTAGTGTCTCTTAAAAAAAACAATGTACCTAATCACCTTGTGAAACCGCCCCCCCTAGGGTGACCGTTTCTTTGTTTATCCGCGTGAGCTAGAGGTGTAAGACTTACAAAAGGACCAGACATTTTTAAATTCTTAATTATGACTTTATTAAGAATGCAACTTAAACCTCTAACAATTTAGATAATAATATTAATGAGATAATCTACTATGAACAAACGCACAATAATAGTTATACCGAATAGCGTAACTTGGACCACTATCAATATCTAACCCGCCTTATCTCACTTCTAATAATATTACAAGTCCTAATATCAAATAGTCAATCCTACCTTAATCCAATCGTAGCTTCAATCCTATGAAGAGGCGTCTGGGCGCGCGTGCAATAAGTATGCACCCTGACCTAATGGCTGAATCTTCAGAGTAACTTCTACTGGCTGTCAACTCACGCTTGTATCAATCTCTCACATAACATTCCCCAAATTTCCATACGACTTACTGAAACTTCTGTTATTTAAAAGCTATCTCATTTGCATTCCATCTTCACGTTTCACTTCTTGGGTTTTGGTTGGAAAAGAGTTACCATTAATCTTGGCCCCAAAAGAACCCAGAGGACATGTTAAAGAAAAGACACGTGAACCCGTCACAACCTTTTCCTCTAAATTGTACTGAATTTTTATTCCGTCTTTATTTTTGCACCTTTCAGATACGTATTTGTGATGCAATGTTGTATAATGTTCTTGGAAATAGTTGACTAAACTAGAAATTGTGCCTTATTGCTAATTTATAACCATAATATTGAACAGGACTGCCTTTTTATTATTGTTCACGTGTGTGAGCTAAATAAATAAATTTATTACATCACCATGAAAAACTATATACCGTAAAATCTGGCGTATAACGTGCACCCATACTTTCAAGCTGCATTTTTGTTTTTAGGTATATTCGCCGTATAACGCACACCACATTTTACGAAGGAACCTGAAATGTACGTGTGCAATGCTATTGTGTTTTTGAAGACATTTTTTAGAGATATTATCCCAAGATTATGAAAAAATAATATACTTATAGAACTACAACTCTTTGAGTTCAAAAGAAATATCATTTGTTTTAAATAAATAGTATTCCGATCTATGTAGAATTCTTAATTTTTTTTATATTCATCTTATTTTTATTTTTAAAAAGCTCTCGTTTTTATACCCGGCGTATAACGTGCACCCGTAAACTTCGATCTTATTTTTTGTGTTGCCGGATTATTTTACGGTATATATAATCATAAGATAGGTTTTATTTCTTAAAAATACACATTGTTGTTGTACATTGAATGTAACAACAACCCATCTCTAAAATAATCTAATCATTAGGAAATATCTAATTTTTTTTCCTGTAATAGGGCTGCGTATTGATATTTCTACCTTTGCAGACCTAGTACGTTTCCCAGAAGCTGGTATCACTTTTTAGTGTGGCACCATTTAGTCGATAAAATTACCACAAGTAATTTTGATGCCCAGTTTCTTCCCCAGAGGGAGGCACCTGAGCTCTGCTGATGTGAAAGTTTGTACTTAGGAATTTAATTTTGCCTAGAGCATCCAAGCCAAGCGGACACTCAAGGGATCTTTTTCATGCCGTATAATCATACGACGTGGCCACTATCGATTTTCTGCATCAGGAATATCCACTGACTTGAACCGGGGTCGAACCCGCAACCTTGAGTACAGATTGATTGATTATTAACGTCGCACTGTTTAGCTACACGAGGGCTTTCGGCGACGGACCACGTAATTTTGAACCATGGTCAAGTGACGTGGACGACATCTGAGCTGGCACCCCCCTTTCCTAACTATCACACCACACCAACGGGAGGACGTTTCAGCTCTCGACAGATTTAACGTGCATCGCTGCCCTACACGGCGGGTCTTTAGTGGTATTGGGCTCGAATTCGTGACAAGGTAAGCCACGGTCCGATACCTATACCACTCGGCTACCGTGGCCACACTTGGGTACAGAAGGCCAGCGACAAATCACAAATACGCCACCCAGCTAGCAGAAAAAATCTAATTAAAAATCCCTAAAATTATTAATCATTTTTTAATCTTTCTATTATTTTATATATAATTCAAAGATAATCTTTAATTCTCCCCTAATCTTTTCAGTTCCCGCTCTTTGGATCTCTCCCCCCCCAAAAAAATTTTCTTAGATCACCTAATTAGGAATTTATAATTAGCTCCAAAACATTACACTATTTTCTAGGAATACGAATTATTTTTCAGTTCTCTTAGCATTTGGATTTTATTTAAAAATTTGGGAGGTTTTTTTTTAAAAGTAATCTCTAGAAAAAAGTTAGAATTTATTTATTAAAAAAATTTTGATTGGTTAATTTCCATGTGGTTCAAAAAATACTCGCTTAAATTTGTTTACCTACAAGATTCGTCAGAACGTTGAATGGCACTTCAAAATTCGCTGTTATAAGGAATATTTTAGACAAATTTGATCAAACAAAACAGAATTGCTCATTAATATATTGAATCTGACAACGTTCGTTCTTTTCTTTCATTAATAAACATTTAAAAAATATTTGCTTTGATTTAAAAAAAAAAGGAGGGCGAAAAACGATCATAAAACAGAAAAAGTTGTTACCTTTTTTAATCGACGCTTAATTTTTGCATCATGGATATGAAAATAATTGTTATTGGTCTCTCTAAATTTCTTGCTACTTTACGGCGGATGGACTCAATTAATGGAGCTCACGTGATAAATACAAACACATGCTCTCCATTGAATTCAAAACTGATTTTAAACTAATTGTACTTGTTGTTCTATTTGTAAAACTTAGATAAAATTAAATTTCATAATTGGGTAAAGATGTTCATCTGCTTTAAAAAAAATTTCTTCAAAAAGATTTTAAATTTAAAAAAAAAATCTTGTTTTATCCATGTATTTTTAAAGAAAATGCATTTTTTTAAACCTATCTGCGTTATTATTGTTGACAAATATGTTCTTTTTAAGAGAAAATTTTTGCAAAGAGCAAACGTTGGCAACAACAATGAGCATAAACTGATTAGCTAGAAGCACATGATTTCTTTTATCGTATGACTGTGACGTCATATGAGTTTTTGAACTGATTGGCTAGAAACGCGTGGTTGTCAGGATCTTGTGACTATGACGTCACATAAATTTTGCCCATTCGTAAAAAAAAAATTATATATATAATATAAAAATTACTTCGATATACATATATTCCGAATATTGAATGTAATTAATTCAAAAAACAAAAAACATTTTAATACTTTTAGAAAATTTTTCAACTTATAAAAATTTGGAGTACACATATATATATATCTTTTAAAACTTTTAAATTTACTTATGTATAAAAAGATAATAATCCAAATTTTATAATTCTGTCAATCAGATCAACAGTTTTCTACAAAAACTTTCAAAAATATTTATTATTTCAATGAATTCTAACTAGATTTCGGGAGTAGTTAGTAAACAATCTCTATATAATTAGTGCAAATACTCTATAAAAACACTCATTCCTTTCATTCGAGCTTGAACTGTTTAACTCTTTTGTCTCTTAAACCCTGGCTGTGATGCTGAAATATTTTTGGCATCGCTCGATAAAAGCGCTTAGTAAACGCTAGGCCAGTATTTCTCAACCATTCTTATCGAGCGACTTCAAGAATATATTCCAGAATCTCCATTTAAACAACACTTAACCTACATCGCATCAGATTATTGATTTGTCAAGCCAATTTCGACAACTGAGTTATAATGACTTATGACAAGACTATGAATACAAAGCTTAAAAGCAGAACTGACATTAATTAGTCGGTTGTATATATATATATATATGTATAGATAGATCATTTTAGGTTATACCTTAAGGTATCCGACCACGTTCGGAACCGTGATTATGCAAACGCGCATAAATGGATAATTTTCAAGATATTTAGTGTCACTTAGATTAGAATACATGTATATAACTGTTTTAAGAAAATTTTGACAAAAAAATTATTTAAATCAATATTTTGGCAAAAAATGAACATAGAATGACTCATTTTCAAAATATTCTCCTTTTGTGAAAAATGCTTCTATTATAATAATATTTTGCCTGTGTATAGCTCAGACCTCTGTACAGAGGCTCAACTAGAATTTTTGGAATGCATAACTTGGAAGTCGGTTTATCCATATTTTACGAAAACAGAAGGGAGAAATTGTAAGAAAATACGCCGATAATTATTTCAAATGGTTGTAACTCTGAAAGTAATGTGAATTTTTCAAAATCACAGTTGAGCCTCTGTACAGAGGTCTGAGCTATATACAGGGAAAATATTAATACAATAGAAGCATTTTTTACAAAAGGAGAACATTTGGGAAAAAGGTTATTCTAAGCTAATTTTTTGCCAAAATATTGTATTTAAATCATTTTTTTGTCATAATTCCTTAAAACAATTTTATACATGTATTCTCATCTAAGTGACACTAAATATCATGAAAATTATCCATTTATGCGCTTTTTTAAAATCATGGTTCTGAACGTAGTCGGATACCTTAATCCAGTGATTCTCAACCACTATACCAAAAAATTTTTCTTAAATTCTTAATTATATCAATAATTTAACATAATTTATATATAACTTGATATATTTCCATAACAATAACATATATAATTTAACATTATTTCCGAAATTTAGGTATAAATTTTTTTTATCAGGTTCATAATCCATTTGTGATAGAAGATATATCTGTGTATGAATTTAACTTTGAATGGAGAGGAAAGACTAATTTTACTCTGTAATAATCGATATTTAATTTCAAAACATTCAGAAAAGTCAATTAATTCATTTTCGATTAAAATTGTAGAGGGGATTATCTCATAATAGCCAAAAAAAAAAAGCTTTAAAAATATTGTTACAATTTTCTACATCTTATTTGTGGAAATTTGGATTTTCAGCATTAGTAAATATAAAAATGAAAAAAAGATCAAGACTTTTAAATGCAGATGACGAAGTGAAAGTGGCATTATCATTTTTACTACCAAATATAAACGAAATTATCAAAAATCATCAATCTCAAATTTCGCATTAAATGTATTCTTATAATTAATTTGTAATTAATTACTCAATAAACATTTTGTTGTCCTAGTTGTACACATTATTTTATTTAGCATTGAAAATTATTATCATAAACTCTATTTTACCTAGTGTATTACATATAAATAAAATTCTTTTAAATTTATTTTATTTTTAGTGTGCCGCTAAATTTTGAAATTGTTAAAAGTGTACCGCAACAGAAAAAAAGGTTGAGAATCACTGCCTTAATCTATGTCAATATCTTATTTCAGTATTATAAATTCATAGCTTTCTGTTTAAAATATCATATGTTATAAAAATATTATTATTGAAAGAATATAAAAAACCAATTTAATTATATATATGCAGGATTTTAGATGAAAAATTTAATTCATTCGATGAAATCTTTCAAATTAAGGTATCAGACTACGTTCGGAACCGTGATTTTGCAAAAACTTATAAATGGGTAATATTTATGATATTTAGAGTAACTCGGATTAGAAAACGTATATAAAATTGTTTTAAGAATATTATTAGAATAAAAAATTATTTAAGTACAACATTTGGACAAAAAAGGAACATAGAATGACCAATTTTCAAAACATTCTCCTTTATGAAAAATGCTTTGATTATAATAATATTTTGCCTGTATATTTTACCAGACCTCTGTACAGAGGCTCAACTAGAATTTTTGAAATATATAACTTAGAAATGGGTTTATCCATATTTTTTACGACAACAGAGGGGATCAATTTTAAGAAAAAAACGCCGATAATTATTTCAATCGGTGGTAACTCTGAAAATAATATGAATTTTTCAAAACTCCTAGTTCAGACTCTCTGGAGAAGTCTTTATAAGCAAAATATTATTATTATAGAAACATTTTTTATAAAAGGAAAACGTTTTGAAAAAAGGTTATTCTAAGTTAATTTTCTGCCAAAATATTGTATTTAAATAATTTTTTTTGTCATAATGTCCTTAAAACAATTTCATACATGTATTCTAATCTAAGTGACACTAAATATATTGAAAATTATCCATTTATGTGCTTTTTTAAAATCACGGTTCCGAACGTAGTCGGATACCTTAAGGTGAATTTCCATTTATATAATTTCTGTACACTTGATTCTTACGAACCGTTCTTAAGGTGATTTATTTCCAAATCTGTCATGTCATCCGTACCTAAAACCAGTATAGACTCCAAAGTTTATAGTAAATGTAAAATTTTTAATTATCCTATACATATATATTTTAATGTAATTTTGCAATGTAAAAAAAAAGGAAAATATTAGCAAGAATCAAAGAAGAATAAATAAGAGAAAAACTTTTCATTTATATAAAGTGTTCTTTCCAATTCTTCTGCTTTTTAAAAGAACTGTACTTTAACCTGTTGTTATTTCAAATCATCTTGGAGCAGGAAAGACTGCACCAAGTCCATTTAACCTTGATGCATAAGAATGTCACAAACCAGGTCTTCATCCCCAAACAATTGTCCCAGGGAAATGCCCCAGCAGTGTCCAGAAAACAAGCAGGAGAAGCAGGGAGAGAGCAGGGACAGGTAAAGAAAGAATTTACCCCCTGCACAAAGGTCATACCACACAGGTGACCGCTTTTAAAGCACGCCAAGGTCGTCTGAAGAGATCCCTGCTTCTCCTGCACTGTAGAGATAGGCCAGGACTCTAAGCTGCGTACTCTTTTTTTATTAAATGTTTTTTGAAATTTTTATTTCAGAACTGGAAGAGCCGAACAAGAATAAATGTGATAAATATGCATAGTATACAAATATATATAATAAGACATTCAAAGAGAATTACATAAAAATAAATTATTTTAATAAAAAAGTAATTTTTGAATTCGGAATGTTATGTATTACTATATAATTTTATTTAAAACAGAATGAAGAGAAATTAAGGCTGTTTTCGCCATAGGTACGAGAGCATGAACTTGAAGCGGAGTACATTTTCAGACAGAAAAAATGTCTCAATTTTTATAAAAATGTGTGACATTGTAACTCATGCATTTGTTTATAATATAGTGTTTATAAAATTTCAAAATATTTAATAAATAATTAGTTTTTCTTTTTAACATGTGAAGGGATAGCTCATTTAGCATTACGGTATAGGGAAAAAAATGCAAAACACATTTTATAAAAGAAAAAAAATGTGTCAACTAGGATAAAAATGAGTAGTATAATAAAATAAGGAATTCTCTACAGGATAGTGAAGCCGGAATATAATTATTGATGTTCAAGTACTTTTATACATGAAAAAATATTCCGAATTTAGGTCCTATTCTTTAACATTAGCTGAAGATAGCCTTTAAGGTATCCGACTACGTTCGGAACCATGATTTTAAAAAAGCGCATAAATGTGTAATTTTCATGATATTTAGTGTCACTTAGATTAGACTACATGTATAAAATTGTTTTAAGGACATTTTGACAAAAAAATGATTTAAATATAATATTTTGGCAAAAAATTAACTTAGAATAATCTTTTTTCAAAATGTTCTCCTTTAGGCAAAAATGCTTCTATTATAATAATGTTTTGCCTCAGACCTCTTTATAGAGGATCAACTAAATTTTTTGAAAAATTCACATTATTTTCAGAGTTACAACCCATTGAAATAATTATCGGCGTTTTTTTCTTAAAATTGCTTCCCTCTGTTGTCGTAAAATATGGATAAACCCACTTCTAAGTTATACATTTCAAAAATTCTAGTTGAGCCACTGTAGAGAGGTCTGAGCTATATACAGGCAAAATATTATTATAATAGAAGCATTTTTCACAAAAGGAGAACATTTTGAAAAAAAATTATTCTAAGTTAATTTTTTGCCAAAATATTTTATTTAAATAAATTTTTTTTGTCAAAATGTCCTTAAAACAATTTTATACATGTATTTTAATCTAATTGACACTAAATATTATGAAAATTATCCATTTACTTGCTTTTGAAAAATCATGGTTCCGAACGTAGTCGGGTACCTTAAGAACACATTGACACATTACGATGCATGTCAGAACTGACTTCAAGACAAAAAAGAACAAATAAAGGGATTGCGAAGCACTAAGAACAAAATGAGAACATACGAACAAATTGGGAAACTAAAAGAATCAATTAGGGATTTTGATGATGAAAGAGAGAATTGCTTTTTTTTACTACTTGAGAAGAGGAACAACAAGAATAGGGTTGTGTGGAAACCGAGAACGTTTCTACATTTTCAAAAGAACGGATTACTCTTTCTTTTTTTCTTTTTTCTTTTTTTTTCATCACAGTACAGAAGCTGCTATTTAATGTGTTAATCGTCTTTCTGATAGTCCAATTTGCTCCAGACTTTTAAGAGGACATTGAAGAATAGTTCTTATTCATTTGTCTATTTTACAAATATCCATACAATTGACTGCTTAAAATTCATACAAATTACTTAAAAACTGTCTTAGGAACATTATTTATATCCAAGAAAAAAATATAAATATATTTATAAAAAAAATTTAATGTCATACTCTTTCGCAAAAAAGGCTCAAGAAACTCACAGCAGGTTTGTTTTTAAGATATGACTTTTTTATAACCACTTTTTTCAATCAATCCCACTAAAAAGAACAGATTGGGGTTTTTTTCTACTAAAAATAACATAAAATGGCATGGTTTACTTTTTTACTTTATATATATATATATATATATATATATATATACATAGTAGCGCCCACAGGAATTTTTCAAGGGGGTCCAGGGTCGAAAGTCCACCATTCTTGTATCATGCTCCTTTTAAATTTGGCGATTTTCGGGAAGAAAAAAAAAAACCTAATTATTGAATAAATAATTAGCATTAATTAATGATTAATCATTAATAACAAACATTTAATTAAATTTTGCGTACTATATACTTAGAATTATAATCAATCGGAAAAAAATCAAGGGCTATGGGGGGGCGGTCAGGACCTCTAGGACCCCCCTTGTGTGCGCCACTGTATATATATATATATAACCCTAAAAACAGAAAGTAATTTTTAAAAGTACTTAACACAATATGAAGCAAATTGGTCATAAGCTTGAGCTATTTTTAACTCGTAGGTCTCTCACCTGTGTGTATTTATTTAACATAATTCATAAATGAATTCCAAATGCATGTTTCATTTATCTTATAGTCTACAAACCTTATTACATAGACAAGGGACAAGACTAATCATTACATTTAACTTTCACGATTTTATTTATATAATAGTATTCACATTATTGTATTTATTTTTCACATTTATAAATTCAAGTTTACTTTATAAAATCAGGTTGTTTTATTCAAGCAAACAAAACAAGAACCAAAAAACAAATTTTATTAATAATTACGAACAGTTAAAATACTATTTTATTATAAAAATGTCCATTGAACGTAAACCTGAAAAAGTAATGTTAGATATCTGATGAAATATTTAGCAGAAATGGCGCTATTCTTAAAAGCACTTTCTTAAATTCCGAGAAGCAGAATCGATCTGTTATTTTACATGAAAGCGCCTGCGCAAAAACAAAAGGAGTACCTCCTACGCGAAATGATGACATCACGAATTTCGATGACGTCACCAAAGCTTAGCGGATGATGTTTGTTAATGATAATGCATTACTTGAACTCTTCTAAAATAAATTCATATTAATAAACGTATATAAAATGTGCTAGTTTCCAATTCAGAAAAAAATTTGTGGCTTATTTTGGCAATAGAAAATATATTATGAATAAAAATTGCAAATTCGAATAATCTCACGAAGAAACGAAATACGAACAAGATAAAAATTTGAATATTGTTTCCAAAATACAAATATTCCTGTTTTTATACAAATATAAACGATGTCATCTTTAAAAAATAGAATTAATAATAGCAAACAATCATGGAAAATAAATTTAAAAAAAACAAATAGATGGATAAATCATTAAATCTAAAGTAAACGATAATAAACAATTTCACACACACATGTGGAAACATAAGCAAAAGATTTTCGTACAAATTCTCTCTTCTGAAAATAAATAAGATAAATGGGAAATATTCTCAATTGGTAACAAATATAATATAAGTTAATTGTTGATACATTTTTCAAGAGCATCGAAGGTGCTCTTGTAAATTCGAATCTCCTCCGACAAACATAAAAACGTATGGAAATTATTTGTGTTTATATTTTGTACTGAAGAGAAAATATTAAAAAATACTTTTTTTGATGGTTTAAGCACAAAAATCAGATACACAGCAATTTTCATTTAAATATACTATAATTACAGATTAAACAAAACATTTTTCTAAGAAGTTTTTAGTGATATTTTTATCAATTCAGAATAAAATTCCATACATGTTGTATTTTAAAACATTGCATAGTAATTTTTCAAAAAACATTTTTTAGAAAAGTATTGAAATATTCATGCATTAGTCATCGGAAACGTATTTTAAAAAAATTGTTCAATACTATATACCAGGGATGGCGAACCACTGGCCCGCATGTCACTGATGGCACGCGATACAATTTTTAGGCTCTTCACCGATCAAAATGATTTACATTTTCAGTGAGATTTTGTTAGTTCAAAGAATTATCGGGAACGCTCAAGTTTATTATGTACCCTGATAAATTGAACTTCATTTGATAAATTGAACTTGTCCCAACTCTATTGTTTGAAAATTGAAGAATTTGAAATGCTACTGATTGATTTCCAGTCTAGTTCAATATAGATTCAATAATTTATTGAAACAAGGAAAAGTTGGAATTGACTGAAACAGAAAGATTAAAAAGCAATATAAATAAAAATGCCAGTAATGAAATTTTTAAACATGAAATTCGATTCCAGACACATTTAACTGCTTGAAGAAGATGGTACAAGCTATTTTAACCATATTTTTATCTACCTATGCCTGCGAGTCATTATTTTCAGACATGAATAACATTAAAGACTCTCTTAGAAACCGTTTGGCAGAAGACTCCAATTCAGCATGCATTCTGCTATAAGTAAAATCTTACAATCCTGATATAAGTTATTTGTCATCTAATCTGCAACAACGTAAGTCATACTTATGTTACTTTATTTTGAATTACACGTATAACTGAAACATTTTACTACTTTTGGTGCGAAATGTATTTTTTCGTAGTAAATAAAGAAATCTGAGTTGTTAGTATTTAGTTATATATTATTTTCCCAATAATTACGAGTCAAAATTATTTGACGGCACGTCTATACCTCATTAAACATTTCTTTAGGTGAAAAAGGGCACGCTGAGCAATAAAGGTTTGCCACCCTTGCTATATACGGTTAGAAATTTTGTGTACTATAATGTATTCATAATTTAAGATTTTGCGGGGAGATTATGTGATTTGCAACAACTTTTTAACCCTTTTAGAAATGAATGTACGAATTTTCAATAGTGATTTTTGAACCAATAATCTTCAATTTTTTGACGGGATCTTAATTTTTCCAATTTATTTATATTTTTTATGTCATATTTCCTCTTTTTATCCAAGTATAATCCAGTGACATAACGAAGAATACTAGGGCCCCTCAACAAAGTCAGGTTTTATTTTTAATACTTTATAAATTGGTTAAATACGTACTTGGCGTCTGTCAGGCTTTGGGCCCCCTAGAATCCTGCCCACCCCCGTTGCATTTATAAATCTAGTGATGTTTAAAACATTTAAGGGGAATTTGTGTGGCCTCAATGAAGAACGATGGGAGCTATATTCTTCAGATATTCATCTTACAATTAGTTAGATTTGAAATTTTTTTTAAATATCTATTAGTCAGATGTTTTAATATAAACCACAAAACTTCCATTGTATCTTCAAATAACACATCACCTAATCCTGTAGCCTATATGCGTGCATTATTAGTCATATATATGCATCTGCATGTCTTATAATTCTACGACCAGATGTTTTGCATAAGTCATTGTTTTTTTCTCTTCATTACAAAGAAAACTTCTTTCGAATATGGTATGGGATTACTTATCACGCATATTTCACAAACACAAACCCGGATCTCATTTTTCATATTCCTAAAAACCGAAATATAATATAATCCATGTTCAATTCGACATATTTTATCATCAAATTTAAGAGAAATAAGAATTAAATGAATTATATCTTGAAATTAGTTTAACAAAACACAATATACAGATATACAATATTTAATTAAGAATTTTTGAAAATTCTTTTAAAAGCGAATAAGCTCTTTAAAATAGCATCTTCTTTTATTCGTTTCCAAATCAATTTTCTATGTATATATAATGGTTCTTTGTAGCATAGAAAATGGTTTAATACATTAACTTTAACAATTAATGAGTATTTCATAACAGAAATTCACTATTTTGTAACAATTAAGTTTTTGAAGGTTATTCGAGTATTTTTGTACGATAGCAACATCCATGTTAACTTATAATTTTTTTCTTCTTTTTTTTTTCAATTTGTCTTTTAGAAAATAAATTTTTAAATTTAAAACAAAGTTTATCAAACTGTTGCTATGTTATTGAAAAACAGTGAATAATGTAATTTTTAGTCACCGTTTTATTCGAAAAAAAATGTTCGATATTTTCAGTGACATTCCTTTTTTTTCTATGACTGACTATTGTATTTTTATTGTTATAAATATGGATAGCTATTAATTAAACTTAAGGCTCCTATAAACCGTGGACATGCAATCACACTGGCCATTTTGGGTTTTCGTAGACATAAAGTTAAACCTAAGGAATTTCCACTTTCCACCCCGAATCTAGACTAGAATATTGATTTGCATGCATCCATTCTATAAGAGTAAAAAACTATAAAGATTTCTCTGGAATTGCATTTCCCCCTCGATTTTAGAAAGTATTTTTATGCGTATTGAAATGATTCAAATTTATCGGGTTCTCAGATCTTTATGAGATATTTAGAAATATTTTCAAAATATAGCAAGGGTAAAATGTTATTCCAGAGAAACCTTCACCATTTTTTTTTACTATTTCATATGCACTTTATTGCACTTAAATACGTGTATCAGTCCATGCTCGAGGGGAAAAGTAGACATTTCATAAGATTAACCACTTAACGCCCACTTATTTTGAAAAAAAATGGCAAAAAGAATTTTCTTTTAAAGGAAACACATTTTAAAACCTTATTTTGGCCATACACACACACACACACAAATCAATCAAATTTTTATTTTAATTTTAGCTTTTGATCCACATTGTAGTTAAGAGCCAAATATTGCAATCTTGCACGGACATCGACTTTTATTATGTTTCTTTTCAAATAGCTGTTTCAAAATTAAAAGAAAACATACTTTTATCAGTAAAAATATTTATTTATATTGTTACGAATTTTGTGTAAATAGTGTAAATAATTTGTATTTGAGTGTTTAATGCATATTTTACTCTATGTTATGTTTATTTCATGTTAAATTGCCCATTCACAAGCAATGCCGCCCTTACGTTATAATGGCGATTCAATGAGAACTTGGCGAAATCTTGGCGGTAGAGCCAAGTTGGCATCATTTTGGCGGCCAATTTGGCGACCATGTTGGAGTTGGAAACCTCTGGAATCTTCTAGAAAGTAGTGGATCTCTCCCCCAATGTCACGAGCGGCTATATTTCTAGAATTTCCCCGTCGCGCCTATAAATAAGATGCTCGCCGGGACGGCGGGGAGTCTGGATTAAACCAGCGAGTAGTGAGGATTGTTTTGACTAGCGACTAGCTCGGCTGTGCTTGTGAATAATCTTTACTTACGTGTATTTTTAAACACTGGTTATTGTGTGTTTGATGGCTGTTGAAGGTGTGAAGACCTTCGGATATTTACTCTGTTGAATATTGCTACTGAATCCTGTATTTAAAGGATTGGATTTTTGATAATAAATTGCATCGCTCTTAAAGAACTGTTTATCTTTGTGACTGTTTTGCATAAATCCTCGAACCCTCGGATCTACGTAACAATATGTTTGCAACAGAAATAATAATAATAGTGTTTATTTTGAAAAAATTACTTAAAATTTTCTTTTGTCTTATGTATTTTGAAAGCAAGATGAAGCTCATAGCTCAACATTGTTATTATTACACATGTAATAACTCTTTTCTTTTCCTTTTAACTCAACATGCTCAGCACAATAATTATTGGGAGATTCCTTTTTTTTATGTTGGTGGGTCAAAACTCGGAAAAGGACGTTCCATCAATCGTAGAAATTCCAGAAGATTTTGGTCTATCCGATTTTTTAAATATTTGTATCTCTATGATAACTTTGTATAAATTTTTCTACTAATTTGCTTATGAAATCTAAAGTTTTTCCACCTCAGTTTTTTTATACAAAACATATACGTTCCAAATGCTGATATCTAACAAATGAAAAAAATACTTCTTAATAATACTTATCTAAATTTACTTTCCATTTTACGAAATTTACAAAATACGACAACGGATCACAGTCCCGTCCACGAGTGCAGATGGAGATCGTTTATATTCGAGTGTGAAAAATTACAGCAGCATAAAATACGATTCCTTTCCTTCCTCAGTGGCACGACAGCCCCGGATGGGCCTGGCCTCTCAAGAAGCCTTT
The DNA here is from genome assembly GCA_019973955.1 of Trichonephila inaurata madagascariensis. Taxonomy (NCBI): domain Eukaryota; kingdom Metazoa; phylum Arthropoda; class Arachnida; order Araneae; family Nephilidae; genus Trichonephila; species Trichonephila inaurata. Next base: position 32,029 of record BMAV01019573.1, read on the forward strand.
TTCCTGCCTGTGTTCTCCAATGCTGTTCTCAAAACTAGGAGATCTTTTTCTAGGCCATCAATCCATCTGAGATTTAGCCTGCCCCTTCTTCGTGTCCCGATTGATTGAGCATTGAAGACTTTTTAGTGGTGCGGCTTCGTTCATTCTGATAACGTGACCTGCCAATTTAATTCGCTGTATTTTGATGAAGTTGACAATGTCGGGTTCCTTATATGATCGATAGAGCTCTAAATTTGATCTTCTTCGCCATGTTCCATTTTCCTGAATTCCTCCAAAAATGGATCTTAAAATCTTTCTTCCATAGATATTATCATATTCTCATCTGTTCAAGACAAAGGACTAAGTTTCATATGCATAAGTTAATACTGATCTTAAAAAGACTTTTATACAATAGAACCTTTGTTTTTTTTTTGATTAAATTTGATTTCATATATTTTCGTATTCCATTAAAACATCTATAGCATTGTAATTTCTTTGGGTTTCCAGTAGTACAATCGTTTCTATTGTTAATTCCTGAACCTAAATAAGTGAAGCTGTCAACAACTTCAAAACTATACTCTTCAATTTTAAAATGAGAATTGTTAAAACAAGATTTATGCAAAAGGGTACTTGGTCTTATTCTCATTGATTTTCCGTCCCATCCTGAGGGCCCTTTTTCTAAAGCAGTGCTTCTCAAACTTTTACTACTGGCAACCAATTTTCAATCATAATTTTTTTCGCTCCCCTTATACAATAATAATGCGCTTTGTCGCTAAAGGGTACCATACGATCTTAATTATAAACCGTACAAATTCACAAGAAAGCATTAAATTTTGTATTTGTTACTTTAAGTAATATATATTTAGCAAATTACTTTTATAAGTAATATATATTTTAAACAATATTTTAAATAACACGATAATTATCATGTTATTTTTTATCTATAATTTTTA
>BMAV01019574.1:0-17818 GCA_019973955.1 Trichonephila inaurata madagascariensis
GACGTCAAGGAGTTTTGAACGACCGGTTAAAACACGTGGTTATATTATCATGGCTATGACGTCACATCAATTGAAGACATTCGATGATGTACCTGACTACAACGGAAAGTAAATATGACGATATTTTCATTTCATCCAATAAGAAATTTCATGAAGTGAGAAATTTCTTTTCAAAAATGTTTAGATACATGTAGAAATCTAATTTTTTTATGTTCATCTGTTCTTTCTTTTTAAAGCTATCATTTATATATCCGGCGTATAACTCGTCCTGTAAATTTTCATTTTATTTGTGTGTTAAAAATGCACGATATATGCCGGACTACACGATAATTAATTTCTTTCTAAAATGTAGTCTTATTATGTGATAAAAAAGTATGAACTGACATACATAATAAATACATGCTGGAAGAAAAAATGACTTAAGTAAACTTAGGTAAAAAGACGAAGTGTTTCTAAAAGATTATAAAATATTCAAAGTTGGGAATGCGAGAGAACTGAAAGATTAAGTATTCTGGACATTATTTAAAATGGGGCATCTATATTAATTAACAAGAAACCAGTTACAATTCCGTAAGTGGTGAAAGGAACGAATAGTTAAGGGATCATGGTACGCGATTTACGTTAAAATTTTTAGTTTAAGGATTATTCAAAATTTTTGGGTTGTTTCCCATGTGTGTATACTATGTAAAATAGATTTTATGCTCAAAAATTCATAAAAAGTTAGTCTTACAATCTTTTAACGAACAAACTTAAAATTTGTGAAGCGATTTTAAAATGCTACTCCTCCTATAAAAATTTACGTACATGCAAGAAATTTGATGTTCAAGTACGTCAAACTATGTATAACAAAAGTTGGTATGGATTTTGCGATAACATGATTGGTATTCGTACTACAATACTTCTTTTTATGAATGCTTATTGAAAATTCCTTAAAAAATGTATAAATTCTAAGTTTAATTATTTTTAAAAAATAAGTATTACTTTGATTCAAAAATGCATACCAACTTTTGTTACATGTACTATTAGTAATAGGTAAAAAAAAATTCATAGCATTAGGCACAACAGAAAAAAAGAGCTTTAGCATTTTAAATGAAGATGATTATATCTTTCAGAGATAAGCAAGTTTAAAGTTTTGATTTTCCATTGGGATGTGAATGAAAACGAATGTAAAAGCTATCATAGTTCTGCGTTTTTTAAGTTTAGAGCCTTGAAATATTGTGAGGTTATAGAAAAATATATAAAGAATAATGAAGGCTAAAAAAATTAGCTTTGATTTTTTGACCGATTTTTGTCAATTGAATCGTTAAGTGTCCCTTTAAAAAGTACTTTTATGCCAATAGTGTATTTAAACGATATACATAATAGAGCTTTCAATACCTTGAAGGAACAGTTCAAAGTATAAAATGCTCCAACTAGAAGCCAGAAAATATAAACTAATCTTTTAAAAGCATGATTTCATCAAAACGAAATGTTTTCTATAATTGCTATGAAATATTTGTCATTCACTGCATTCAAAGTACTTGTGTGCAGAAAAATGTGAATTATTATTGAAAAAGATATAGTATGTATATTGGTTTTTAACACGCGCTCTATTAAGATTTTACGAAATGTTACTCAACAAATCTGCATCTATGAAAAACTAGTATCGAAAATTTTTATCGGATATTCAAATTTATATTCGGCAGTTTTCTTTTATGAAGTTATGTACAGTAGTTTTCCATGTATAAACCAATAATTTAAGAAACTTTTTTTAAGTAAAAAAGTCGTTACGGATCTGCTCATTTAGAAAAAAAGGAATATTTTTGGGGGAAAAATAGTTTTATGAGAATTTTCAGTTAGCCAAGAGAAAATGATTTTAATCTTTAAGCTTTTGGGGTGTTTTGAATGGAATATTCATTCGAATGCAAAAAAGGACACAGACGCTTCAAAGTCAATATCAGAATCCGAGTTTCAGAATTTTTCATAAATTCACATTCAGGCATTGGGCTGGTTGAATACATTCGATCATCACGCAACGATATTTTCCCTTAGGTATGGAAAAAAAGGCCGCTGATAGCATGACATATACGAATTTATCTTTCTATACCTTTTCTAAACCAAAACAAAAATGGTGCCTTAAGTATGACTAGCATAGTGTACAAAATTTAAAAAATTTTTGGATAAATGTATAAGCTTATAATAGGGCTACAAAAAAAAATGCTGTCACTGGCGTCTGGCGTTTTACTTTATACCAATTTGGTTAGAAAATATTATACAGTTTTATTCACTTGGCTACATTTTTTCGTTTTCTTGGCGATGTGTTTAAAAATAAGAGGATTTTATTTTCAATTCAACTTATGTATGGGTTTCGAATTTTACGTAAATATTTTCAAGAAAACGTACTCTAGTATTGTATACGAATCGGCTTACATTCAAAACAATACGGTACTTATTAAAAAAATTTTAGTAATATTTGTCCTTTGGGCCGATACAATTTGTATTCAATATATATTTAATATATACCAACAAATATATACAAAAGCAAAATGAGAAGCATTAGAGTCGAAATGTTTTCCTATGAGCACTGGAAACGTATATAGAAATAGGAAATGAAATGTTCTTCTGAAATCTTTCTGTTATGCTTTCCTATGTACGCTCTTTTACTTCAGCATGATATATTCTCTAATGAAGAATTGATTTAACCCCTTAACAGGTTTTCCTGTACACCGTACAGACTACCGAAAGCAGGCCACAAGTGGAATGCTCGTACACTGTACGGGCACTGATATTTTCTTCTTTCTATCTTTTGATTTGCATATATTTCTAATTCTTATATTGAGATAATTAGTGCTAGTGTTTTTAAGAGATGTAGTGTGTACATGTGTGGTACTAAAATATTTCTTATCTGGGATTTTCTTTGTGGAAAGCAGGAATTTAGGTTCTTGAAAATAAACGATAAAGAACAGGGCAAGGCAGTGTGCAATTGATTGCTTGAGGAGAAGGAAAAATGGAAAGATAATCCAAAATAGAAGATATTATACCTGTCCCCCATTGCAATTAGTATTACACTACGCCTCAAATTGTGTGCATATATAAATGCACATACGTGCAAAATACTGAAACGTTTGAAAAAAGGATAAAACATGAAATTTTTTATAAGCATGAGAGAAATTCTTTTAGAATATATGAAGCTTTCTTCATAACACGTAGAGGCGTACTTATGAAAGCAAACTTTTAGATTTTTTTGTGTTCCTCAATTATAAAATACAAATAGTTTGAAAACTTTAAAATCGAAAATTAAAATAAAATTCTTCCATTTTGCATTCTATTACATATTACGCTTAGTTATTTACAATAAAAAAAATAACTTTTTTTTGGAACATTTTAGGCAAAAAGAGGTTAAGCAATTCTTATTACACATATATATATATACAATATATATACAATAGTATTACAATATATATACAATATATATACAATAGTATTACAATATATATACACATATATATACAATAGTAAAAAAGGAGACAGAGACTAGCATTGGACAAGTAAGATCTAATTGAAGTCTATAGTCTTAAGTCTCCACAATAATCTTAAGACAAAAGATTAAAAAGAACGATTTCCGATCAATACAAAAACAACCATTACGAAATAATTCTTTGGTCCGAAATCTTCGCGCTTTAATCCGATCTATAGAGAACAACACAAACTTTATCAAACATGACTTATATTAAACAACAAACAAACTTTATCAACCAAACAGAACTAACGTTTCCATTAGCCCATCACTTCCAATTTCATTCAACCCCGTCAACCCCTGGGACCCCACTCTGTGTTGATTTCTCCTTCCCAAGTAACAAAGTTCTTTATAGATGACTCGATAGAAAAAGCTATCCACCAACCATGGGAAATGCGGAGTGTTGGTAAATTCCGATCGAAAAATATATCATGTTTCTTTAGGATTTAGCATTTTCCACGGATATTTGCATAACAAAATGACTTTGGGTGGCACCAAGACATTGAATGCAAAATTTTGGAACGAAATGGCGCAATTGCTGTCTTGTGACTGTAGATAATGGACTATTTGGGAACTGTTTGCTATCAGATATGATTTGCCGCTTAAGTTTTTAGAATGTAGTGTATGAAAAAAAACGCAAGTTTGTGTATATGGATCTAGTTTATTGTAGGAAGAAGATGAAACGAGTTTTTTTTTTATGGTGAATATATACACAAGATGGACACTTTTCTAGAGATTTTGCGTAAATTATTACTTAGATTTATAAATGTTAGTTAATATGAAGTATCAGTTGCAAGTTGGCGATTTTGAAAATAATTCGCCAAACTATCTTAAAGGTTACCTTTAAAACGAATTATTTTAGGGTTAATAAAAATATCTGAATTTGGACCGCAGTTTTAAAACCTTATTTACTTAGACGTTTTATGAAACGTCATAGGAAGAAGGTGGTATGAGTTTAGAGATAAAAAATATAACGATGATGTATAATACCTTATATACTATTATGATGTATAACACCTTATATACTATTCTGATGTATAAGACCTTATATACTATTATGATGTATAAGACCTTATATACTATTATGATGGATAATACCTTACAAACTATTATGATGTATAATACCTTATTTAATATTATGATGTATAATACCTTATATACTATTATGATGTATAATACCTTATATACACACTTCATTATGATGTATAATACCTCTTAAATACTACTACCTTTTATACTATAAAATATACAAAGAATAACGCAAGAAAAATTTATATAAATGTTTTGTTAAATTGCGATATAAAAATAAACTTTGTACAGCTTCAAGAAAGATTTTTAAATTATAAATTTAGAATGGAACATAATTATTAAATTAATCACACCTATCTTTCAGAAATCAACTGAATTTTTTTAATAAATATTGGTTGGTTCTGGATTACAATTTGTGTCTCTGTAAAAAGTTTACACGATGGTTTTTAGAGCTAAGCCATGAAGCTTTTGAGACCCATTCAAAAGAAAAAGAAGATAAATTTTTCTCTCCTTATTTTCCCATCCCATTCATTGTATATAATTATTTACAATTAATAAATAAATAAATGTAAAGCGTTTTTATGGGAGACAAATTAATAAGTGAACTATGCTCTAATTTCAAGATCGCACTTTATAAGAGATTTTTGGATACGAAATTTGTGAGGTTCTCTCATTCCCGCCTGGATGTGAGAAGAAGGGAAGGAAGAATAGCCATATTCCAAAATATTGTCACAAAATCAACAACACAAGTTCGAGTACTCTTAAATAAGAGATGCACTCAATGGGATCAATTCATGTTACGTCATAGTCACATGATAGTGAAAGAAACGTGATTTTAGCCAATCAATTCAAAAACTCATGTGACGTTATAGTCATACGATAAAAACTATCTTGTGTTTCCAGCTAATAAGTTCACGCGCTCCCGTGTTGCCAAGTTTTGATCTTTGCAGAAACTTTCTCTAAACAGCATATTGTATACAAATATTATATTTATAAATAATATATATAATTAATATTAATATTATAATAATATATAATTAATTATAATATTTATATAATAATATTATATGTATATTGTATTATTTAAAAGTATAAGCATAAAATACAATTTTTTTTTTCAATTTTAAAAAATCTTTTTGAAGAAGTTTTTTTCCTAATACTTAAGCACCTTTATCCAAATATGAAATTTGGAATTTTATCGGAGTTTTACAAATAGAACAAGTACAATTAGTTAAATGTTTGTTTTGAATTCAATGGAAAACACGTGTTTGTTTTTATCATGTGACATCATGAATTGAGCCCTTTGAAGCAATATGTAGATAACTAACGAGGTACGCGAAGTATGAGAAGACCTTAAATACCAATGCACTTACTTCAGGTTCTAATCAACATTCCTAGCTATCTAAGCTCTATTTAAACTGTAGTCACCAATCGTCACTTTAATTATTATAGTTATCAAATATCTAAGTTACACTATAATTTTGATTAAAACCTGATCACTAGCAATCTATCCTATCCCCCTTCCTTTCTCTCTTGATAGCTTGAAAGCCTGGACTATATATAGCAGACCTACTTTAAATAAACATGTTATCTTCTTCAGAGGGTTCGTTGCGAATAAAATAGTTTCAAAAGACCAAAGATTTTCCAAGAAGATCTGTTATTAGAAAAGACGCCGATAGAACCGTCACAAATTTAGCTTTTCTATATTTATTAGAAATTTAGAAGAAATACAAAGGAAAAAATTAACAATTTCATACTTTTGATTTTATGTTGCCCATTAAGCCGGCTGGGTACCGTAGTTGGTTTAGACCTGGCTTTGTGAGCCCAAGTTTATGAGTTCGGAATTGGCTGAAGTCGGTGCATTTTCATGATCCAAAAAGTCGACAACGTCCATGTCGCATGATTATGCGGCATGTTAAAGATATTTAGAGTGCCTGTTTGGTTTAGGTACTCTCACCAAAAGTAAGTTCCTAGGACAAATTCACATCGTCCGAGTTCAGGTGCCTCCCTTTGGGGAGGATACGGGACGTAAAAATTACATTGTAGCAATCGGTACCACACTAATAAGTGATACCAGCTCCTTGGCAATGCACTAGGTCTACAACGGTTATTAGCAATCTGCATTCCCATTTGAAAGGAAAAAACTGTGACCCATTAACTATATTAGGAAAGAGTAAGGTAATACTTCCCTACATTCCAAATTTCCAAGCCACCTTAGAGCCTCAACACACAGATTTAATGCGTATCCGCTTCTTTGCCCAGCGAGTATTGTATCATTTGGAGAATACAACTTATATTAAACACTGTCTATATCTACAAAAGCACAATTTTGTCCTCAACAAAACCACCATTGCTATTCAATATTCATCGTAGCCACAAACTCGCGTAATCCTATAAATTTATCGTTTTTATTTTCTACATTCCCCGATATCAGGTAAAACTCGCTAAAACTAACTCAAATGTCGAAGTTATCAACTACCCTCGAAGCGAGAGGAAATACAGTTGCCAGTTATTTTCCATTTAAAGGTACATTATGTCCCCAAACAGGACGACATTTTCGTGGATATTTGCATAGCATAATGGTGTTTGAATGCACCAGAACATTCAGCGTAGAACAACGAGGCTGACTGCCACAATCGTTGTCACAATGTGGTTAAAGATATTGGGTTCCTTGTGTGTGTTCCCTGCCATATAAGTAAGTTGTTGCAACTTAACTTCTTTGAACGAAAAATATATACATAAAAAAAGAATATGAATCTCAAGTTTGTAATTAGAGTGCTTTACATGAAAGATAGAATTTCTAGTTTATACATAGAAGTGAGAGTATGGAAGGAAGAAATTAGCCTTTTGTTAAGAATGATTATATGAATTTAGAAGTGCTTTTAGAACATTCTTTTGTTCTAAAATCCTGCAAATAGTTTGTAGCGGTACCTCCTTCTGCAAGTCAGAAACAACAAAGGAATAAAAGCCCTTAACGACTGGTCCGAAAACTGATTCCTTTCGTCTCAGTCGTCTAAGGCATGCACGGCGTATTTGTGGAGTGGCAGGTCGATGAATCAAATAAACACCTCTGCCAAGGTCAACAGCTGTTCGCCGAAAGTTTATTAGATATACACTTTAAATGCTCATAAGTTAAGTTTGCTATATAGCAGAAAAATTAATTTAATGCACCTGAAATCATTTGAAATAAGAAATGAAATTCTATAGATTCAATGCCTTGTATTGATTAAAAAATTACAGGGTTATTCACATTTCCCTTCGGGGTTTCGAAGTACCGTAGTAACAAAACTAAGACGAATACTACAAAAAGGAACATTTGAAAGAATACAGAAACAGCTAAAATTTTTTACATCTTTATGCAGATGTTCTATCTGTGAAACGTTGGTTACACGGCGATATTCCAGTTCCTGCCACACTTTATTTAACATGGTACTGTCATCGTTACCGACAGCATGTGTTATCCTTCCGTGTTATCCGGTCTTGGTCTTTTACATAGACAAAGTTTTCATACCCTCTTTCCCACGTGACGTAGCAGTATTGCATGAAAAGGTAACTCGTGTTACCAATAACGTTGATAGTACGAGATTGAATAGTGTGGCAGGAACTGCACTATCGCATTGATGAATGCTGCGTAACCAAGGCGGTCTCAATAATAGAATACTTGTAATAAATCGTCGGCCTAGTTATCAGAATGCATAACTCCTTCTGGGGTGCAAATTTGATATAGGAGGGTTACGCGCCAAGTTGTTGTTTATGTTCGCCAAGATGGGCGATAACCTTACAATATGGTTACCTAGATATTTTTATCGTGTGGTAACGTGGTTGCCATGGGGATAACGTATATGTTTGGCGCGATTAAGGAATCGCTCTAATCAGCGCTTGACGCGTAGCACTAATTTATCAAATTTAGTTCCTTTATGGAGTTACGCATTCTGATAATTAGGCCAACGAAATGAAAAGAAAACTTGATTTGATTCTGCATTCTTTCAAATGTTGTTCTTTGCTGTATTTGTCTTAGTTTTTCTTCTATGGCGTTTTGAGATCCTGAAGGGAAATATAAATAGCCTTGTGTTGATATTGTTACGTTGATCAAGGATCGAGGATTTTATGCAAATCAGTCGCAGATCCTTAAGAGTGATGATAATTTATTGTCGGAAAAACAATCTTCTAAGTACATAGTTCAGCAGCAATATTCGCACGACAAATCTCAGAAGGTCTTCACACCTTCAACAGCACCACTTCTCTTACTCAACAGCCGCGTTAATTGCTGCTCTTCCGGTCAAGGAAAGACTACTAATCGCTAGTCAAAACAATACTAACAAATCTCTGGTCAAAATCATACTTATTCAGCTCGGCGAGCGTCTCCCTACTTATATTCCTCTCGAATCTTTCGAGAAAGATCCTCCAGAATCATAGATCGTGAAATTAGTGTTTTTCTCCACTAATTTCCAGAAGAATCCAGAGGGTCCCAAAATGGCTAAAAATGGTCACCAACATGATCGCCTAAAATGATGCTAACTTGGCTCTATCGTCACGATTTCACCAAGTTCTCATTGAATCGTCATTACAACGTAAGGGACGGCGCTGCTTGCGAATATTACAATTTTAACATAAATGAAATATAACATAGAGTAATATAAATGCATTACACATTCAAATACAGATTATTTACACTAATTAACTCAAAATTCGTAACAATATTCATCGTAAGTACGTGATAAAAGTTAATATCTGCACAGTTTGAAAAAAAAATTTAAAAATAGGAAATAATTTAAATGAAAATTCCTTTTAAGGGAAAAAAGGAATAAAATATCATTTCAACAAAAGGGATAGGGAAGATTGAATGATAAGTTCTGTATCCGTCGTATACAGTTTCACAGAGTAAATGCGTTAACTAGTCACTAGTTATAGTTTTTCCTGTGATAAAATGTACAGTACAGGGTTTTTAAAGCAGTTTTATGGCAGCATTGTATTAAGTAACTATACAAAAGAACGTCTCAAATAGCCTGGGGGAAATTTCAAAAATGTGCATCTTAAAGTGCACGAAACCATTATATACTCTTAAGAATTTTCCGCTCGGTTCTTATGATACAAAAGGATATGCACGATCAATGCAAGTGCGTCTGCGTGGGTTACTTGGAAATATGTTATTTTCTTTTTGAGAAAATAACTGGCTCTTATTTTAAAATAATAAGAAGTGAATCGATAGTTATGGACATTATGTACGCAGCACACAGCTCAATTTTCCTTTTAGATTGGGATAAATTCAAATGCCATTTTCGTTTATCAAAAATCTAGTTATGTCCTCTTTTAAAAAATTGCTGCAGTAAATTTTTTAAAAAAGGTTTTGTTACGGACTTTACAAATTAATTCTTTAAAAATAGTACCATGAAGTAGTGTTCTAAAATTATTGGGTGCAAAGAAAAGTCCTGGTTGTTTTCTAAAAAGAAAACAGTTCTTTTTCACTTTTTATTTAAAATTTTATCTTAAACATAATGCTCTTTGTTAGTCACAACTGTCGGGAAATGTATCTAAAACCCTAGAAAAAGTCCCCCGTTTTGGAGACAAAGTAATCTTCCACTTCCATTTGGACACGCTCATAGTTTATATATTTATTTTCCATCAAGAAATATTTTCAGTAACTTGAACAGATGATAGTCTGATGGTGCAATATCAGGAGTATATGATACCTGAGGTAAAGTTTCCAAACTCAGCTCTGCAATTTTTTTTGCGGCGTTTCTTACCATGTGTAGTCTAGCGTTGTCATGATGAAGAATCCCACCCTATTTGTTGGCCAAACAGGCATGGATTATGTTGAATTTCTTTACCCAAAACATCAAGTTGTGATCAGTAAAGACCGTTTCATTTTCTTCCAGGAACTCATAGAGCATCATACCCTTCCTGTCTCACCAACAGCACAACTTCTCTTCTTTCTCTTCCTTTCACCCTCTTCTGATGCACAATAATTTTGGATGTGAATGGTGATGCCTCCCTTTTGTAAGCATATACTTTTTTTTCTCTCAACCACGTGTTAGTACACTATCCACTTTTCATCACCAGTCACCAAGTGATTCAAAAATGATTTCCTTATGTGATGAGGAAGGTTTGAAGGACTTATCGAAATTCTGTCCATTAAATTTGTTTTTATCTTAGTTAGGGTGGCACCCAAACAGAGAGTTCGGATATGAAACTAAGCCTTTTAATGTAATCCAAAGCAGTAGTCTGATGAATTCCAAGCTTGAAGTGGAAGCCTCTGTGGCCAAGCCTCTGTGGAAGTTAACGTAGGAATAATTTTGATCATTTTACGTAGCACTTCGTTTTTGGCATCTGATGATTTTTATGATCTGGGTTCATCTTTCAAAGAAAAATCACCCAAGAAAATTTCAAAAACTATCATTGGCATGTTCGATCTGTTGCTGCTTCCTGTCCAAACATGTCACACAAGTTTCCTTTTGCCTCCCGCGCGTTATTCCCTTTTGGAACTCAAACAACATACAATCGCTTAAGTGCATTTTTTCTTCACTCACGTTGATAGTTTTATAAGTTAAAAAAATATGACTTAAATGCGAAAAATGTGTATAAATCATCAAAAGTATACTAATCTAATTGTTTTAACCAGTTTAAGGTATCCGACTACGTTCGGAACCGGGATTTTGCAAAAGCGTATAAATGGATAATATTTATGATATTTAGTGTCACATACATTAGAAAACGTATATAAAATTGTTTTAAGCACATATTATTACAATAACAAACTATTCAAGTACAATATTTTGACAAAAAATGAACATAGAATAATAAATTTTCAAAATATACTCCTTTTATGAAAAATGCTTCTATTATAATAATATTTTGCCTGTATATATCTCAAACCTCTGTGCAAAGGCTGAACTAGAATTTTTGAAATATATAACTCAGAAGTGGATTTATCCATATTTTGCTATAACAGAGGGGAGAAATTTTAAGAAAAAAAAACGCCGATTATTATTTCAATTGGTAGTAACTCTGAAAATAATGTGAATTTTTCAAAAATCCTAGTTCAGACTCTCTGGAGAAGTCTTTACTTGATGTAAACACACACACAGAATATTATTATTATAGAAGCATTTTTTTATAAAAGGAGAACGTTTTGAAAAAAAGATTATTCTAAGTTAATTTTTTGCCAAAATATTGTATTTAAATCATTTTTTTTCTCATAATGTCCTTAAAACAGTGTTATATATGTATTTTAATCTAATTGACACTAAATATCATGAAAATTATCCATTTATGCGCTTTTTTAAAATCACGTTTCCAAACGTAGTTGGATACCTTAAGTTGGATCCAAGTCCTTACTAAGGATCGAGAATACATGCATGCATGTGTTGAAAAACGACAGAATTTTCCCTTATACTCAATATTTACAAATTTTCTAAAAAAAAATCAGCATGGTACACGCAGTCATCTTTTTCTATTATTAAAATTTAAAAGGCAATTAGATATAAGAACGCTTAAAAGATTGTATAATAGGGTGCATTATTTTTTTCAAAATTTCAAAAGAATATAGTTGAAAAAATAAAAATAAAATATGTGTCAGTGATTTCATTTCATATATTGAATTTTGATATCAAGTTTCGAGTGTGAATGGCAATAAGAAACATACATTTATTTAATCCCCAACAAGGAGAATTGGTGAGGTGTTTCCCATTTCTTGAATGCAAATCAGTGACAAGAATGACATAGATTTGGAGTTCTTATACATGTTTGTTATAAACTTAAGTGTATATGAAAACCTGAAACACAGCCAAGCAGGTTTCGAATCTAACGTAAGTACTTGTAGCAGTCACACACACAGCTACACAAGTATCAATCCATCTTGTCTATATATATTCCAGTAACAAATAATCAAAGTTAACCTTTACACTTACAACTCCCAAAACCTCTTCAAACAATTACAACTTAAACACCCTCTCCGCATATATCATGGTAATTTGTGTGTGTAAATATCATGGTTTCTTTACAAGGTGAGGTTCTCAAATCCATCAAATATTCTAAGAAATAGATTCCAACATTCCATAAAGTCTATTTCTTTAAAGTTAAAGTAAAAACGTGTTAAGAACCCACTCTAGATTCCACTTAATTGCATGCAGGTTTTGCTGAAATTTCAACAAAAGCCAACTTCAGTTTCTCCTTATTTCACACGTACAATGTTTGAGTGAATTGAGATACGAACCTTGAACATAGTTGGCAAAAAATTTATTTATAAAATGGGAGAAGAATTTATTTATGCAATTATAGGATGTTGAAACGTTGTACAGGGTCGCCAAGTCATCCCGAGTCATTTTTGTGTCCCCTACACATCCCGCAAGTTTGTCAGTCTAGTAGCAAATCACCCTGTATAGGAAGAAACACAATCCCTCCCCTTATCTCGATTTTTGGAACAATGTTTGCAAAAACTACTTCGTTATTCATCTAACAATTCAACGTCACAAATGTATTTATTCTTACATTTCCTTTGTATAAAAATGTCAGAAATAACAATATTACACAACACGTTTTGGCAAACAAAAATCACGCTAATACAATAAAACATGAAATCTGAATAAGATTCAAACACGAATGATTCTCAAAAGCATAAATTATACAAAGCACATACATATATATCGCAAAGAAAATGAAAACTTCATAAGAAAAAAAAAATTGCGAACTTTCTTCCTAGAACAATTTGTTTCATCATTTTCTTCCACTATTTGCTTAGTATTCTTTATCCTTAAAGAAGACGGTACATTCGAACAATTTTTTTTTCCTAACATTTCTTTATCCAAAATCCCATTTGTAGAAAAATCTACTTACGAAAAATAACAAATGACAGTTCAAAGAAAGAGAAAATGCCAAAAGTAAATATCGAGTAGCAGACGAAAAACAAAAAAGACAAACGAACAATACCTAGTAAAAAAAAAAAAAATGGACGACAATTACTAAGCATTCTTTCTGTTATTCATATATTTCTATTTTTTATCGCATTTTTTGCAAAAACGAAAAAAAAAAAAAACGAGGATTGTAAAGGAAAATTCTCACTTACGCGTAAACAATTAAACTTAATATCTTTCTGAAACCTTTATTAAAATGGGATTTCTTTTTGTAGTATAATTTGTCACAGTATAATAATCATTGTCATCGTTACTTAATTTTTTTTTAAAAGCAATAAGTCAGGGTAGTTGTTAAAAAAAAAAATTTTTTTTTTCTCTTTCTAATATACGGCTAAGTTCCTGTACATCTGGGAAATTTAATATTCTGCTGGGAAGTATTTTGTAATATATTGCTAAGGGTACTTTTTTAATCGTTTTTATCAGCTTTAAAGGAAAAAAAAACATTTATAAAAAATGAAAACGTAGAAAAAATAAGGTTATCAATATCTTTTTAAAATTGAAGTTATTCGAAATTAGAAAGAAACTATTGAAATTATTTTTAAACATATTCACACATAATTAAAAATATCTGTTGTTGTTACTTATGCCGCCTGATCGACAGTAACATCTGATCAAGGCCCACGAAATTCATCGAGGCAAGGGGCTAGTTGTACACCTGATTAACAACCCTTAGCTTTGAGCACCATGTAGAACGATTGGCTTGGTTCACTTCATTTTGAGGAAAGCAATCTGGGAGTGGTCAGAGGAATACCCCCGGCCTTTCACCAAACTCACGAGAGGACTTGCAGGGTGACGTAGAGTACTCCATGCCCCAAAGGCATTATACATATACAAACATCCATACTTCTACGGATTCGAACCCATTCCCTACGGCACAGCAGTTAGAAAAATATCTGTAATCATTCAGAGTAGTCGAAAGTCGAAAATAAACCGAACTGTAAAATGTGTAGGGTTTTCAAATATCTGAAGGAAGGAAGATTTCATCTGGGTACCTTCCAATCCGAAAATGAGTACTTTAGCAATCACGCCAAAACGATCGTCTTCGCGTGATGACTGTGCGGACACCACAGATATCACACCGCCACATTACCCCCCATGCGAGATTCGATAGGCGAGGAGCGAACGATACCATATTCGTGGCGAGCGTGTGAGCAGTTGCGTCACTTTGTGGGTTGCATCATTTGCTTAAAGCTTTATCTGAGTGAGACGAATTTATACGTCAGTGGCGCATAAGAGGTTAAAGTCGTGTTGTAGCTTTAGGGTCAAAGTATAGTATTATTGAATTCAGTACATTGTTATTGTATGGAGAGGGGCGCGATGAAAATGATGATTGAATAATTAGTTCACTTTGTATAGTTTGAGAAGCATTACCTTAAGATGTTAATTTTTTTGCCCAAAATGTTTCAAAAAGAAATGTACATTTTAATTTTTTTATTGTAAATAACTAAGCATAATACGTAATAGAATGCGAAAATGAAAGCATTTTATTTTAATTTTCAAGTTTTCACACTTTGTATTTTATAATTGTGGAACACATAAACACTTTAGCATTTGCTTTTGATAAGCACACTGCATGCCATAAGGAATATTTAAAGTATTTTAAAAGGATTCCTCTCATACTTACAAAAAAGTTTCTTGCTCGTTCCTCTTTTTCAAACGGTTGAGGATTTTGTGTTTGCGTGCATTTACATATCTTTGCACAATTTGAAGCATGTTGTTATATTAAGTCTTGCTTTCCAATGGAGGCAGATATAATAACGGCTTTTTTGGATATCTTTCCATTTTCATTTCTTCTCAAGCAACAAATTGCTCATTGACTTGCCAGTTCCTGTTTGTTATCGAATTTTTGGCAGAATCAAAATTCCCGCCTTCACCACAAAGAAAATCCCGGGTGAGAAGTATTTCAGTACCATGGGTGAACAAACTGCATCTCTTAAAAACACTACCACTAATAATCTCCCTATAAGAATTAAAAATATGTTCAACTCAAAAATAGAAAGAAGAAAACATCAGTGCCCATGCAGAGTACGGGCAAACCGGTTGTGGCCAGATTTCGGTAGGACCAGTTAAGAAGATAATCCAAACATTAGAAAATAATTCTTAGCTTTTTTTGAGAAGACTTAATACTACCGAATCAAATTAGTCACGTAAAAAATGTTTGAAGAAGAAAATTTAGAGTCAAATTATTTGGAAGTTTTGGAACAATGTTTTGATCGCTATTTTTGAATCATGAACAAGTAAGGAGAAGATGACATGTGAGTTGCCCCACTACTCTTCGAACAAAATGCCAATTTGAAAGTATCATAACAAAGCGCTTTACCGAAATCCATGGATTAGCAAAGTATCAGGAGATTTGAATCCAGGCAAATGCAAAGAATTAGACCACAGACTCTATTGGAAAGAAAAGAAGTTCAAGTTTAAAGCTGGTGTGGTGTGCATTCCGTTGACCTCAATGGTGTGCATTTGGTGACCTCAATGGTGCGCATTCGGTGACCACAATGGTGTGCATCCCGTTGACCTCAATGGCGTGTATTCCGTGACCTTAATGGTGTGCATCTCGTTGATCGCAATGTTGTGTATTCCATTGATCTTAATGGTGTGTATTCCATTGATCTTAATAGTGTGTATTCCATTGATCTTAATGGTGTGTATTCCATTGATCTCAATGGAATACATTCAATGGTGTGTATTCCATTGATCTCAATGGTGTGTATTTCGTTGATCTAAATGGTGTGTATTCCATTGTTCTTAATGGTGTGTATTTCATTGATCTCAATTGTATGTATTCCATTGATCTCAATGGTATGCATTCCATTAATCTCAATGGCGTGCATTTCGTTGTTCTGAATGGTGTATATTCCGTTCACCTTAATGATGTGATCTCGTTGACACCAGTAGACACGGAGAAGGTGGGTTATTAACATTTGGTATAGAAAGAAAGTAACATTCGAAATATCCCCACATTCTTTCGAGAAACATCACATTACAAACAAGAAAATTTGATGGTATAGCCTAGAATCAGCATAGATGAACGTACATACCTGCATATTATTCGAAATGGCAACATGACAGACTAAAGTTAAGCACACAAGATATAAAGACCTCATACCTACCTTACTCTGCAGCCATTGGTGAATCTTTTCTTTTAATGCATGAGATTGACAAATCTCATAGATCTCAATTTATGCAGAACATACTTGAAGCTGTAGCAATACAGAATATGGAATAACCAGCATTTTCTCCTGAACTAAATTTGATCTACCATGTTTGGGGTAATCCAGACTATACATTGAAGCGAGACCAACGCCTCGTTTTCTGTCTGCGATATGGAAATTACACTTCTGGAACAGAACAGTATTCCTCAAAACCTTACCGATTACCTCATAACATTCATGAAAAACAAGTATGGAGCAGTCTTAGCCACCCGACGAGACCACACACCCTATTAAATATATCCTTCAAACAATGTTTGTCATTTACATGTAACCAAACCATTTCCTGGAAGCATCATCTCGTGTTATTTCCATCATTTGGGAATATTAAAACTCCCACACGTTTTTTTCCTTCTTTTGTATACTGTATTTTAATACAAATGCGCATGTATTGCTGTCTCGCATGGTATCTTTACTTCCTTGCTTGATCCCCTAATTTTTTTTGAGCAGTGTGCGTCACTGAAGGTAAAATAGTATACAATAGAAATTTTACAAGGGTAGTTCAGAAATGAAATATGTAAATGTTTCAATACAATCGCATCACTGTATCTGGAAATAAGAATGAGTAACGTTATTCCATTCTCGATATAAATGGAAATTTTATCTAATATCTCCCTGGATGTATACTCTCGAAGGCTTACATATTTTTATTTGGATGAAAATGGAAAATATATATGCAGTTGCAGACCAGCTTTCCTCCAGATATGATATTGAGTATTTTACATGCAATTTTTCAAATGAGATGACATGTGTTTTGCAATGGAAAGAAAATAAGATAACGTTGCTGACCATAATTAGAATCAGGAGTGGGGAGCGAATAATGAATAATTTCATATAGATCCTGACATTTTTACATATTTCATTGAAATAATTTTTAAGGGTGCAATGTGAAGTTAAGAAATTCTTAGTGAAAATATTATTGAAGTAAATACAAATATAGAGGGTGCTACACATTTTCGAAGAAGCTTTATTTAGGATTTAAATACTACAAATATTTTGAACGAAAATGCTTCTGACGATGGCTTATTATTTTTAAATTAAAATATTATCGTTTGACACTTTCAAATTTATTCTTCTTTAATAATGGTTAATTTGAATAAATTATGGAAAGGACACATTTTTAATCTTTCTGAGGAAAAATATTTTGATTCTGTCAATAAAAACATTGTAAA
>BMAV01019576.1:0-41187 GCA_019973955.1 Trichonephila inaurata madagascariensis
ACCAAAACCAAAGGTTTTTTTTCCAAAAAATTTACTCGCAAAGAAGCATTTTGGAAGTATTACATAGAGTTTTTTAAAAAAAGATTTGTTAATGCTTTTTTATCAATAATGACGTATGTTGGAGATCTGATATCCCCAGTATATTTTTCATCCAAACAGAGTATTGCATTCTTTTTTTTAAGTTTTGATACCCTCGAAAGTGTTTTGAAAAACTTTGAAGTCTTAGCATCTGAAAACCACCTCTTCAAAGTTTTGTTGGGCAGATTTAGTACTGTTTTTAGGCCTGGGCATGTTAACTTTTAAACTTTTGGAGAAATCCCCAAAATTTTCCTTTGTCAAAGCTATTTTTCTTACTCTTCGAACACAGAGTACAAAAATATAGTTAAATTTGTAGGAACAGAACTTCAAAGAAAACTCTATATAATCAAAACAAAACAATTATTTCATTTCAGCTTAAAACACTAATCAGCGTGGAGTAAAAAAATTAGTTCCTTATTTATCGGTTTTTTTCTAGCAGACGGTCGGGAAAAGTGGGCGTGGCAGCTTTGTTTAGTCTACTGACATGCAGCAAAATGGAAAATAACTGAATAAAAATATAGATACAACTCTGAAATTTTGCAGACACGTTAAGAAGGATTAAAAGCATCATATAAGCCAATAAAAAATCGATAGTTTGATAATTTTTAGGGACCTATCGCCTTAACACCAAAATTACTTAAATACAGCTTTCACAGCTCTTATAGTTTTTTACATTGTAGCCTTGTGTTACTAGTCTAAATAAATCTTGGCTGCTTTTATTAAAATAAAAATAAGAGAAATCGCGTTGCCTTTTTTAAAACATCGTATAAAAGTATCATTATTAAAACTTATGTTTGAAAAATTAGGTACAATCATTCATCATTTCTTTTTTAGTACTCGATAATTCACCCTTTTTCAATTAATCATAGAAATCCAAGAGTTTCGTTAATAAATTCTATTTAAATAGCAAACGTGTGTTTTATAACCTAAAAAAATGGAGGAAGGATATAAAGAAGTCCCTTGGAAATGAAAAGCAAATGAAAATCGAAATCACTTTCTAAGAATATCAAAATTGTAAAAATCAAATAACTCATGTAACAGGTTTTTTTCAAGTTAAATATTAGGTTTTGAAAAATATGATTTGTTCCATGTAGCTAATCATATTTGATTTTGCGCAACGCACGGAGAAAAAAATGCAATAATTAAATACATTTTTTTGTTTAGTTTTATGACATGCATTTTTAGAATACATAGTTATTGTTCATTATATTTCTAACTTAATCGCGCTATATTTTTAATTAACCCTATCATTTTTATATATCTATGGCATTCCTAACTTTTTGTGGATGAACAGTATTTAAATAAAAAAAAATTGCGAGCTTCATTAATCCAAGAAGATTTAGGAAAATACAAAGATAGAAGTTTTTGTTAATGAAACTAAATACAAATCATTTTTAAGAAAATCCTGATTCTCAAACCTTGTATCTACGTTTATTATTGCAATTTCGCTAAAAGGTATAAAAATGTATAAAAACAAGAACAAAATCACTTGAGGAATAGAAATGTTTCCTTGAACAGTGTTTTTTTCCAAGAGAAAATTAATTTTTAAAACGTTACATTTTGATTTCACTCTGAAATATTTAAAAATGTCAATTACTTACAATTATTAAGAAGTTATTGTTAAATTTTTCATAAATAAATGTCTTAAGCACTAAAAAAAATGCAAAAACGTCTTTAATGCATATTTATTCTGTAGTTCATTCGGTAACGATTGTCAATTTCATTCAAACTAAAAAGAAATAGTTTAGACCAGCGGTACTTAATAACATGTTTATTGTGAAAAAATTGTGGAAAGTTAAAAATAAATTGTGTACTGCAAATATCCACAACAGAGATATTTGGAGTGACTTTTAATTTGAATTTTCTTTTCTTTCATGGGAAAAAAACCTTCATCAAAGTATTTTTCATTATTCAAACATAAAAATTTAATGGTAATGAGTAAATTTATTCTTATCATCATTTTTGTAGAAATAGTTTTTTCTTTTCCTATTGAAAATAATTACAAAAAGAAATTGTTCTTTGAATCAGCTAAATGCTTTTCTGAGAGATTGACAAAATTTAAAGTATCAGTATGAAACAATATGTTTTTAAGAGAAATGAAGATATTTAATATGTCTTGTAAAGGTAATTTTAAGTTAAAAAAATAATAAAATTGGAGCTTTAGTTAATTTACCCAATACGAAAATTTTGAAATAATTTCTCAAATTTGGTACTCCGTAAAACATTTTTTGCATTAAAGATGAGAGAAATTTTTGTTTGATTTAATTAAAAAGAAAAACAACTAAGAATGTTTTCTAGAATATTTATGTTTTATATTAATGTGATAAAAGCGACGTTTATTCATTAAACTTTGAACGTCACACTTTTTATCAACATGTATTTCATATACTTTAAATCCTATAAACGGTCAATTTTTTCCCAAAATGTTTCAAATCGGGGCCCGTTTTCATTGCATGAATTTTACTTTAATATTCAATTCTAGAGTTTTCAGACTATTTTTTATTTTATAATTGTGTAACATTGTGTATAATTGCTTTTTATAAGTATGATCTGCAGTCTATGAGGAATGCTTAATATATCTGAAAAGAATTTCTCTCATGCTTACAAGAAAACGTTCGTAACTTTTTTTCAAGCATGGTTAAGGATTTTGTGTGTGTGTATATGCATACACAATTTGAAGCATTGTACATAATACTACGTTTTACGTTACAATGGCTGATATAGATGATTCTGTCGATCACACACACACACAAGTGGGATAATAAACAACAACACATTACAATGGGGATATGCAATAGATAGGCTTTTTTGGATCACCTTTCCATTTTTTTTTCTCAAGCAAATACTTGCACATTGCCTGAAGATTTCTGTTAGTTATCGAATATTTTCTAAAATCTAAATTCCTGCGCTCAATAAAAAATGTCCACCTTTTTACCATAAAAAAATTCCGGATAAGAAATATTTCAGTACCATGGACAAATTGCATCTCATAAATAGACAAAAACTTATAATCTCACTATAAGAATTAAAAATATGTGCGAATCTAGCATAGAAAGAAGAAAATATCCGTGCTCCTATACAGCGTACGGGAAACCAGGTTGTGGCCAGCTTTCGGTAGTCCGTACAGTGTACGAGCAAACCCTTTAAGGGGTTATGTAATTGAAAGCATTTGAACTATATTAATCAAGTCTTTTTATAACAGTGGTTATCTATCTACATATGCTATGATAGACTGCGGTTTCTCAGACACTGAATAATAAATTAATGCTAATTTTGGCAGGATGTGATTATAAAGAAATAAATTATAAGAACAATTTTAACAAAATAACCATAAAAAATACTCTAGCATAATTACAATAAAAAGGCATCAGCGTATTTACTTAAAAAATACATTAACACAGGTACTATAAGAATATATTAACATATTTATTTAAAAAATAAAAGGAGTCCTGGGACACCTTAAGGTATCCAAATACGTTCGAAACCATGATTTTGCAAAAGCGAATAAATGGATAATTTTCATGATATTTAGTGTCACTTAGATTAGAAAATGTATATAGAATTGTTTTAAGTATAACAGTACAATAAAAAATTATTTAAGTACAATATTTTGACAAAAATAGAACTTAGAATGAACAATTTTCAAAATATTCTCCTTTTGCAAAAAATGCTTCTATTATAATTTTATTTCGCCTGTATATAGCTCAGACCTCACTTTAGAGGCTCAACTATAATTTTTGAAATATATAACTTAGAAGTGGGTTTTTGCATGTTTTACGGCAACAGAAGGGAGCAATTTAAAAAAAAAATCGCCGATAATTATTTCAAATGGTTGTAACTCTGGAAATAATGTGAATTTTTCGAAACTTCTAGTCAGACTCTCTGGATAAACCCACTTCTAAGTTATACATTTCAAAAATCATAGTTGAGCCTCTGTAAAGAGGTCTGAGCTATTTACAGGCAAAATATTTTTATAATAGAAGCATTTTTCATAAAAGGAGAACATTTTGAAGAAAGATTATTCTAAGTTAATTTTTTGACAAAATATTGTATTTAAATAAATTTTTTTGTCAAAATGTCCTTAAAACAATTTTAAACATGTGTTCTAATCTAAGTGACGCTAAATATCATGGAAATTATCCATTTACATGCTTTTTTAAAATCACGGTTCTGAACGTAGTCGGATACCTTAACTCGGTTAAAACAAAAATATTGTCATTCATTTAAAAGCATTTGTAATGTTAAATGTGTACTGCTTCAGGATATTTTTTTATTCATGAAAATGAAATATCTTAAAAGAACATTTGATTTAAAAACAAAAGTAATCAAATTAAGAAAATAAATTATTTCAATTAGTTTCTCAATAAGTGCTTCTTCCCATCTTCTTTCAGGATAAGTCACAAATGGGAGTTTTTAATCAATTAGATGTTATTACTTTTCATTTCAGTGTGAATGGATTAGGTTTCCTCTTTCTTAGTGCGCCTACATCAAAATATTTACTTTTCCAACAAAAACAAATGCTGTAGAAATGTTTGTTTTAATATATCGTTACTTTGTCTGAACGGATAAGGTTTTTATCCACTATCTGTATTATTATCACATTGACTGGGAATGAAATATTTCAGCAGGATAATGTCCTATACCACCTACCCAGATATTTCTAATTTATTTGGAAGATAACTATGGTTGCTTCCAAATACTCCGCTGTCTCACGAACTCTTCAGATCTGATGTCAGTAGAATTTCGTTAAGATCTTGGTCCTTGGGTTCGAAATATGAATACTAACATAGCTGCTGAAACCATAGGCTAGTTTGCCTAAAACCAAGTAATTGATGCAACCTTCCACAAACTCGATTACTCATTTCTATGCTCTACGTGCTGCTAATGGTGGTTATTCTAAGTAACAGTAGGTGTCTATAATAGTAGAATACCTTTTAAATATTTTTTTTCCATTCGAACATTCCAATTCGAAAAACTGTTCACCGTTTTATCATTATTCTTTCTTTATGTTTTCTGGCGATTAAATAGAATTTTCTGAAAAACTAAGACGATTAATAACAATTTTCTAAGTTAAATATTATAATAGATAATATATTCTAGAGTATTGTTGACCAGTTTCGAGATTTGGAGTGAATTAAGCTGCAGGGATTGCTGATTTACGAAAAAGAAGAAATAATAAAATAAAATAAAATTGAATTATATAAAAATATTATTTTATAAATAATTTCTTAGGTAAGAAAATATATATAATGTTTTAAAACATTTTGTAACGAATGGTAATAGAGCACCCTCTCCTGGCCGTATGAACAAGTAACGAGTCTGACTGCTACCTCGGTGAAGGAAGGACGTGAGAGAGTCAGCCAGCCACCTCGGTGGAGGCGGATGTGCCAGTGTCCGCCAGCGATAAACTCCTTAGCATTTGTATTGTCTTAACTGTTTGTATGTATTTGTAACTGTGCTCAATTAGAAAGTACAACCAATTAAAATTATTTGAGCTAGCCGCCGATGTTATTTTTGAGTACAAGTTATAATTTTTAATTTTTTGCATATTATCCTCTAATAATATTTCATTTCATTTTCATTCATCAGGTTGGCGTGGAGTGAAAACTTTGAAAGTATTGTGTCAGTTCAGATGGTACTTGTTTGAAGTCTGTCACAAATAATCCTTGTACAGTTTCAAAGTTCGTTGTTAATGAAAAGTAGTAAGAATTCGACAATCAATTATACGAAACATGTTAGAAGAGGAAATATTAGTTTTGCTTTAATTTAATTTTTTCATAAAATATATAAGCTTTTAGAAATTAAAAATATTTAAATAGTGACAATTATTCCTCTGGCTGACATTTCAATAAACATTTAAGATTTTTAGTGCTCAAACAATTACCAGGTACTCAAACAATTTAGTGTAGAAATTAGTTTTCCTATTGATATTAAAACACAATTACCTCTTCGACTGCGTTGTAAGAATTGTACTTTGAATTTATTTTTCAAAACAACATACATATATACTTTTCTTAATATCTACAATACATTTGTTTGCGAGCATAATATTTTTTTTACTATCGTTCCCAAGATTTATATAATATTTCAACCAGAATACTTCGTTAGATCAATGGGGCTCTAATATTTAATTCCAAAAAACATATTATTTCTTTACAAATGTGCATTTTTAGTGTGTAAATAAAACAGTTTAATTTCTGTCTTACAATAAACATCTTCAATAATTGGAAAGTAAATAAAATTTAATTATAAAATATAAATAAAAATATTTGAAAAAAATGAATACAATTTATATTTATTTTAAAAAAATATTCTTATACTTATACTTTTAATTAATAAAAAGAAAATCCTTTCCCACACAGAAAATCAATTAACATAATATGAAAAACTGAATCCTGCTATCATTGTTCAGAAATGCCTTAAATTATTAACCCTGCAATCAGGTAATTTAACAAGAATGCTTCACGTCTAAAATTAATGGACCAATTTAGAATTTGAAGTTATGGAAAAAAAAATTAGTGAGTGTTTTATGTAATCGCACAATATAGCAACACAGCGGCTATTGGAGTGTGTTGTAATTTTAAACTTCGGCCAAAGTACGAGGATGATAACTGAGCTAGTATCATTCCCATACCACACCTTGTCAGCAAAAGGACTTTAAGTTTTTAAAACACATTCTGTGAACATCATAGACCTCTACACAACAGTTCTTCAATGACACTCTTGACTCGTACTCACGACGTGCTGGCCACTACCGTAACCGCAGGGTCACCATGGTCACTATGGAAAAATATTTGTTTGTTTCAAATGCTCTGGAATATATAATTGGCTTCTTATCTATTTGCAGACATGGCAAATCCCCAAAATAGGAAGCAATTTCATTAATGGCATCATCTGGTGGCGGCTTCCACTACCAAATTGTGACGTTTGAACTCAGACACTCGTGGGATGCTAAGTGTTACCACGATTTAATTTTGCCGGGAGTACCAAAACCAAATTGATACGCAAAGGATATTTTACCTGCCCCTTTTTTTTAATCGCACTTGATTTTCCCTCCAAAATCTTTGCGCCACCCGGGTCGAACCCTGTTGGATTTACGAGGCAGGCACGCTACCTCACAGCCATCAATTCAAAACATAGAAAAATATAAAGATCATTCAAAATTTGATAGTGAACTTTGGTTTTATTTTAGTATGCATAGATTGTAAGGAAAAGTGTTTGCTTTAGAGATAAAAGAATATTTGCGTTATGTTGGCCTCTTTTATTAACATTCAAAACATTTACTGTTTAATTTTTAAAAATTGAAAAAAATGTCTATTCTTATAACAAAAATTTCACTGACTCCTTACAATTAGTTTGAATGAAGAAGTATAAATAATCACATGAGGTTTTTCTCATTTTATTTATGTAAGAACTAATTAACAAACGGGAGCATTTGAAAAGTCCGGAGTTTTATAATGACATGATATTTCTATGAATAATGTAATATTTTGAGGCTAAGGCATCTTCATAATCTTGGTTCGTGTTAAACGAAATGGCTTCTGCCTGAATCTTCACAGCTCCTTAATAATTCTGGAAAGTTAGCGAGATGCATAAGTTTTGAAACTGAAAGTCCCCAGGTGTTTAGAACGTGAAATTATATTATGCTGCTCTAAATTAAACTACTTTCAGGATAAAACCGCATATTTACACTGGTTATTGCTTTAATAAGTAAGTTATTTTTCTGTTCAGATAATCTCTTACTGAAAGATTAGCAGGTTTCGTATGATCACTTACATTTCTGTTCATTCTCAAATTATTTTTAATGCTAAAAAGGTACAACAAAATAGGAGATAAAAGTTTCTTAGTACTTTATTAAACCAAAACTATTCATCTCGTACTTATATAAAATATGTAAAACAACAAAGTGGTGCACATTTTGCGATAAAAATCATATATTATTTTTAAATTGAATTTAGATCAATTATTTTTGCAACTTTTTAATAACTATACATATTTTGCCAGAAAGCATTTATTTATGATATTTTAAAACTAAATGCAATTACTCTATGTGTATAGAGAAAATGCAGTAGAAATTTTAATTCTATATCCTCTTAAAATAATTCTTCTTTTATGTAGAAATGTTGACAGAATTTCATGTTTTCCTATCAGTGAATATTCGATAACACTATCGCTTATCGTTAATGAATTACTAATTGATCTTTCCACCAAAAGTTTAAAACTTTAAAAGAGAATCTTGGTTGGAGAATCGACCGAGTACTTATTTTCTCTCTAAATGGTAACATGGTGCTTATTAGATTCTATAAATGTCAATATCTGGTCCGATCACTTTTATATTATAGAGGAAAGAGAGGGAATTTTTCCCTCTTATTATAAAAATTCATTTTTTCTTAATATTTGCCCCATTTTCAATTGATGTATTTATTCTTTGCATTGTAGTTCTTGTCAAAAATATTTTTTATTATCTTAAAGTAACCATCTTTACTTATTTCCTTTTAAATATAAACTTGGAAAAAAAATATGAAGCGATTTTTTTTAATCAAAGGAAAATGTATAAATGAATTTATCTTAAATTTTGTATCGAATATTAAGAAAAAATAATTTTTGAATCATTGTGTTTCATTAATTAATTTATTTTCTTTAAATATTCATCGTCATTACTTATTAATGAATAATTATTTTTTATATTTTTTGTTAATCGTATTTTTTGTGTACCCCTATGTTATATATATATATATATATATATGTGTTGTGTGTGTGTGTGTGTGTATATATATATATGTATATATATATATATATATATATATATATATATATATATATATATATATATATATATATATATATATATATATATATATATATATATATATATATATATATGTGTGTGTGTGTGTGTGTGTGTGTGTGTGTGTGTGTATATATATATATATGTGTGTGTTTGCATTGAATTTCATTCAATCATTTTGAATGCTACATTGAAAATTGTTTCCTAAAAATACAAATAAAGAGTGTATTTGTTTACAACATATATTTTTATTTATTTATATTTTGCATCTTTCTAGAAATTTAAAATAACTTTAAGATATTTGAAATCCAAAACTTTACGTATTCCTTTACCTCTTCGTGAAAGAAAAAAACATTATCCTTATACTATACAGCAAGCTCTAGAAATCAATAACTTCAAACTCTCCCTACGTTTCAAAGTTCAGAAAAAAATAAAAGTAAGATTTTTATTTTTTCATTTTAAGAATGGTTTTATGCATTCTTTATGTCCAAATAATAACACATATTTAGATTCGAAATGTTTTACATTATAGTTTTTTACCTGAGGCATTTCAGTACGAAAGAAAATTCAAGGTAAACTACTAAAATGTCTGAAAAGTTTTTCTAAAAAAATCCAGGAAGTAAATCAAATTTCTTTCTTTTCTTTAAAACAATAAATAAATAAGTACCTGCCTTATTTGGGTTATTCATATGTTGTTTTTAATTCATGTTTTAAACAGAATATTTTGTGCGATTAAAGTGTAATTTTTAGAAACATTCGTCCTTTTTTACTATTTGTATCTTGTAAGAAAAGGACTTTTGCTTAACTTCCCTGACAAAAAGGATAATTTAAAATTGTTTTCTTTTTTATGTTGTGTTTCTTCAATGACCATACATACAATATTTACATTCAAACAGACTGAAAAACAAAGGGGTACACAAAAAATACGATTAACAAAAATATTAAAAAAAATTATTCATTAATAAGAAATGACGATGAATAATTGAAGAAAATAAATAAATTAATTAATCACAATGATTCAAAAGTAATTTTTTTAATATTCGATACAAAATTTAAGATAAATGTATTTATACATTTTCCTTTGATTAAAAAATCGCTTCGTAATTTTTTTCTAAGTTATATTTAAAAGGAAATAAGTATAGATGGTTACTTTAAGAGAATAAAAAATATTTTGACAAGAATTACAATGCAAAGAATAAATTCATCGATTGAAAATGGGGCAAAGAAACGGAAAAATGAATAAATTTATATATATATATAAAACTTTTGTTTTAAGTTATTTTAGTTTAAACCATTTGGGGACTTTTAAGAAACAGTATATAATTTTTATAATGTTTCAGA
Organism: Trichonephila inaurata madagascariensis; assembly: GCA_019973955.1. Classification (NCBI taxonomy): domain Eukaryota; kingdom Metazoa; phylum Arthropoda; class Arachnida; order Araneae; family Nephilidae; genus Trichonephila; species Trichonephila inaurata. The sequence goes on from BMAV01019576.1 coordinate 10,208, forward strand.
GCAAATTCCTTTCTTTTTAATATTCTTCATAATTTCTTCCATTCTTAAGAAAAATAATAAAGATTTCGTTTCATAAAGACTTATACATTTAATAAGACTAGACGTTTAATAAACTTTCGTTTCATAAAGACATACAAGGAAACCTGTTTTATCCCAGGATGTATTAGTATTTTAGATGAAACAAATTTTTTACATTTACAATTTATTGATTGTTTATTAACTCTGTCTAAGGAAGTAATGCGAAGGGTGTTGGCATGAAACCATGCAATTTGTATCAAAGTCAAGCGAAGAGGTTCACATTCAATGGTTGAAGCTATTTGAACAAAAAGTCTTAATTCATTGTATATCTTGATTTTCATTCTTTGTGTATGTACTTGGATATCTGCTTTATCCGTAGTTATTTTATCAACAATATTTTAAGGGTATTTCCATTAAAATTCAATATTGTATAAAATTTCAATATAAGAATTACATATTTTAGCCCGGTCTTTTACCCTTTTTAAAAATTTCCAATTTGAGTGCATTTTTATAATAAATAGTGTAACAAAATTATTTAACAACATTTTATACCCTTTTCCCCGTAGAAAAAATTAAAAAATTATATTAATCTTTCCCAAAGAATTTTATTCAAGTTTTTTTTTCAAAAATTTTGAACTTTTTTTGGGGAGTTAAAATTATTTTATTTCTATTTCAAGTAAAATATTTTTTGAATGAAAATAAGAGGATTCTAGAGAAAGAGTATGAAAATTTTTCTACAGTTGCCTTTAAATGAATAATATTTAAAATTTCAATGCATTTCTTTTGTGAGAGATAAAATTTTACGGAAAGACCATTTTAACCCCGGAAATTTTTCGTATAAATTGTTTTGTGTCTTTTAAAGAAACCTACACAAAATATACACCAAAGGATAAATTAATATCAAATATATCTAGAGAGAGAAGAAGTTATTTAATTTTTTTTTAGATTGGGAATTTTCAAGATAAAAGGAAAAATTTTTTTTTTACCCCCTGTTGTGAATTATTCTTGTAACACAACCCTTTTTTCTACAGAAATTCCCCACCCGGGAATTTCAAAATAAGACGATGAAATATTGTATCATCCAATTATTCTGACTAATCACGGAAACGGGATCATTAACCGAAATCATATGATTCTTGAAGCATCCGGTTGAAGAAGCTATAAAAGCTGTGATCTGTGGAACGAAAAAAGAACACTTTTGTGTATTGTTTAAATGCTCATATGTGTTGTGTTTATCTTTTCATCTCCTTATGTGTGTCAGATGAAATGTAAAGCTAAATTAAAATACCAAAATATTTCCTCGTCCTTTCAACGACTGCAACAGTATAAAGATTATGCCTATTAATTACTTTAATTAAGTGAAATCATCTCATACCTATGTAAAAAAAGATTTTCTATGAAAATCGAGACAAGTTAATTGTATAACTGATAGTATTTTGTTTTAATCAAAAATTAATTAACTTAACAAAAGTCATTAAACATTTTAAATATAATTATTATATTTTAAACATGTGCATATTCTAAAATATTTCCAGAAAACCATAGATAATGCTTTAGGTACTCTATCTGTCAAATATCTGCAGAATAACATTCAGAAAAATAAATGAACTCCGAATAGTGACGAACCATATATTAAATTACATGTTCAATTTTTAGCATAGAAGTAACTATGATGATTAGCATCTGAATATTTGAAATTTTTTTTATAATTCCAACTAAACTATCATCATAGCGTTTTAAGAAAACAACTTATCTTTCAATAACTAAATGGGAAAAAATTGATATTTGTAAGTGTATTTTTAGGCTTTTGTAGAAATGCATAGGTTGCATTGTTTAATTTTTCCCCCGGTAAATGTAATCCGTTTATGGAAAAATAAAAATATTTATCAAAAATTTGAATTTAATTCATACATAATATCATGCCCAATAATATTATGAAATAAAAAAATACTTAATTTATCTAGTAATTTTAAAAAAATTTTTAAATTTTGGGAAGAGTCCATAAATTGGGGGGGCAAATTTTTTTTAAATTCTGGAATCTCAGTAGAATGCAAATAAAAATTTTTAAATTTTTAATTATTTTACTTTAAGATAAATTTCAATTATTTTCTTATTATCTAAAAGTTGTAAATTGTTTATATTAAGGAACATGTTTAATCAAATTTTTGTTTACTTTTAAAAAAATTTTTGGTAGGTTGAAAAAAATGAGGGGAATTATTTAAAAGATTCAAAAGTTAATTTTTTAAAGTTTTTTTTGGCAAGTTGCCGGGTTTTTTTAAGGGAAAGTTAAGGTAATTTAAGAAAATAGTTAGAAATTTTGGGCTGTTTTTCGCTCATGTTTTTTCACCTTTTTAAGTCTTTTTTAAAATTTTGAAAATTTTTAATTTGTTTAAATCAGCCCTTGAAAATCCCAATTATGTCTTTTTTTAAAAAAAAAGAGGAAATTGATATAGGAAAAATTATTTAGAAGATTTAATTTTTTTCAATAATTTATTTTGGAAAAATTACCTTCGTATTAAACTTAAAACCCTTTTTTTTATTTTTTTTCCAAAACAAATTATATAAAATATTTATGTATTTTTAATCTGTATTTTTATCAGTTTAAATTATACTATAAAAATATTTAAAAGAGTGAATTAATGTTATTTGATTTTATTTGATATTTTTCTGTACATGAGCTAAGAATGAATTAAATTTAATAATTCAATAAAATGTTGTTAATATTGTTACGTAATTTGGGGTTCGTGGATTTTAGCATATCAGTTTAAAGAGTAAAACAAATATTTAAAAGTGATGGAAATTTGTTGTCAAAATATAGTCCTTAAAAATATAGGATACAGCCGTATAATTCGGACAATACCTAATCTCATAAGATCTTCACACCTTCTACAGTGCACAGGCACAAGTATCAGTCTCTAAAAATACAAGTACATGAAGTTTTTGGCAAGCAGCTATTCTCGAGTGAACAACAAAGTTATACTGATTCAATTTCAGTGAGCAACTGATATTTATAGTCTGCACGGCTGTATTCTAGCTCTTTCTCAAAAGATCCACTTACGTCACAGATTGTGTTGTTAATAGATTTCTCCAGTAATTTCAAGAAGAATCCATAGGTTAGGTGCCGAAAAGGGTTACCAACTATTATTATTATGGTCCCAAAGTACTTATTACATGCGCTAAAGGGACTAAGTAAAACCAAGCTCTAAGATTAATTGTAAGAGCACTCAAAACAACACCAATTAATGCTATGTGTTGTTACTTACTAGAAACTTGCCTAAAGAAGTAATTAACCACCAGAAGGTTTTGTGATTATTTGAAAAGTAAATTCGTTTACCATCAAAAATTTTTAAAAAAATTAATTTAAACAGTACCCCCCAAACCCCCCAAAAGGAGTTTTTTCAAAAAAGGGGGAACCTTTAAAGGAATTTTTCAACACCCCGGATTTTTCCGGAAAAACTATAAAACCCTACTTGACCCCTTTAATCCCCTTTTTGGGAAAAAAGGAGAAAGGGGATTTTTAACGGGGGGGAAAAAAGGGAAAAAAAATTTTGGGATTTGGTTTTAAAAGCCATTGCTTTCGAAACTATAAATACCACATATTAACAGACTGTTTCCCCTTTTCATTTTATATTGGGGGGATAAAATTTTTTGGGATAGGGAAAGGAAGGGGGGGGAAATTTTTTTAGAATGGTTTGCTTTTTTTGGCCCAAAACAACCCGTTTGAGGGAAAGTAAAAGTTATTAGAACGATTAATCAACAATTATTGTTTTAGAAAGGAGGCTTTTGAGAGTACCGTTATATTTCAAAAAAAAAAAGGTTCTGGTGTTTTCCAGTGATTTCAAAAAGGAGCCCCGTCCTCTTCCACAAGCCGAGTTATTAAAAATAGAGGGAAAAAAATCTATGAAATTTATTTAAATGATCCAATATGTCATAAGTCTTGGAGGAAGACAGTAAATGAGTGCCCAAGGCAGTCGTGTCCAATTTCAGGCCTGAAACCCCTTTTAGACTTAAAACCCAAAAAAACGATTGCCATGGGTTCATTTTGTAGACTAAAAATTTTTCCTCTAAACGGTTTTGGCGGGAAAATTGAAAATGCTGCAATTTTAGATTTGCATTGCTGTCTCTGGTAACATTTAGGATAGGAGCCAGAGAGTGGTTAGAAGCTCTGCAATCGGGATTGTTTAATTTTTTTCCCTTTTTTTTTTGTTTTTGATTAATCGTTTTACTGTTCATAATTTGTTTTCTTTTTCTTTGTGTTTGTGCGGAGTGTTTTCACACCAGCGAACGAGGTTTTCTTCAAGTACTGGTACTAAAAATAAAAAAATAAAAATCCAGAAACCAAGCAGGCAATTTCTTCTGGCAGGATCAACTAGAAAGTGATCTTTCACAGAGGTTTTAACCTGTGGATAGTAATCAAATAGGTCTTCGTTGCGTTGAAGTTTAGAATTCAAATTTAACAGAGAATCTTTGCAACACTCTAAAATGATAAACACAGCATCAGCTTATAATAACCCTTTTTGAATTTATTCACTTAACTTCCATCTTAAATAATTGGGTACATGGAATCTGCTAGGAATATTCATTAATATCTAGGTACTAACAAATAACAATTCATAAAAATCAGTACTTATATATGCATACATCTGGAAAAGTAAAAGGTTTTATAGTAATATATATTTCTAAATTTGATAAAATTCTGATTTTTCATTATATATGAGCGAAACTAAAAATGCTTTGAAAGAGATTCGTAATCAAGAAAGAAAAAAAACTTAATATTTGCATTTGAACATATATATATATATAAACTAGAGTCAATTATAGAAACTCATTTTTATTTCTTAAATGTAAGGGAAACTGCAGAAAAAGAAAGTGTTTGAGATGAATGCAATACATATTTTCTTTAGAGTAATGTAACATATCTATGGAACATTAATAAGAATCTCATGAATAATTCCTTCATAAAATATTTATTTGTGAAAATGTAATGAATATCAATTCATTCAAAATTGTAGTTTGTGAAGATATTTAATAATGCTTTCTTTATTTAAAGAATAATTTCTTTTCATGAGATTAACCCAGTTGTAAAGCTAGTCTTTTGAAGATATAAATACCTATACTTGTTTCTTTTGAATTAAAAAGCTTGGGATACATTTTTGAAAAGAAAATAGTCAGAGTTTTACAAATAAATATTTATATTTGCGTTTGTGCAACACGAAGGAAGAAAATATAAACAAATGAATTACTTTCTTTCTTTCTATTTTTTTAAAATTTTGAGGTACATCTTTTGGGAAAATTTAAAAATTCATCTTTTTTTCCTTTATTCCAAACCCTTTGAAAATTTAAATATTTTTTTTTTTTTATTTTTTTTTTGGGCTAAATCCCTTTTATTTATTTTATTTTATCCAAACAAAGCTTGTAAGTAATTAAAATGGTGCTAAGTTTTTCTAAAAGATTTTTAAATTAAATTTTTTTATAACGCTATTTTATATGTAACAATCAACACCGAAAACATTTATACTAAAAATTTTAAGAGATAAAATAAAAAAATAGAAAAATTTTTAATATTTTCCTTTTTTAAAAAAGGTATTTTTTTGTATTTTTAAAAAGAAATTTGAAAAAGGACCTGTTTTTTGATTTTTAAATTTTGAATAATTCCAAACCTTTTCCAGTTAATAAACCAATTTTAAAATTTTTTAATTCACATTTAAGAAAAAGGGAGGTAGAAAAAAAAACCGTACTTTCAAGTAATTTTTTTAAAATTTTGGGGCCCCCTTAAAAAAATTGGTTCATTTTTATAAAAATTTTAAAAAATTGAGTTAAGCAATATTTTTTACATTTTTACTTCCAAAACATTTTATCATTTCAAAACAATTATAGAGTCAACTTTGCAAAGGTGTTATTTAAAAAAAAAAGTATTCGTTGGAGCTCTTTCTTCTCAAAGAAAACTCTTACAAATCAAAGTAATTTTTATTTGTCAAAATATAAAAAAGAAAAGAAAAACATATTTCTCTTCAAAGGTCCTTTAGCAAATATTTTTTTCTCCTTTCTATTCCAGATTTCCAATGAAAAACGTTTATTTCTCTTTTTATTAATACAATACTTTTCATTTTTTTTGTTTCAATGGGCCTGATAGGATTGATTTAAAATTCTCCCCTGTAAAGTATTCTAAAAAGTTGTTTTAGTTTTTTTAAAATTATTGAACATGAAAAGATTTAATTCTTTGGTAAAACCAGTTATAATATTGTTTTAATGTACCTTTTGCAGATTAAAGCTAAACTGGAAGTTTTACCTTACTTAAGAAAAATGAAAAAAATCCAAATGAATTTTTTACAATATTGACATTTTAAAATTGTGTAATAATACATTAGCTAGAGTTTGGTCTATCACTACCCTTTTCATCCACATTTTTATTATTTACATAAAACTCTAATTCAAAATTGTAAACTGGATTTCAAATTTTAACATTTCTCTTCTATGACCAAAATTTTATTTATAGGTCTGTCTAATATTGAATAAAAAATACAATTAAAAGTTCTCTTTGTGCTATACCATTAACTTTTCATCAATAAATATAATTCAAAAATTTCGAACATTCAAAAATATCTTAGTTATTTAAAATGAAATGAAATAGTGCGATATTTTTCATGATCTTAAAGGAAACTTCTTAAATTTTATTAAAAGTTATGAATATATTTAACTGAATAGATAAATTTAAAAACTATTACAATAACTATTTTTAATGGTAAAATAAGACATAATGTAGATTACAATCTAAGATTTATTTTTTGCTATTGATCTTATTACAAAGATTTCTATTAGTCAGCGAAATATTAATAATAGAATAGAATAGTGTGCTTTTTGGCGGACTCTTTTCGGGCTTCATTCATTATGAACTATTCTTCGAAAAAAATATTATTTTTTTAAAAAATATATATATTTGTCAATTTTTCTTTTTTTTTTTATAATTTCAGAATGAATGTCATGTTAACATTCCTATTTTTTAATCATTCTAATATTCCAAAACCAACGAACTTTTAACGATGAAATGATGTTGAATATTTTATTTTAGTGATCTATAAGAATAATTATCAAATTATTAAACCATTATTAATAATTCCAGGATTACGTATTGATACTCTACATGCTCTAAGAAAGAGCAATAAAAATAAATTTAGTTCAATGGTTTTTCTCTTGTAGTCTTATATACCTGAATTAAGAATTTATAATAATAGTAATGAGAGATTATCATTAAGGAATGCAGGAGCATCTTTTATTGATAAATAATCAAACCTTCTTCTAAGCATTGCAAACGAATAAGAAACTTATGTTGATTTTTAAATTAATTAAGGGAGATTAAATTAAATTACGGATAAAACAAATGGTTCTCATATTGTAATTAAAAATTTTTTTAAACATTCATGCATAGATTACATCAATTTGAGTGTTAACTAATTAATAAGTAAAAATATCAACATGCAATTTTAAGAGCTATTCTTCTATTGACACTACAGTTGCGTTTCTCAAACTGTGGGGTGTGCCCCGTAGGGAAGGGGCGTGATAACTCTACGTGGGGGCGCGAGCCTATTGAACAGTTAAAAACAAAAGATTATTTTTTTATATAAAAAAATATTAATTTACTGAAAAAAAACATTCTGACATAATAAAAAAAGGAAAATTTAAACTGATATAATACACGTATAAATGTATTAGTATGCTGCACGATGTATTTTATATAACTAATTTATCAATACTGAGTTAAGAACAAGTTTAATAATTACCAGAGACCCCATGGGCTCATCATATATAAATTTGTATTACAAATGTCAATACTTAACTTAATAATTTTTGTACTGTTTATAATTAATCCCTTAACTGCTGATTAAATTGTACGCAATTCGCTCCCCAATGCCACCGTTTACGTAGGCACGTGTAAGTCATATATTGGGAAAGGGAGAGAAAAGGAATAAAAATAAGTAAATCCTCTGAACTAAGTAAATACTTCGCAAACACTGCAAAACCTTTTTATTGCATTCAAAAACCTTCGGAATAATTTTATGGATAGGAGTGCACAGAAAAGATCGTACTTCAGAAAGACATATACATACGCCTGTGGCTATTAATTTTGGCTGAGCGAGACGTTTATATACGCCAGTGACACTTAAGAGATTAAAGTTTTATTATAGCTCTAGCGTCAAGTTATGGTATTATTGAATTTGAATTCAATACATTGTTATTGTATGAAGTGGGGAGGCGCGATGAAAATTATGATTGAATACTTGGTCGCAAGTATTAAAAGTTTGAGAAGCACTGCATTACAGTCTTAGGTGGGCCGCTGCCTTCTCAAGAACCCTTTTTCATTCCGATCTCCACTTAGCAACAGTTCACCAATTAGTCAATTTTAAAACTCTAAAATCGTCCTCCACACAATCAGCCCATCTTAATTTGTCTTACGCCTAGGTTCCAATGAGTTTGTTAAGAGCTATTATAAAAGCTTTTAAGCAAAAATTATGCTAAATATTTTTTTTTAAATCTCTCGGAACAAATTTTTATTCTCATTCGCACTTAATTTAAAGTCGTTAGTTATGGAATGTGTATATTTTATTTCACATTAGTTACAAAATGAATTTCTTGTTAAAAATCAGAAAATTACTAACATTCAATAACCTTTCTAGATGCATGGTTCAATTCAACCCATGTGTTGAATGAATTAAAACACGCGGAAGCTAAATGATGTAATATTATAACTGTGATATGTCATTTTACAATCAATGGAAATATTTAACATTCATTTTAGACTTGTGTAAATACTTTTTTGTCTAATTAGAACGAAAATTACATTTTCATTTAGTTGGCATATAAAACTTAAGTTCACTCTATTCCACCAAAAAACTATTTTACACATAGCTAAAATAGAAAATTTTTCACACGTGTTAAAAATCTTTTCCAAACATTTAGCTATAAGCACACAGAAGAAATTTAATTTTTTCAAGTTACATTTCAGTAGAAGTATTTTTACAAAAACTTTCATAATTTTGATTAAAACCGATTTCTGTATCAGTCCAGAAATTGGTTTTAGAAGAAAGAATTTTAAGAGAATTATACCCTTACCTCTATAAACATAACTTTCAATTTCGTTTTATATCAATACTTTTTGCTTTTACATTTGTATTCAATCGAAGGATGATATGGTTACGTAATACAAAAATGAATTTTAATGCTCAAAAAACAATCAAAATTATTCCATATAAAAGTATATACCTATATTTTTGATAAATATTTAGAAATCTATAAAAGAATTAAAGAAAGTGCATAAATAAATATAACATTTTATAAATAAGTACTACATTAATTAAATTACTTAATTATATCAAACAGTGAACTCTGCAGTTATAAAAAGAACAATGTCATACATAATATACTTCATAATTGTTTCGAACTGAATTTTTTTATAAAACTGCATATTTATTGTAATAAAACCAAATATTCAATTTTATAATAAGAGGAAAATATCTAAGAAATGAAAATTTTGAAAATATTATTCAGGTTAAAAAAAAAGTACATAATATTTTTTCAAAATAATTTGTTTTCTATTCGTGGTTTTAATTATTTTCTTTGCGTGTATATATATATATATATATATATATATATATATATATATATATATATATATATCTTAATGAACATATTCAACTGATTTCGTTTATGTTATTATCATCCCGCTGTTAAGATCAAAATTTTAAAAAATGAATTGGTTTGAATTCTAATACTATAAAAATAAATTTGCAAATGCATTAAACTAATAAACTTGTAAAATGCAACGGCATATATTCTTGTCACAATTATGTTTTAGTTTTTCAATATATATAGGAATTTCGAATAAAATGTAAAATCTTATGTAATTTTTATGATAAAAAGTACAATTCTATATTCAGTAATTAATATATAATATATCGAATTCATTTTGCTAAATAGCGGGAATTCTTTTCACTTTCATCATAATTTCAAAAATAACGTTTGTGAAATTAATGTTATCTATTAAAAGTCAGATATAAGGATTTCTTTTTTCTTTTATAATCTAAATTTTAAACACGTTTAAAAATCCACAAAAATAAGTGAACGCAAAAAATTAAAAATCTGTAGTTTAAAAATATAATTTGTATTTACGTATAACTTTTATATTAAAGAAAACTCTTAAGAATTTAGGAAGTCGTTGAAGGCGTTCAGGTTTCTAGTGTGAGCTAGCATTTATAAGACACTGAATCATTATACAATTAACTGTTGGATAATTATTTGAATCATCCTTAAAATATCTTTAAATATTTGATAATTAAGCTGATCTATTAATCTTTGATGTGAATAAAGATATAATATCTCAGTCGGAACTTTTAGAAGATTCATATAAGAGTTCCAAGACAATTCATTTTGACAGAGTTATAATACATCATCTTAGAAATTTACATGCGGAAACTCTTTTCAACTTGACAAATATATTGAGCAACCATTAGATTAAAGCTTATATTTTTAAAAAATAATTAAGGTACAAATTTTTGAAGTAATATCACATAAATTTCAGACAGTTATTTCGATATTATTTTGCTGTATAAATTCAGATTTTCCCCATCGGTTTCACGTTTATTTCCTGACGTCATTTACGGAAATATGATTAAATCTGAAATTACCTTACCTTTTTATATTGTAAAAAATGGGATACTTATATTCTATCAAAAAATAAACAAACAAGCAATAAATACAAAATATTAACGTTAAGATTTATACAATTAATATAATACGTAATTGTTCTTTCTTTATTTTAGCTAACAAATGTAATTTACACTACCCCGATATAATAATGGAATTCAGAATTAGTTTATTAACTCACGAAGAAATTACTTGTAACTTACTGTGGACTAATTATTTGAAATGTCCCTATTTGAACTAACCTGGTTGTTTGTCTTTCCTATATATCTAAGAAATAAGTTTATGTTTGGTGGAAACTTTCGAACGCTAAAAAGATTTGTAAATTAATCAAATTTAAATACAAAAAAAAAAGTTAGCTTTTTGTGTGTTTGTCATTTGAGGAATATACTTTAAATTAAGCCTCTAAGTAGTTTATTTTTTACTTATATATATTAAAGAATAAATTTTTAATTTATATCATGTTAGTATTTTTTGGGACAGAAAATCTTCAAAGCAACCGAATTTTAAATTTATCGATAAGAAAAATGTTTTTTTTCCCTTTGTGAAAACACGTGATTTTATATACGGCGAATTCACTTATGTAAATGTATGAAATAAAATATTAATATACATATTGAAAACATTTTACGTGATAATTTTCCGTAAGTCATGGGTTTAAGCCCACTTTATCCGAATCAAATACCAATTATTTGATGGGCTTTGGAAACTTTAAGCATTTTAGAAAAGGAAAATTATTAATTTTTATTACAAAAAGATAATAATGAACTACATATATATATATATATATATATAAAAGAAACCATGTGCTCTTATGCTGGGTTCTCATATGCAACATATAGAAATCAATATTTGTGATTTACATCAATATTCTTAATAGTAGAATTGAAATAGACTTTTCTAACTGATACAAAATGGAAATGGCATCAGACGAAGGGAAAGAATTTAGTCTTATGCTAAGGTTCCTATCTTTTTCTTTCTTTTTCTCGTGAAGACTCGAAGTTGTGACAGATAAATTAACTTGACTAAAGTGAGTTTCTGGAAGTACAGATAAGGAAATATTCACGACAGGCTACAAGCACTATTCTATTCTTTCATGTCACTGAAAGAATAGAGCTAAATTAATTCACTTCATTACTTTCCTTTCTGTGGCTATCTTTCTAAGTTTAACAATTTACCTTATAAAATGTATAAAGATTTTCTTTATACATTCTTTAAGATGAAATAACCTACGTCAGGTTTCAGAAGTTAACTTACATGCATTATTGCAACTAGCTTGCTGAAAAATGCACAAAAATTCAGAATATTTTGAAGAATTTTACTTCAAAAATTATATCTTAATTTGCATAATATTTAAATTAGGCATTATTTTAAAGAAAATAAACAAAGATTTTTTTGTAAGAAAAAAGTAGAGCTTAGTAGAAATCAGAAATTTCTTTTTTAATACGTAGAGTGGACCTGAAAAAAATGTAAAAATCATTGCCAATACTCTCTAGTTTTTGGAAAATGAATTAGGAAACAACGCTTAAACAAGAATGCGTGTGCTCCTCCTGTAACAATTACCTTTTTAGTTGAATAATGGTGGACAGTTGTCTATCGAAATAGTCCCAAAAGTAATGTATCGTTTTAAAGACCAAAATCTAAGCATCATTTGCTTCTCTTATCACCAATAGGACATGTTGTGAAATATACAGAAAGACTCTCATTTTGAAATATCTTGATCACGATGACCTCAAAGTCCATGGTGATTAACTCGTGGCCGGCGTTGGCAGGTCACGGTTCGATTTTTAATGTCCCTGAAGACGCACCATGTAGGGTGTCTGATGCTCGTTGACTGCCTACCTTCACCCAATTTTTTTATAAAAACAAATTTTTGAAACAAATTGAGTGTTTTTAGGAAGAAAAATAAAATAAAATATGTAAATACATCAAAATTTTTAAATAAATATTGTATTTTTAGAAAAGGTTGTTTTAAAGGAAATTTTACCAAATTTTTACTAAAACAGGTAACACTGCATAAATATTTCTAATATACTTATCATAATTTTCTTTACACACACGTACATATTACGGTGCTCTTCAAAATGAACCAAAATCTAAGAGAAATATTAAAATACAAAAAAATTACAGACAATTATACATAATAATATGAAAATTTTGATATTTTTAAGTTTTTTCTTTATAAAAACTACCCTAAGTGAAAAAATATTTAACCTACAACAAAACTTATGGTCCACTTTCTGAAAAATAGTATAATAAAAATTCCCACAAAATTTCAAAATGTTATCTGGTTTGTTCTTAAGATATCATGTATCTGGTTATGAGTTTCTTTCGAAAATGTAATTTTGAGAAAAACTCATTTAAAGTTTTATCTTACTACCCTTTTGCATAGAATGATGTTTTTTAAAATCCCTATAACTTTATTTCTGTTTCGCTTAAAGGAAAAAGAAAAACCATTTTGGAAAGAAAATTGTTTAAACTATAAAATTTTGAAATAAAAAAAATGCCTTATGTAGACGAAAAACGACATTCTTAAGGTAGGCAGTCACATTAAATCTACCAATGCTCAAAATCATCCTGCTGACATGGTTTGGAAATTAGGAGAGAGAGCTGAATCTCAGGTGTCATCTCCTCCTCAATTGACTGTAGTTCAAAATTACAAGGTTCATCGCCAATATTTTTCGTTTTTCTTCAGAGAGCAGAGTTAATTGAAATCAATCAATGTTTCACAGCAGTCTGCATTCTATACAGAACTTGCAAATTGATGTCCCGGACTAGACAGTTTCAGCTTAAATCACTGTTTCAATTCCTATATATCAGTTTCTTTCATAACTATTCACGTAGCAATTTCTGGAGCCTTATTCTCTCTATATCAGAACACGAAATAAATCATTTTCTAGAGTAATCATTTTCTAGAGTAAATCATTTTCTAGAGTAAGTATCTGTGAATCCAAAAGTCATTTCTACTTGGTTCAAATAACATGTTCTCTAGCCCAATGGAAAAAGGAACTTCTTTGCTGTCTATTTAATTGGACAAATACTAGACGACGGATATCTTGCAAGGAGTCCTTGATCAAGAAGATGCCAATGAATAGCAGATATTCATTTTCCTATTGCGAAACACTGATCAGACATTAGCTGAGGCGTAGTAATTTCATTTTTCTCCGAGCCAAATGAGATCATTCACAGAGTTTATAATTATTAGTAGTCAACCTGAAACTTGCCGAAATATACCCAATTTTCTGTTTCAAATTATTCTCAGTCTTTGATTACCAATAAGACATACATCAAGATATTTAGTAATACAGGCATGTGATAAAACTCTATTTTTATAGGGTTATCTGTGATCTTAACGACTTGGGTAAGTGCAACCCTTCGAAATATTAAACAATATATTGACATCAACAATAGAAAATCAAAAAGAAGAAAAATATTCTACATAAAATTCCGAGAGCTCTTAAGTTATGCCAACTGCTGTATAAATGTCAATTTTGAAAAATGTTAGGTTTCGATTTAATACTTTTATAATGTTTCATAGAAGTAACTTGAATAATTGTTATATTTTCTTTTATTTATTGTCCTTTAAACGTCAAAAAATTAGACTCAACTTAAACCTAAGAAATCTGTTAATTTTGTTTCTTAAGGTTCTTTTGCCAGATTTATTATTAAAACGAATTCTTGTATTCGAAGGATTCTGCTTCAAATTCGCAGTTTCAAGCACTATCGTATATCTATTAGAGTACGCATGTATTATTTCGAAATTTTCTTATCTAGAAGAGAAAGAGGAGACTAAAGTTTTGCTCAAATCATAAAATGTATAAAAAATATTTTATCTGTTTATGAAAAATAATTTGAAGACAGAATGATTCTAAGTATTTCGTTCCTCTTCAGTTATGTATATTTGCTCTTCTAAAGATTTCCCTTTATTATTTTTCTTCCATCTCACTACTGCAGTGCTTCTCAAACTTTCAGTATTCGTGACCCAATTTTCAGTCATAATTTTCATCACCCCCTTATACAGTAATGTATTGAAAGGAATAATAATGTACTTTGACTCTAAAACTGCAATACGACTTTAATTATAAACCGTACAAATTATCAAGATAAGTATTAAATTTTATATATTAATTTTATGGTATGCCCATAGGGCCACTGGTAATTATTAAACTTGTTCTTCACTTAGTAATGTTAAATTAGTTATGAAACACATTGTGTAATACTGATACATTTTTAAGTGTATTATATCAATGTAAAAGTGTATTTTATTTTTTTATAATGTCAGAATGTGTATTTTGTTAAGCTTACTTTCAGTAAATTAAAAAATTTTTTAAATAAATTTTTTGTTTTTAACTTTTTGAAATACTTGCGCCCCCCTTGTAGGGTTATGACGCCCCCTAGGGTGGCACGCCCCACATTTTGAGAAACACTGCACTACTGACTTATTATACTTATATTGATAATCTGATGTCAAAGCAAAAATCAGCCATTTATCTTCCATATTCAGCAGAAATCATAATATCGTTATTTTCTCCATCAGTTAAAAGAAATCTGTTTCTTTAAATAATATAGTTATAAGGAAATATTCGTCGGTTTCTCTAAATTTTGTTAATCGTGACTTTATAGGATAATTATTAAGGTAGTAGGAAGGCATCGTAAAATCTAACTTCATAAATAGCATTAATTCTATATATCTGGTTTTAAATATATTGTTTACTAAAAAGTATGAAATCATCATTTTTTCTAAAATTTCAGAACTTTAAAAAATTTAATTATGTCCTAAAAATTAGAACAATAAATAGGAAAAGTCTCATTAGAATTCAAAAAATAAATTTTACTGTAACATTAAGGTTTTCGACTACATTCAGAACCATGATTTTGCAAAAGAATCAGTGTTTCTAAAACTTCCAATACTTGTGAAACAATATTCAATCATAATTTTCATTGCGCCCCCCCTCCCTCACTCCTCCATACAATAACAATTCAATTACACTATACTTCGATACTAAACCGACAATACGACTTGATCTTCTGAAGTGCCGCTGGCGAATATAAACATCTCCCTCGGCCAGTGTGCTCATTGCTCCAGACGTATATATACGTCTTTCCAAAGTACGATCTTTTCTGTGAACTTCTATCCATAAAATTATTCCGAAGGCTTTGGAATGCAATAAAATGACATTGACAGTGTTTACGAAGGATTTACTTATTTCAGAGGATTTGTTTATTTACATTTATTTTCTCTCCCCCCCCATACACCTCACACGCTCGCCTACGTGTTAAACAGTGGCATTGGGGAACTTATCGTGTAATTTTTAATTGGCATCAAAGGGTTTAATTATAAACCGTACAAATTATCAAGATAAGTGCTAATTTTTTGCAAATAATTTTATATATGACAAGCCCACTGGTAATTACTTAATCTTTTCTTAACTTATTACTGTTAAATTAATTATAAAATACATTGCGCAGAACTGATTTATCTTTTAGTGTATTAGATCACTGTAAACGTTTATTTTATTTTATTGTGTCAGAATGTATTTTATTTTTTTCCTTTCAGTAAATTTTAATAACTTTTCTCAGGGCTATTACGCCCCCTAGGAGGCACGCCCCACAGTTTGAGAAACACTGATATAAATGGATAATATTTATGATATTTAGTGACACTTAGATTAGAAAATATATATAAATTTTTTTAAGAATATTATTTCAATAAAAATTATTTAAGTACAATATTTTGCCAAAAAATTAACATAGGAAGACAAACTTTCAAAATATTCTCCTTTTGAGAAAAATTCTTCTATTATAATAATATTTTGCATGTATATAGCTCACACCTCGCAACAGAGGCTCAACTAGAATTTTTCAAATATATAACTTAGAAGAGGGTTTATCCATATTTTACGACAACAGAGGGGAGCAATTTTAAGAAAAAAATGCCTATAATTATATTTCAATAGTTGGTAAGTCTGAAAATGACGTGAAATTTTAGAAATTCCTTGTTCAGACTCTCTGGAGAAGTCTTTACTTTATATAAGCTAAATATTATTATGTTTGAAGCATTTTTTATAAAAGGAGAACATTTTGAAAATAGATAATTCTAAGTTAATTTTTTGCCAAAATATTGTGTTTGAATATTTTTTTTTGTGTGTCAAAATGTGCTTAAAACAATTTATACAGGTATTCTAATCTGTGACACTAAATATCATGAAAATTATCCATTTATGTGCTTTTTCTTAAAAGCACGGTAATGAACGTAGTCGGATACTTAAAATAACATTTACTAAAGCCTCCTAAATAGTCATATCATTATTAGCTTTCTGTATTTATACTGCAACACTAAATTTTGCTAACAATTTGACTTAATAAAAATTGTAATTGAAGCATACAATAACAGCATTTTTATAATTTTAAACATTTTCCCTTCAAGTTTTGTTTTATTTGTTTATTTATTTATTTTTATCTAACGAGTTTAAGTTAAATTTGATTAAAAATCAGAAACATTTTGTGTAGCTTGAAAAATGTGGGTTTTTAAGACCATTTCTTATATTTGAATCTAATGTTTTAATTCTTATGATCTTCAAATCAAGATATATTTACTAGAAGCTACAAATTTCTGTTTTACAGCGAAGAATTTTACAAGGATTACGTAATATATGTTCAATTCATGTCAATCTCTTAATATTTGTATAAAAATTGTTTATGAAAAATTTCTAAGAAAAATACTACTTTAACATTATATAATAAAATAACTACAAGAATAACGTTTGTAGATATTAAAAAATAAATTTTTATTTATCACATACGGATGAAACTGGCATTGGAAGAAGACGATATTGCAAATTCTGTACATTCGTAAAAGAAAATACATACCTAAAAAATGTCATTTCAGTATTATAATCAAAAGAAATTTGAATATGAAGAATACACATAAAAGGGGGAAAGAAAACAGCAAAAATAACATGCAAATAAATGTTCCTTAATTTATTAAAGAAATTAAAAATTTGACATTGTATTTTTATTTTTATAAGTGGAGATGTTTATAATATACTTAAAGACTAAGGCTTTAAAAAATTATGGTTTTTTTAAGAAATAAACAAATTTTCAATGCTTTACATATTAATATTGTAAACAGAGTCATTTTAAAATTATTACCTATATGTTACTCATTTTGATTTTTGCTGCATATATTTTCAAGTAACAAACATTTATTTATAGAAAAAAACAATTATTACAATAATAAATAGCAACGCAATAATGAATAGCAACGTTTTTATACAAAGCTTTATAACCCTTTATAATTAGGAATTGCTTTTCTTTAAAATAACTTATATTTGAATGTTCTTTGTTGCTAATTTGTAACGATACAAAGAATCAAAGCAATGTATTTCATATTCTCTTATTTATATGTATCAAAATCTACTTATTTCTTCTATTCCTTCAAAAGTATATTTGTTACTTTTACAGTTTCATAATAAGAATGACTATCCAAATTTATTTTCCCAAAATCATTTTGAAGTAAAACCCTCGAGCAATATTTATACTTAACTTTCATATGAAATATAAAAATGAGCCCTATGCATTTATTAGACGTAAAGAAATTGTATCTAGAGCAAATAAAATATTCTTATTTATAAAATATGAAGTTTAATTTCAAAATTTGTGTTATACTGATAGTAAATAGTTGTGTTATACTGAACTTTTTGAAATATCATCATATTTATTCATTTAAACATTTAAAGCAATAAACTTTATATATTTATGTCATCAAATGAAATTTTTTGAAGCAACTTTGTGACCTATTATTTTAATATGAATCATTCAACACACACGCACTATATATATAGAGAGAGGGAGAAGGTGCAAACATTCTATAAAAATTGGAATAATGAAATTTTGAGTAAATTTTCTAAATGGTTTGCTGTCGGATTAACATTATTAGTGCTCCCCCTAAAAAATGTTTCAAATTTTAAATATGAAAACCTAACTTCCATTACTTTCATTTTAAAAAGGATTTATAAATTTATTTACTGGTATTAAAAATATGACCCTTGGAAAGATTCAGAGTAGTGTTTCACGGTACTGATAGTAGCATTTCATCACAATAGTGCAATTATTTTATCCTAGTTATTACATTTAAAAATTATTTTTATCTTGTATTATAAACAAAATTTATCCGTAGAATGTCTAGAAAAATACATTCTACAGATAAATATTGTTTGAATTACTTTCAAAAAGAGAAGCTTTAGCCTACAAAAATATAGAATCAAGTGGTACGAGTGATTTCCAATCTACAAAAAGTCAGTCGTAATGGTGATTTCTAGCATTTTAAGGGAACCACACTCGTAGATCCAGAAAAAACAGGACAACCAAAAACCCTGGATCCTCGTGATAAAAGAAGAATTTCCTCAAGCTGAAAAAGAAAAGCAGCACACCCATTCCAAACATTAAATTACAATGAGGACTAACACATGTATCCAGGGTAACTATCTGCATTAGTATAAAAACGTCCGAAACTTTTCAGCTCGAAAACAGAAAACATCATCCAAAGTTGTCAGAAAGTTTCCATATACACTCGATTAGATTGAGCAAGAGATCACATTTCATGGGTAACTAAAGAGTATTTTGCTATAACATGAGGAAATTTAATTTAAATGGTTCTAATGACTATCAAGCTATTGACATAATCTTAAGGATGACCAAAACCATACTCAATTCTCAAAATAGGAGGGATGAAGTTAGGTGGTGTTTTTAACCATAGATTATCGAGAACTAGAACAAGTAATGTTTTTAAATGGTAAGGAGAACAATCCCGTTTATATATAAGTGTTGAAACATGAGCTACTTCCTTATGTGTCACTGTGTCATAATTAGATGGAGAACACTGTACATATCAACACGACTATAAATCCATTTACACAGAAAAATGTTGTAAAAAATCGGCTCTTTTCGAACTATCCATGTCCAGTTTAAAACCCTGATATAAAGTTGTGGAAAATATATGGGCAATGATCATTCGATGGATTTATGGGGAAGAAAAGTCCGTACGAATCCATTCTTGAGCTTAAGAATGCACTCAATCATGTTTGAGACTATTTCTGTCAAACTGAAATTCAGTCACTCTATGGTTCAATGTCCAGTAGAGATTTTGTACTGTTCCAAATAAAATGAAAGAAGACTCATTGCTGAATTATTTTTTCTTGTTAAGATTACAGTGTCCTCATTTTACAAGTTTTACTGTACAAAAAATATAGGAAAAGGAATTTTATAAATTCGTTAAGCTCTAAAAATGCTTAATTGTTATAATATTCTTTTATCAAAGTAATATACTCATTGTTGGCGCATGCGCGCCAACGTCATGCACACTAATGCAAATATTCTTCCTTACCGCTCTGCACCGGCAGATGAGAACTTTCTATGGAACAAGCAAGACGAGAATTTTTTCTGTAATACACTAATGTGAGCATTAATTGGAATCCAATACTCGAAGCTTTACAATAAAAAAATAATTAAAATTTGCTGCGCTTGTACATAGTTTAAAGATGTTGTGTGGTTAAATAAAAAGTAAAAAAGAAACAAGCGTAGTTGGTCCCTCAATGAAACAAACAACAAAAACAAACTAAAATAAACACTCCTAAATGAATTTTAAATAAGAAAAAAAACGTTTGCTCTTTTACAGCGAGCCTTTTTAAACGCTACTGCTTTTATAAATAGTGTATATAGACAATGTTTATGTATGACATTATACAACAGAAATTTGATAAAGAAAAGTCCTCATTTTAAAATGCTAAAGCACATAATATTCGAAGATATATATTTTAGGAATCATGTTAAAATATTAAAGTTGAAGTGTTCAGGAAAATAAAATATTCTTACAAATCTTTCTATTTTAACAGGAAAATATACTTATTTCCTTAAAAGGAATATCTGAGTAGTCACAAGATATAATTGGAGGTTTTAAATGCAATTTAATTCTATGTTGGAGAGCAAAATACTCTTGACAAATAAAACATAAATTAAGGAATAATTCGTTTTTTATTTATAAAAATTATAATCTTATTAAGGTATAGCAGAGATATGAATCGACTCTAGGTATGTAGGTAATAACCATCTCAATAAATTAAGTTGTACATGCATGAAGCAATTCAATTAAATCACGAACTAAAAATTACTGGGACATGCAGTCTCTATTGCATTTTAAATCTTAACTAATTAAAGTAGCTACTTTGAGTTTAAAATGCAATACAATCTGTGTGTATTTGTAAGCCATATACATAATTCATATATTCATAACTATATTACATAATTTTATTTTTTGAGGAAATACAAATATATGCAATAGTTATGAACATAAACTTCTACATATATATCTGCTCTCAAATATATCTTAGAGAACTATTATATATATACATAAATATAGCTATAGAAGAT
This sequence comes from Trichonephila inaurata madagascariensis, assembly GCA_019973955.1. Taxonomy (NCBI): domain Eukaryota; kingdom Metazoa; phylum Arthropoda; class Arachnida; order Araneae; family Nephilidae; genus Trichonephila; species Trichonephila inaurata. Next base: position 31,349 of record BMAV01019576.1, read on the forward strand.
ACAGTTGATTTCATTCCGTAAGACAGCGTTTCTCAAAGTGTAGGGCGCGTCCCCCTGGGGGGCACGATAACCCTACAAAGGGGGTGCAAACATATCAAAAATTTAAAGATTTTTTAAAAAAAATAACCGGAAAAAAGTAAAACAAAATACGTTCTTCCATAGTAAAAAAATACGCAGCAACACTGATATAATTTATGTTTATCATCTGGCGTTTCTCTGTCATCAAACAGCTATCTTTTATCCCAAAACCGAATTAAAAAAACATTTTGTTTAATTTGCTGTAATTCCTCGATGAGAGATTTTTTTATTACGTTTTCTTTTTAAACCTAAAATATTTCTCGTTCAATGAAACCCAGACCTTAAAAAAATTCTAGGAAGATAAAAAAATCATCACTATTATTATTATTGAAAGACTGTGTATTAGTTGTAGAAAGAAAAGGAAGATTCACTTTTCAGCCAGGTAGCATAATACATTTGTTGATCATTTGATTGACCTTCCAACTAACTGGTATGGTTAGCTCTAAATTAGTTCCTTCCGATCTTTTATATGATTTTGCTTAGGGTAATTATAAATCATAAAGAGTTTTATGATATTTCGAAAAGGATTGAGATTGATTTGAAGGATTATTTGGCCAAGATTTATTTTTATGACTATTCTCAAACATATAAAGCATAGTGAAAAAAATCGTAATTCTTTTTAGAATATCCATATTTTTATTCTGAATAAGCTTTTAACTCGGAAGCTGTGGCGCGGGGCATCTGTAATCTCTATTGAAGGAAGTTGAAACTGATCAAGCAAAAGAAGAACCTGCTGAAAGAATGCATATTATTCATGATTGAGAAACGCGATGAACATAAAACGAGAGGAAAATTTTCAAATGCTTCCTAAAGAACTACATCAACGAAAATATGAAGCCATAACTGTACCATAAGGTTCAGTTCGCCTTTGTTAAAAAGACACAAGAAAGAAAAAGTTCAACTTGCTATTTGTTGATCACCAAAGGTGTCACGAATTCGAGCCCAGTACCACTAAATACCCGCCGTCTAGGGGAGAGATGCACGTCAAATCTATCGAGAGCTCAAATGTCTACTCACTGGTTTGGTGTGGTAGTTAAAAGAGGCCATCTCAAGTGCCGTCCTCGTCACTTGACCATGGTTCAAAATTGCGAGGTCCGTCTCCCAAAGCTCTAGTGTAGCTGAACAGTACGACGTTAATATTCACTCCCTCGATCATGAAAGCTCATTAAAACTACAATAACTTAAACAAAATATGACAGCTTTGACAGCAAATAACATTCCTGTAATATTAGTGAAAAGTGTCCCCGATTTGCATCCTTTATTATGGTCTTACACTTTTGAATAATTTTAGTTCAGTTTTATTGGGTTTTTTCTAAAATTATCAAAGAACAATTGAACAGTCCTTGAAAGCCGGTAAGTATACTTTCTCTTAATTAAATTATTCACTGGAATTCCGATTTTTATCGTGTGCAGTAAAAATAATTATAAACAAATTATTGGGGTGACTGAGTCCCCCCACACTACCATTAACGTTAGTATCGAGTGCGCGCCTGCTCCCGGGATTAAACATTTTGAAGTATTCTCGCTTTAAGGTATCCGACTACGTTCGAAACCGTGATTTTGCAAAAGCGCATAAATGGATAATATTTATGATATTAGTGTCACTTAGATTCGAAAATGTATATAAAATTGTTTTAAGATTATTATTACAATAAAAATTATTTAAATACAATATTTTGACAAAAAAATGATCATAGAATAATCTTTATTCCAAATGTTCTACTTTTGTGAAAAATGCTTCTATTATGATAATATTTTGCCTGTATATAGCTCAGACATCTCTACAGAGGCTCAACAAGAAGTTTTGACAAATTCACATTATTTTCAGAGTTACCCCCAATTGAAATAATTATTGGTGTTTTTTATACATGCATTCTAATCTAAGTGACACTAAATATCAAGAAAATTATCCATTTATGATCTTTTTTAAAATCACGGTTCCAAACGTAGTTGGATACCTTCAATATTAAAAAGTAACACAATTATTCTTCATCGAAATTTTATGTTCTTTTTCATTATTTAACATTAATTCTAAATGCTAATTCTGTGAGATTTAAAATTACAGTTCTTTTAAAAAAATATTTACAATTTTAGCATTGATCTAAAAAAAATCATTTTATATTTTTGTATACAATGTCATGCACGCAGTTTTACTCTCCCTACAGTTCAGCTATTATATCAAGAATAATATTTTATTTTTTTAAAAAATGAACTCGTGCGAAGAGCTGGTAATTCAGCCAGCGTACGTTTAATGTATCAGTACTGAAGAAGGTATTTTATAAATAATTTCTTAATACTGAATTAAGAACAAGTTTAATAATTGTTAGTGACTTCCCTGGACTTGTCTTGTAGAGCAAAGTTTTTCAAAGTAAGGTTTAATATCAGAAATTGACACTCTGAGTTATTTTTTCTATATTTAGCTGAGATCTATATTTTGTTTTCAAAGCAGCCGCCACAGAAAATCTGGTTTAACAAAGGTAGGATGTTGTTGTTGCTATTACTAATGCCACCTGATCGGAAAAGGCTAGATCAAGGCCCACGAAATTCATCACGGCAAAAGGCTAAGTAACGCCTGTCGTTAGCCGTAGCTTTGAGCACCATACAGGTGACAGTAAGATTTAGCTCGGTTTCACACCAATTTAAAGGTGGAACACTCTGTGGTGGTCATGGGCCTCCCACCTCTCTTCCTTTTCCACCAACCTCGCGAGAGGACTTGCGGCTCGACGGCTATTTAAAGTACCCCCATGCCGCGAAGGCACTATACATTTATAAACATCCATGTCTTCTCCGGGATTGGAACCCAGTCCCAACGGCACAGCAGTCAGCTTCACTAACCACTATACCGGATGAGCGACAGGTAGGATGCCGAAAATGGTAATAGTATAGTATACTAAGTGCTTTTGTTTTTAGTGCAGAAAATTCATCATTCACCTCTAATCAAAATTGAAAGAGTGATTTATTACAAAATTGCCTTTTAATTTTTCACTGGATGTGAAAATCTATGAAGATTTCTACTTCGGAAGTTTTGAGCCCTTCTGGAGGTTTTTGAAATAGATCCTTAATAAACTCGTAACTTGCTACCAAGTTGTCCTCATCAAGAAAATATTTTTTAAAATTCTTTGCCAACATGGCTAAATGATTTTACATGGTTTTAAAAACAACTTTCACGTGTTGTTCTTAAGATTTGTTAAGTTCAGATCGTCGAATGTTCGCTTACGACTTAAAAATGTTTGTATGATTTTGTTGTAATGTGCTTCCGTAAATACTTAATTACCGTAAATTACAATTAACGTGCAAATTATAAAATGTACGTTCAAGCTAGATTCGGTAGCTATAGAAGTATCGAGTCGACCAAAACTGACTGGAATTGTACGAGGAAAAGCATTTTTACATGTTTTGCGCAGACGTCCGATAGGTTGCCCAGACTCACGCAAACGTACCCGATAATGCCAGATGTGATGGATATGATAGAGACAACATAGACTAGATTATTTTTCTAATGACACTTTTTTTTTAGAAATGGATGCTAAAGGAAATAAATCTTTAATCAAATATATCATTTTGCGATCTGTTCCAATTTAAATATTAGAGAAAGAAAAATAACATAATAATAAGTAAGTAATATATATATTCAGTAATTTTATCTTAAAATACATATTACTTAAATGTAACATATACAAAATTTAATGCTTATACAGATTATAATTGAGATTTAATTGTAGCTTGAGCGTCAAAGTGCCTTTTTATTGCAGTAAATACATTATTGTTGTACAAGGGGGGCGCGACAAAAATTATGATGGAAAATTGTGTCGCCATTGTTGAAAGTTTTTAGAAACACTGCCGTAAAATGTATTTTACAATTACGTACTTTATCTGTAAGAAGTAAAATGAATATTATAAAGCTAAATTAAGTAAGCAACAAAAATAATAACTTTTGTAACCTAAGGTAAATCCCTAAGAGAAAATGTATCTATCGTTTATGAATTTTATTATTTAATTGATAATATAATTTTAAAACTAATAAAGCAAAGAAAGAAAACAAATATACTTATTATAAATGCAAATTTGTTATATATATATATATATATATATATATCACATAAATCAGTAATTATAAAAAAATTTACACGGTTTTGAGCTGTTTTTTCAATTCCTATATTGTTAGATCACACTCTCTATATATTTATTTATTTATATATTTATTTATTTATTTACTTATTTATTTATTTATTTATTTATTTATTTATATATTTATTTATTTATCTTGGTGGAATTTTCAATCGTTAATAAAATACATTTTAAAGCGCTCAATTGAGCTGCAATTTTATATACATGATTATTTTGGATGACAATACAGTAATTTAATTATAATTAATAAAAATTAATTGATTAAAACTAACTATTTAAGAAATTACAAATACAGCGACGTTGGAGACTTAGCGAAAATTTTGGTGACGTGTCAAAACTTAAAAAGATTTTTTTCTCACGTTTTAAAGCATTCAGGTGAACTGAAATTTTTTATGCACGATTGTTTGGGATGGCAATACGATACTTTAATGATAATGAATAAAAATTAATTACCACTTAATGTTGTGATTTTTTCATATGTATATACATATTTGTATTCATTGTAGCTATTTAATAAAAAGCAGCTAAAATAAAAATTTTCTTTGTTGATCTAAGTAGGAATTGATTTAATTTTTTTTATATTACTTGTTTTTTTTACTGTCTTAACTTTATATATATATATATATATATTTATGAAAATTTTGTAAACAATAAATGATCATTATTTTTAAGTTATTCACTTAAAGTTTTCCATAATCACAAAGTTTTCCATAAGTTTAATCATAAAAATAATTGATTTTGACTTCATGAAGTTAAATATTTTACAATACTGTTCGAATTAATTGAGACAAACGAGGAAAAAACGATTTTTCAAAACGTTTGCTTTTAATCATTACATATCTTAAGTAGACTGAAAACTCTTTATAATAGAGTAAGAAGTATATCCTCTTTTAGCAGAAACGACCTTTTGATCATGTTTTGGCATAACTTGGCATGTGCATTACACATGTTCTTAAATTTATCATCGAAGAACTACACTTGTATAGCAATTTTTATCACCTGTTCTGTTGTCTTTCAATTCTTCGTAACTGAACAGTTCTTGAGAATATACCTAAGTTCTCAAAAGGATTTAGATCTGGTAAAGTACCAGGCCAAACAAGCACTTGTACTTTATTTTCCCGCATAAATGTCTGAACGGATATAGAATTGTGACAAAGACCCAAGTCCTCTTGAAATGTTCCATCAAATGTCATCATAAATTGAACAATGCCCCTAGGTAATATTTCTATGTATTTAACAGAATTCATCAGGCGCTTAAGGTATCCGACTACGTTCGGAACCATAATTTTAAAAAAGCGTATAAATGGATACTATTTATGATATTTAGTGTCACTTAGATTAGAAAATGTATATGAAATTGTTTTAAGGATAGTATTACAATAAAAAATTAGTTAAGTACAATATTTTCTCAAAAAATGAACATAGAATGACCCATTTTCAAAATATTCTCCTTTTGTGAAAAATGCTTCTATTATAATAATATTTTGCCTGTATATAGCTCAGACCTCTGTACAAAGGGTCAACCAGAACTTTTGAAATGTTTAACTTAGAAGTGGGTTTATCCGTGTTTTACGTCAACAGAGGGGAGAAATTTTAAGAAAAAACGCCGATAATTATTTCAAATGATTGTAACTCTGAAAACAATATGAATTGTTCAAAAATCATAGTTGAGCCTCTGTACAGAGGTCTGAACTATATACAGGAAAAATATTAATATAATAGAAACATGTTTTACAAAAGGAGAACATTTGAAAAAAATGTTATTCTAAGTTAATTTTTCTCCGAAATATTGTATTTAAATAATTTTTTTTGTGAAAATCTCCTTATATATATATATATATATATAAAACAATTTTATACGTGTATTCTAATCTAAGTGACACTAAAATCATGAAAATTATACATTTATGCACTTTTTTAAAATCATGGTTCCGAACGTAGTCGGATACCTTAAGGTATCCGACTACTCTAATAAATCCTTTCGAAGGTCTGTTCTTGTCTTCCTGGGATTTATTTTACGATTCCTTATTCGAATTTTATCAGTTCTTGGAGTAGTTTTCCGCTTGCACCCACATTTTCCTTTTCTTTTCATAGACGAGGTTCCGGATTCTTTAATGTTCTTAAAATTCTTGAAAATGATTTCCTCACAACTGTCGTAGCTATATATCTCACAGTCATAAAAGTGTGCCCATTAAGAGCGCTTATTTCCTTGGAGTAATATCCATCTTTGAACAAGCAAAAGTAATACGTGTTGCACGGGACACAAAAGTGTAACCTACAGCTGCCGCACTGAAATGCCCACAACTAGTCTACTGATATACTAAAAGCAATCAAACAATTAAATTAGCCACAAAGTCGATTTGTCACATTATATCTAGGCGGATGTAACCAAATTGTGGCAGTTCGAGACGTTAGTGGTAATCACACACCAAATCAGACAAGAAAAATATGTTTCTCCAATTAATTTGAACATTATAGTATGCTTTAGTGATTAAATTTAGTTATCATTTAGCAAAATAAGGAAGTATTTTACATTTAAATTTATATTATATTTTTTCATCTCTGACTAAACGTATTTCAAAAAATTATGTACGATGTAATCAAATCATTCCTAACTTTTCAGAAGAAATATTTCCTAAATAAATGAGGAAAAAATAAAACTACTTATTTTCAATTCATATTTTCAATATTTTGTAGAATAGCATAATATTGAAAGTATGTGCCACGTATTTCAAACTCTAAGAAAATTTGTTAAATCAGTCGAAGTTGGGAGAAAAATGTTGTCTTTTTTCCCTACTCATTTTTGAGCAAATATAATCTTGAAATTCAGATTTTCGCGTTACTGTGGAGAAGTTATAAATTCCTCTTTATCATCCATAAAATATGACTCTAACAAGAATCCAGTTCTAGCTATGATAAATCACAGCATAGTTAAATTTGAAGAAATGTTTAAAATGTTTAGTAAAGTGTTAGATCACTTTTTCCATTTCGTTATAAAATTCAAACACGCAGGATCAAATTCTGAATATAATTTTAGTATGAAATATGTAATATGTTTGCAGCTTCCAAATTATTAATCCTATATTAATTTTAAATTCGCAACATAGCTTTCTGATTCAGAATAATAATAGTTGAGCAAGAGTTTGCAGGAAGCAGTAAATTGCATAAAAAATGTTGTGTATATGTTCTTCTTAAACTAATATTTTAATTTGAAATAAAGTTATACATTTAAATTAACTTGAAAAAATGGCATATATATATATATATGTGTGTGTGTGTGTTGTGTGTGAGGATTATTTTTAAAAAATTAAATTTATACATTAGTATTAGTTATCGATTTATAAATTACTTGAACGTCTAAATTCTGAAATTTATGCATTTTATCCAATGACATTTATAAATATTTTTATCCACAAATATATATTGATTCACTGTATAACTAATCAATGATTCATTTTTAAAGATGCATACTTTTATTTAATATCATGTAGTTTTAGGAAAAAAATTACAATGATTAGTGAAAGAAAAACACATTTAAAAAAGTAGCTTTAAATATTCGAAAAAAAATACCTTTCATTCCTTAGAGATAAGTTGTTGCTCATTCTTTACGTATATGAAATTAAAAAGTGTATGAACAAAATAAAAAAATATGAACAATGTAATCCTGGGAAAACACTAGTTGAAAATTTTGAAAGTTTCCATATGCTAAATTCCTTTATAATTAACATAAATTATTTCAATGAAAGTAATATTTATTTCTTGCAAACAAATTATCACCAGAAAGTTTTATTGTTTGTTTTCACTTAAGAAAAAATAATTGTTATAGCTGAGAAAACTTATTTTAGAAAATTGTTTGTTTCCATGTTTTGCTTCTTCTGCTTGTATTCAAAATAAAACTGAATTTAAATAAAGGCTAAAAAACAGTTTGAAATTTATTTTTATTCGATTTATATTGTCGTTTTTCCCATGATGAAAATCCCCCGACTTGGCGGGTCGAACCCGAAAACCGGGTGAAAGGTTAGAGACAGAGCAACCAACCCCCCCGGGGAAAAAACGCACAAATATAATTAACCATACATTTTCTTTTAAAACGGAATTTTTAACTTTTTTAAAAGTTAAAATAAAAGAATCGGCGTATGTATGGATCCTCTAAGCTCGAAAAAAAATATGTTTTGTGTGTGTGTGTGTGTTTTTTTAAAATTTTCTTTTAACCATGCGCATTCTTACAGAAAATGAAAGTAACATAAAATTAGAGTCACAATCGGTGTTTCCAAATAGTTCTTAAAATTTACGTATTTTCACTGGGATGTCTGAATGCATATGTTTATCGGATGGCGTTTTTCTACCAAAAAAAGGGTTTAAATTTTTACTTAGATATATATATAGGAAATTTTTTTTTTATTTTCCAAAAAAAAATATGGGGTGATAATGTGCAAGATAACAGTTGAATCGAAAAAGTGTGTAGCTTCAGATAGGATTACCAGAAATAAAACTAAAAACAAAAAGGCTTTGGCAGCCACCCTTCCCAAAAAAATTATTAATTTTTAGCATAAAGGTTACGCATCGGTGCTTTGACCTACGTTGTTTTAAAAAAAAACCCCCCTGAAATTTTTTCGACGCCACTAGTTGGGGCTTACCTTTTAAATTTACGGTATCCCGCCGTTTTAAAAAAGCTAGGCAACATTTTCGAACTCATGTTATATTTGAGAATTACAAGAATTTTTTTTATATTTGGTTTATGTACAGGTTTCGGATTTTGGATTGATTTTGGAAAAAAAACAAAAACAAAAAAAAAAATTTGGCTTTAGTATCGTATTTTCAGAAAAATACGATATGTACATAGAGAGATAGAGAGATTTGTGTGTTTGTTTATCTTATCTGAGGAAAACGATTTGAAATTCAGGAGGCTTAGAGAGAACAAAAGAAAACTATTTTTAAAAAGCCAAAATTGGACAGTTCCTAAATCCTAAGTCATTTATTTTACTAAAAGTATTTGCATCTGAAATTGAGGGAAAATTTATTAATTCACTTTAAACTGTATATTTTAAAAATATTTTATGCTGTTTCTATATAAATAATATTTCAAACCGTCACCACGAGTAATATAGATAATGCTTTTTTTTGATACAGTTTTGTGAGTCCCTTTTTTATTAGAGCATTATACTTAATTTTAAAGACATATAAACATCTCGGGAAATTATATGTTTCCTCCCTCAAATATATTTTTATCTATTTTGAAACATTATTGATCTTTTTCTCTCATTTTCCTATCTCTTTCGAAAATAGTTTTAGTGTGCATTCTTTATGATTGGTATAGCTAATGAATGAGTATAATGCGCAATTTTAATAATAACTCGCATTGTGATGATTAATGCTAAATATCATCTGATTTTTTTTATAAAAAAAAATAAAATAAACATCAGTTTTATAATTAACATTGAAACATATTTTAAATATCAGATTATCATATTAAAATATATTAAAACGCAAAAGTATATTTTCCTTTAATGGAAATATATTTAAAAAATTTAGGTACTACATACTTGAAACGTAGGATTACTTTAAATACACAGTGCGGCAAATAAGTTTTAAGTCTGTGTCCTTAAAAATAAATTGAAACAAGAAATTAATTT
>BMAV01019577.1:0-36127 GCA_019973955.1 Trichonephila inaurata madagascariensis
TGGGGCAAGTGACTTATAATGAAAACTTTCATTTGGGTTTTGGGCTTCCCCATGCAAACATTTTTTTTTTAACGAATCAGTATGGGAAAGGTCCCTAAATATTAAACGTATTGTTTCTACTCCAGCCGCAGAAATATAGTTTTTACATGTTTAAATGTGTGTGTGTTTCCTGATGCTTCATCTTTTTCATACCCACACTCTAGGCAAAAACCATTCTCTTAAGGATATTCATCTGTTGAAAGTTTGCGTAGAAAATGGTTCAGATACCTTGCCACATGTGCTAAACACTGTTGTGATTTCTTCGAATAGCTGACCCATTGTTTGACTGTAAGTTATCGATTTGATATCTTTCAAGCTGTTTTTCCCACTTAAATCCTTATCATCGGATAAGATTTGCCCTTTCAATTGAGTTTATAATTGGCATAACCTCGCGTATCAGCTACGTCCCATCTACATTTCTCAAATAACTTTCTTTGCAGATAAACAAATTTTGCACCATCTAAAATACTCTTAACGTAAGGGGAAAAAAAATCTTGTAAAGTGGTTGAGAAAGATTCATTACGTCACAAAACATTCGCCCAGCTTCTGCCCCTCTTCCAATGGAACGCGTGTTAAACACAAACCATGTTGATTTTTGCACTTTGTGTCTCTTCATAAAAATCAGAAGAAAATTCTGCAAGATATGTACAAGCACAGCACTTCAAGACAAATGTAATTGAAAGTCCAGAGTTATTTTTCACAACTTGCAAGTCCATGCAGCTGTTACACATTTTACAATGAACTTATTTTTTTTAAAACAAATGCTAGTATTTTTAAATTCATTATGGCACTAAAGCCTGTGTTTTTTTCTTAAGTAAAAAAACTCGTATTAAAAAAAAATTGGGAAATTTTCTTACTTTTGCACATGATTTCTTTGAATCAGGATCAACTTCAACATTCGAATTGCATTATTACTGTTGGGTGTATGATTAGCATTATTTTTACCATTAAAAAAATATACAACTGCATTTTTTTGGACAATTTACGTGATCTAAGAATGTTAAAATAATTAGTAACACGAAAACTAAAATAATATTCAATTTGAACTGAATAGAACTTTGATTTTTTTTAATAAATGAAATTTTCTGTGGATTAATTTGGTATATCGGAGAGCCTCTAGAACAGGGGTGTCAAACTCGCGGCCCACAACAAGCCTTTTTGCGGCCCGTCCAGTATATTGGCGCACAATAATATATAATAAAACATCAAAATTTCTTTCGAAATAGGAAAGATAGTAGCAGAGAAGAGATGTCAAATTTCAAGACGTAATAATTGAATTTTTCTTGTTCTTTTATATATATGTTTATTATAATGCATTATTTGAAATAAGTATACGTTTATATGAATATTGATTTTCTTTGCGGTTCACCTAAAGTTAAACCTTGCTTGGTTGGCCCAAGTCAGCCTTTGAGTTTGACACCCTTGCTGTTGAATAAGCTTTTGTTCCCAATAATATCACTGGATCGCAAAACACAACTCTAGATTTCTATTTTTTTCTCAATAACTATCTAATTATTTAGCTTTTTTGTAGGCGTGGTAGACGTGGCCCAAACTCGTGACCAGTATTGTCGAGTCATGGGTTTGAAACGCAGTTCCAATGAAAACCCGCCGAGTAGAGGGAATGATGCACGTTAAATCTGTAGAGGTTCAAAGTCCTTCAGTTTGAGTTGTAGGGAAGTTTAGAGAGGATGGTTCGGATGTCGCCCTCGTCACTTGATGATACAAAATTCCGAGGTTCATCGCCAATAGCCCTCGTTTTGCTTCAGAGGGCGACGTAAATCCAAACCAATTTTATTCGGTTTTCCCCGACCTACTTTCATTATTTCATAAAACCTTTTATTGAATTAAAAAATATGATTTTGGAGTTAATTGTATTATGTTCTGGAAAAATATTGAATAACATAGGCAAAAATTTCAATTTTGGATACCTAATTATTTGTCGTAAGCCCTATTTCTACTTTTGTTTATAGATTTTATGTATTTTTAATTACATTTTTATAATTGTTGTGCCGATTGATTAATTTTAAACGTCATTCATATTTTTTTCCCCCAATTTTCACAGATACATTTATTTTGTAAGTCTTAGCTTTTGCTTAAAGTTTGATTTTGATTACAAATTCTTTCTGTAAAAAGGAAATAGGCTATAACAATTACCAGTAATATTTATTGAAAAAATCTCATCTATAAGGCTTTCTTATTCAAAAAATGTTCTAAGGTTTTATAAATAACTGCATCATTCTAATTTAAAATGATGTAATACAGCTTATCTTCACATAACTTGTATTTCAAATCGATGACTCTGAAATTATAAGACGATTGTCCCTACAAGTACTCAAGCAGCTTTGGGGAATAAAACAAAAGCTTATTTTGATCTTCAAAGAAAAATTATTTCTATATAAGAAACAGTATCAAAATATTTACTCGAAAATTTGACAAACAATTGAAATCCGTCCTGGGTTTCATTTATATGGGTACTAAAATTAAAGTAATGTCTAACTTATTAATTACAAAAATATCCTTTTAGAAACTTTGTAACACATAATATTTGAAATATTTAAGCTAGGGGTATAGCCACTGTATAAAAAAATTAGAATTTATATATATATATATATATATATATATATATATATATATATATATTAATAATATAATAATAATAACAATTCCCTCTATTATCCTTTTAAATAACTTTAACTTTTAATTCTTTAATTTAGGACTAACCCGTTAATTTTAATCACAATTGAATAGTAACATTACATCAGAAAACTCGCTCCCGCCCATTTCTAATCAATCATGGCTCATGTTAGAAAGGAGTCACGTGACCTTCACAGCCGGTATAAAAAGCGAAACTCTTTTTTTTTTTTTGCTGCTGCTTATCGCTTCTGCTATGTGTGTGTGCGTCCCATTTACTTAATTATTCCAAATGTGGTTAAACGACATATGTCTGTGCAATGTTTGAAATTTCCTGTTACGTCAAATAAAGAAAAGTAACAAGTACAAAGTATCCTCAAGTATGTCATAACAACACCAACATAATATTTAATAATCAAGAAAAAATCTACTCAGCGCAGGACATTTCATATATATATATACCTAATATTAATTTGGATTCTAATCTTATATATTTTTTTCTCTGAGTCATAATTTCGAATACCCTATTTCAAAATGCGTCTCATTTCATTTCGCATTAAAGGATTAAAACCTATACTTGGACAGATTTATTATTATTATTCGATTAAAGGATTAGACATTGAATTTTTCTCTGATTTATTGGCGATTCCTAGTAAAAAGATAATAGCCTATACAGGCCTAACTGAGCGGTTGAAATTTTCCCTGAAATACTTATGTAATTTCTATGAATAACTTATATATCTCTTCGCGTTTGAACAAGTGATTACATTTTTCCTAGTTTTTCCTTGTATTTAAATGTAGAAAATGAATAATTCCATCTCTTGTATTTTGGCACTTGAGAAAGAAAGCTCAAAGTAAATCTTCTGATGCTAAAATTAAACAAGTAATATAAAAATAAATAAATAAAAAAAATCTAAGTCAATTCCTACTTAGGTCAACAAATAAAATTTTATATTTTAGTTACTATTTATTAAATAATTACAATTAATATAAATATGTATATACATATGACAGAATCACAATATTAAGTGGCAAAATGGAAAGCGATTTTCCTTGCAATTTTCCACTCTCTTTTCTATGTATGTTGTTGGACTATTATTTTTGTGTTTGTTACTATTTACTCGTTAATTAAATTTAATTATCCCAATAAAATAGTGTAGTAAAAAGAAATCCCATTCTCAGAAGTTAGATCATTCCATGTGGGATTTGAACCCATGACCTGGGGATTAGAAGTCCAACGGGCTATCCATTGCGCTACAGGGACTCAGAGAGCTGTTTTCCTTTTTATATATGGTGTTGGACTATTTTTTTTGTTTGTTTCTTTTTATTCATTAATTAAATTTAATTTATGAATTAATAAAAAAATGTATCCTAACTTAAGTGTATCAATAAAAAGTATTTTACTAACGATTGAAAATTTGAACAAGATATATATATATATATATATATATATATATAAGGAGATTATGAACTAACAGTAGGAATTGAATAAGTGATGATGTGATCAATATCAAAAAGTTTATTTTTGACACCTCAACTACGATTCAAAAAATGAATACTATCGTATCGTTACATTACACACACACACTAGTATATATATTTATATTCTTATGTGTATAATAACTTGATTTCAAATATAAGCTTAAAATTTACTTTCTTTTAATATTGACACATATTCAATCACTCTCTAAGCGTAAAATACCATAGAAAACAGAATTTTATAAAAGACTTAGTTTTAAACACTTCTGAGAATTAATTTATGGTATATTTATTTTTTTCTGAAGTTTTATTTTAATTTAAATAAGTCGATAAACAACTTTTAATTAATAGCATTTTTGGGTTCGATATGTACTGACTTTTGCTCAGCTCAGAATGAAAAAAAATCAATCATCATATTGATTTTTACTTTATGTGTGCATTAAGGTTTTTAGTCATGGCAAAGAGAACGTCAAAATAAATTACAGTTTAAAAAAAAACTAAAAAACACCCTTTTATAGTTAATCGAACTAAGTTGTAACTTAATATTTTAGTCACCAAATCTGGAAATGGGATTTGAAATTAGTCACCAGATGCTGGATGGGATCTGAAAATGGGAAATCGTTAATCCTGATGATCCTAATCAGGACAATAGAATAAAACTATTAAAGTATTGTATTGTCATCGGTCCTGGACAAGTGAGAAAAATTTCGAATTAATCTGACCTTTTAAAGTGGGTAAAAATTGAGTTCAAAGATTCCGTTACATACAAGTAAAGCTTATAAAAGGATGTTAAAAAAAAGGGTTATGGGCCAAGAGGTGCATTAAGGGAAAAGTTTAATAGTCGCTGTTCTAAATTAATATTTATTTCTGCTCTGTTTTAATTTTTAAAAATGGTAATTAAGATAATCTCTCGTTCTCGAAAATTGAGTAAAACAATATTTTACTGATTAGAAAAGGAAAAAAAATATCTTGAATTAGTTAATTAAAATCATTTTCAATTTTTCTTACTTTTGTTTATTTTAAATCTTATAGAAAGGAAAACATACGTTTTGTTCAACTTTTTCTCAAAGTAGTATAAAAAGATAGAAAAAAAAATATAATTACAATATTCAATTGGTAAATAAATTTTAAAAGGAAATACAGTATACATACCTAATATATTATCGGAAATAGGAGAAATAAGACTTTTTTCCACTTTTAATTTCTAAGTATTTAATATTTGAATATTTATACTTACTTTTTTATTTTGGGACAGTATAACAATAAAATAATAATAATAATTCATAATTTTTTTATTGTTATTTTGCTCCACGTTTTTATTTATGCTAGAAAATTCAGCTGATTAATGAGAAACTGCAAACAATGATTTAGTTAATTTATCAAAAAATCACAATTATTTCAAAACAATCTTTATTCAAGGAATTTAAAGTTTCTACAAATATTTTGTTGGAAAAAAATTTAAATTTTCACCGTTATTAAATAGAATGGTTTTAAGTAACTTTTTTGAACAAACATAACATTTATGTGTTAATTTTACTGCAATACTTGCATAAAATTTAGAATAATTGTAATTAGCAGTCTTATTTTTTACAAAGGATAATTATTAATATCTGTAGATAACTCTTTCATTTTTTTAAATAAAAATGTATTACATTTTTTTGATTGTATTCATAGTTAATATAAAGAATTGTTGTATTATTTTTCCCTAATTTGAGTAAAAAACTGAAGAATACGTTATACCTTTTAAATCCGTGAAGGGAAATTACATTAACAGCAAATTTAAGCTGCAGTATATATACACAGAAAGATACAATGTTTCAGTCAGCATATTTTTTTTAACATTATTTGTGCTGCGCTTTCGTGGTTGAAGCGATTCTCTATAACTATTGATGATTACAATAAAAGTTAAAAATTATTTGAGAAGATTTCTTTACTTTTTTAACTAATCTCTTATGTAATATCGAAGTAAATGGAAATTACTAACTAAAACTATAGTATAAGTAACTTGAACTAGTCCTAAAAAGCTGCAGTTATTTTATTAGTTTACGTTATAACTTTTATTTAAGCATTTTAATAGCTTTTTTCTATTTGATTTTACTTCATATAATAAATTGCATATTATATGTTACATGAACTTTATTTTACTTGCACATCATTACCATTTCATAGAGACTTTACCAAATTCACAGAAATTTTACTGGAAAAATTCGGATTCCTAAATATTATTTATTTTACCTTTATTCAAGGTATGAAAAAAAAAAAAAACTCAGGTTGAAAGAGCTTACAAATTTTTGAAAAATATAATATGATGAAAATAAAGAATACACACACATCTAGATAATAAATATATATACATTCACACAAGCGCATTTTCTTCCTCAATTTAATAAAACATATGACCTTCATAAAAAAATAAACTCTCCCACCTTTTTTAAGAAGCTACAATTCAACTACTAAAAAAACCTAGGTCCAAAACATATTTTTCCCTGTTTTCCGGATTTTTTATACGTATATACTCTCTAGAAGTTTGATAAAGGTTGAAAGATTGAAACTTCTCAAACAAAAATATCTGAAGCAAATCCCACCTTAAAACACACTCAGCTCGTTAACCGTTAGAGAGTACCCATTGAAAATCAATACTTATAAACAATGTTTAAATGCAGCCTGTTACAAAAAATAGAGCCTGAGGGTTAACTACATTCCGTTACCTTCTCTGAGGATAGGAAGGTTTCTATGAGATGAGATACTGGATCGGAAACTTTCGATTTACTCATGAGATTGATTCTTTCAAATTGCCTCAAAAACGTGATTTTTATAAATTTTTTCTCTAGTACCCAGTATTGGCTCTTTCTATCCTAGGGGTATCAATTTTCAGCGGATAAATTTTTGTCTAAGTTGCTCTTAAAAAGATTTATCTTATGTGGGAAAAAACTGATTAATTAAAGTAGAACTTAAAAAAAAATTCGATTTAGATATAAATTATATTAATGCTTTAGTATATATATAAAAACAAGAATAAATGTATAAGAATTAATATGGAGCTAAAGCGAATATCGGCTAAGCTACGCCAAACATTTGTTTACATATATATGAGTATATATATGCTGATAGCTATCCACATAAAAATGCTTAAACTTCACTTTTATGTAAGTTTAAAAGCTTTTCTCTCAGTTTCTAAGACTGCAGAATATATCTGTTTAAGTTTCCGAAATTTTATTGACATTTTCCATTTTTAGCCTTGAAGTCATTTCAATTTCTCAAGAAGAATTTATTAAAAATTATATATATAAATGTGTGTGTGTGTAATAATTCCCTCTAGTATCCTTTTAAATAATCTTCTTTAAATAATTTTTAATTCTTTAGTTTAGGACTAACGGGTTTATCTTAATCGTAACCAAATAGTAACATTGCATCAGAAATCTCGCTCCCGCCCGTTTCTAACCAATCATGGATCCTGTTAAAAAGGAATCACGCGACCTTCACAGCCGGTATATAAAGCGAAACTCATTTGTGCTCACTCTCTTTGTCTTTGTCTTCGTCCTGTGAAATGTTGCAGCTGCTTATTGCTTCTCCTATGAGTGTGTATCCATATTAGTGAATTATTCCAAATGTTGCTGAAACTCATATGTCTGTGACCATGAATAAAAGGAGAATAAAACTAATTCAGAAGAAGTTCTTCGTTTATCAAGAAACAACCAACATAAATAACCCTCGAATACACTACAATATATATATACACGCATGTATGTATATATCATCATATCATCTCGTTTATATTATTTTTACTCTGTAAAAGACAAGAGCTTGCTAATAAACTATAATGAATTAAAATATTTTTTAATTCATTATAGTTTATTCGTTTAATTTTCGTTAATTCGTTTAATTTTTCGTTTTTATTAGTCTACCACGTATGCACGATAGCCATCTGATGAAAGAAGGGGCGGGTCAAGGCAATTTTGTGAAATGTTGAATGTTGTATGCCCCGTGCAGTTTAGCATTGTTCTGGTGAAACTGTAGGCAAGCCTTCGAAATAAAACAAGACAGCAGACTCCACAATGTCAGAGACGCAACGATGGTTCGGTGAATCGGAGATGCAAATCAGAGAGAGTATCGAAGTATAATTCAATGGAACCCCAAAGCATATGAAGTACCGGTATAGTGATTTGTAATACAAGCTATGCAATATCATGGTGTCGTAGACAGAATAGTAATTCATCTGAAAAGACAATATCATGTCATTCATTTGTCCATGTCGAGTATTCAAAACATCATTTCAGCCGCATACGCCTATGATGTAGTCAAAAGTCATTGCAGTAATGGGCGCCATGCAAAAATTTCTCTTTGCTGCAAATGACGTCGAATAGTACAGGCTGACACATATTGTTGTGCATCAGACTCTAACACGGCACTATTAAACTCTTAATGTTGAAATACGATCCGCAATTGCAATGCGCCTATTATACCTGTCCTCATACTGAGTGATATGATGAGACTGATGTTGATGTGATGAAGCTCGGTGATGGAGGTCCCTTCCATGAATTGATCCATCTCTCTTGCACCAACCGAATCCATATTTGCATTACTGTGGCTTGATGTCACTCAACATGAGCCAGTTCAACTGGTTTCTCGGAGGTATAATCTTTAACCTAAAACCACAATTCATCCCATGTCAAATTCAGAAACGTGCTTGACTGGCTCTTGCATTCTTCGACGAAATATACTAAAGCTTCTAACGCGGGAAAAAATCCAGGAAAATTTAGTTCTATTATTTAAAAGTAGGTTTCTGTTTGAAAAGTTGTGCAAAAATCTACGATTTGTTTAATTAAAGGGAAATGTGTGTTCTACGGTATTCAAAAACCGTATAACATGAAATAAAGGATATTTTTTAATTCAAAAAGAAATATAAAAATGGGTTGAAAAATCAACAGTATAAATTTTATAAATTTGTGTTCACAAATTACACATTTAACATTAGTATAAAATCCATACATGCTTCAGCTAAAAATTAAAAAAATGGTAATATATATGTATTTCTTACAGAAAAAAAGAAAACTGACTTAAAAATAGTATAGATCATTTTTTTTTTTTTTAACTTTTTACTAATGATCAGATTTGTTTACAGAGAGATGAATAGAAATATTTATCCTCACTAGAAAGATCGAAAACAACAACTGTAACCTGAATCCCATAAGATTTTTGACCAGTAGCGAAGTTATGCTAGAAAATCTGTTATTTATATATATATTTATTGATCTTTTAATTTTGCAGGCTCTTTATATAATTATTGGTATCTAGCTAAATAAATCTGATCTTGTAAGAATTTTGAGTTAATAATTTCTTAAAGTTTTTTACGTTAGGATAAATATTTAAAAACTGTTTTTCAGATATGCACCAAGTTTAATGAACTCAGAAATTCAACTATTGGTTAATTGATGAAATTCGTCTTCAATATTTTGAGGAGTTAAAATAAATCAAATTAATGATTTTGGCATGTAAAAAAAAAGAAGGAACAATGTGAAATATTAGATCACGGATCGATAACCTTAAGCCGTGGCGTGTGAACCAATATGATTCAGGATGCCACGCAGTAGGAAATATTTGAAACAATTCGATTCCCGTAGCAATGCATGCAGAGTTAGGGAACAGCTGTCAAAAATACAAAAATTTAGAGTTTTATTGTATATTAATTATTAATCAATGAAATATACTTATTTATGTAAATATAACATAATAAAAATTTACATAAATATCTAACTATTCTTTCAACAAAAATAAATCATAGAGCCTAACACATAAGCTACTTTTTTTTTTTCACGACGCACCTCTAAGGGATGTTTTTTTTACAAGTATTACACAATCATTTTGACTTTCATTGAATATTTAACGCTAAAAACTAATCGCATTTGAATAAAAGATGTTTTTTTTACAAAAAGTATACAAATTACATGCAAGCAGATACAGCAGAATCGTTTGATGATAGAGAATTGAAAGTAATAAATAGCCTTTAAATAAAAACGTGTGAGGTGTAGAGAGGACACACGTACACACAGGGCAACTTAACTTTATTTCATAGCTTTGTAGAGTGGCGTTGAGCGCCACTGAGAATTCCTCCAGGTGCCACAACTGGCAAGCGTGCCATAGGCTGTTTTACACTGTGTTAAAAAAGAGTTGGATGTTGCTCAAAATACGTAAATTTTTTGTTGTGTTCATACATGTAAATTCGTAAGATTTGCTTTATACCTTTTCTCTCTCTAGGTTATTTAGCTCAAAAAATTTAAATAAAATATATTAAAGTGTAATATATATATATATATATATATATATATATATATATATATATATATATATATATAATGTGTGCGTGTGTGTTAAAATATAAAAAGGCATTACGCAGATTTTGAGAAATAGAATTACATAGAAATTATTTGTTTAATAATAATCATTTTGATGAAAAAATTCGTCTTTGCGGCGAGACAAAAATACAACTTCAGTAAAAACTCAGTACTAATCGATTAAACAATTATACAACATACATATTTATAAATTATACATCTTTTAAGATATTTTCAATTGAAAAAACATTCATTTTGTTCATATGTCTAAATATTTCCTACAGTTGTAGCTTAAGGCCCCCTGAGTGTATAATAAACTATATCCATACAAATCTTCATTACACAGAGTGAGAAATTCTTCAAAGTTTCTGCCTTTTGAAATATATTTAAGATATTCTTCACATGTGCTTTCCTGAAAATAAAACTAAAATATTTTGGATGACTCATATCATAGAAAAATGTCCATCATGGGATGAATTAAAGTTAAAATATTCTGGAATAACGTACATCGCGCGTGTTGAATGTTCAACCGGTATATTTCGTTCATATACAAATAAAATCCGAATATTAAATAGAAAAAGAATTATATTTCTAATTTCTTAAATATCCTGTAAAAGGTTATAGAATAAAAATTCTTAACTCTTATATTAATAAAAACATTTTGTAAATCAGGAATTAACTACCTTTTCCTATGTATATTTTCATATACAAAATGAAATTTCCAGAAACAATAAACATTACAGAAAATATCAATAAAAAATAACAAAATGTAGGAAAGCCTTAAAAATCGGCGATCAATAAATGCTATCTGAATAACATTATAAATTCTTTCACAAAAAAAATCAATTTCGTTGTTGCTTGAACTGGCAATTTATATACTGCAGTATTCTTTCGGTAAATGCATCTTTAAATTTTAAAATTGACCAAAAATAGAAACGAAAATAAAAATGCAGAAAATTCGTTTATTTTTTAAATACTTTTCAAATACGCAAGCTAAAAAAAAAAGGAACCTCATAAAAACAAGATTGCAAGGGAAATCTCTCTTCCGCTTATCAAAGATTTATTTATAATTACAGAATTGAATTTTTCCAATAAATCTAGCATTCTATGGTAATCCTTTCGTATAATTGGTCCAGGGATTCTAATCAATAATTAAAGACGACGAGATGAATACAAATTACTTATTTAGACCTAATCCTATTGATTAAATGGTTCTAATTGATGACTCTAGGTGCTGATGACGTTTTTTTTTTTTCTTCTTTTTTGTTAATAGATTCGTAATTTCAATAATTTTGCTTCATGGCTTATGTTTTCTTCAAAACAAACTTTATTTTTCTATCTGACATCGTTGTTTTAATCGCCGCATTTTTAATTACCCGTGAATCAAATGAAATGCATTGCTCTTTTTAGCTATAATTAGGGATTTCAATATCAAACCAAAAGTTCAAAACCGGTATTCGGTAATTTTTAGATCTTAATACCGGGATACCGGTTTTAATACCAGTAGTAGAAATTTTAGAAAAAGGAAGAAAATATGGGTGTGTTTCTTTGCTTATATTTGCCAGTTTTATTAGAGAGTGTAAATATAACAAAAAAATAATCTGCAACTTATAAATTATAACAGTATATTCAGAATCACAAAAAAAGGTAAATATTACTATTCAGTCTGTGGTACTATTACAAATTTTTGAAATGTGATCTTAAAAAACATAATGCATTAATTGTACTGCCATTAAGCCTGGAATGTAATTTTGCTCAAAAATTACCAGCTGTCGAAAACGCTCTTTCGGCATCTACGCTAGTTGGTGGTACTGTTAGCAATGCTCAACATACTTTTCCAAGTATTTAGTTCTAAATTCCTCATCTTCAAATAAATGGATTTCTTGTCGGATGGTTTTGGATATAGCTGATTTCTGTATTGAATTTTGGTTTGTTGAAATTTTTTTAGCTAATTTTTGTTTAAGAGAGAATTCCTTTTCACTGTCGACATTAGTGTCATCATCATCTTCGATAACTGTACCCAATTCTTCTGAATGTGGATAGGTTTGTGGAAAAAAAAACTTTAAGAAATTTGAATTGGTTAGTCTTTTTCTTCTTTTTCATTTTCCTTTTTAAAATCACTATAATTACGTAAATACCGTAAAATATTTTCTATTTCTGTTTACCATTCTTCTGAGCAATTTTTCAATGCAATATATAGTTCTTCAGATAGTGATATGTGTTGTTCTTTGAGTGACTGCAACATGAAATTTATTGTTGCATTATTTGTTAATAAATTAGAATCTTTTCGACACAATGCCTCAATAGCCAGTTTTATTGGAAGTAGAGCTGATATAGTTCCGGTTATTAAGTCGAATTCCTTATCGGGAAAATTAATTTGCAGGCTTAAGTCGATCATAGCATTTTAGATTGGATTTTTAAGTTTCAAAAATCGTTCCATCACTAGGAGTAAACTGTTCCAATATGTTTTAGAATTTAATTTAACATATATTCTGTGTGTGTGTGTGTTTCTAGTAAATACCGAAAAACCGGTATTTAAGCTTGTGAATACCGGTATTACAAAATTGTACAAACGGCTCAAAATACCGGTATTCGGTATCCCGGTATACCGGTATTGCAATTCCTAGCTATAATCATAGCTGAAACATAAGTTAGGAAAAAGTTATTCATACTGAAGCATTTTACGATGGATGTTTATTTTAAAATAATTATGAATAACGAAATTCCAATAAAACAAGGAAAGTAGTTCCAATAAGTTAGAATTTAAAGACTTATTAAACTTTAAACTTTTTTTTTATAGTTCTCACCACATCACACAATAAAAACTAGAGTTGAAAATTACTTTGTCAAGATATTCTATATTTTAACTACTTCTAAAATGCAGTTAAAACTCGAACTCTTGTATAATTTAATTTAAATAGAATTAAGTAAAGTACTTTGAACTCTAACGTAACTGTAAGAGGAAATTTGTCTCATTTCAGCCTAAAAAAGTGTAACGGGTCTATCCGTGAATTTTCAACTAATCCTCATGGGTAAAATTATTCTTTTGAACTGTAAAGTTCTGTTGAAAACTTTCCTCGGTGAAGAAGACGGGATTTGGTTAAATGAGTTAGTTTATTTAAGCGTTCGCATTTGTGTACGCGAGGATGGTCGATGGTTGATAGGTGGCGATTAAAAGTTGGTAAAATTGTAATCAAGCTGACGACTGGAGGTCATATACTTAAACAAGATATTTACATAGAACTGAAGCGTATGAGTCAAGAGCGCTCCTGGAGTCAGTTAAGTAAATTTTAATTATATATGTTAGATGCATTAAGCCTATGTGATTGCTCTTCCGGGTATTATTGAGTGCATTTCCTACTTTTAGTTGTGCTGGTTGATTAGGTGAAAGGATTAATAAAGTGTTAAAAATGCTATGGCTGATCTTTGCCCGAACCCCCAAAGACAAAACAAACAAACACAAAGGAGGTTACAAAAAGGTTGTTACAAAAGGAGAGTAGAAAAAGCTCCATAGATATGTTAAAGCATAATAAATTAATTTTAGAGAGATTACTAAGAAACCACGCAGTCCTTGTTCATTTGAAACTCCTTTAAAACTTTAAGAAAACATCCAGGAAATATAACCATAAGTTTAGCAAATTTTGGAATTACTCAAGTGGAATGGGAATACCAGCTGAGAGATATTCCTTAAAGCTTAAAAGAAAGTAAATTGAGCCAAAAAGAGCTAAAATTGTGCTTGGGGGAATATAAATTATAATATATAAACTGCTGCTTGTAAAAACTGCAACACCATGAAGGAATCATCAGGATTGAAATTTGATGCACAATGGGAGCAAAGTCATAAAAAAGGGTCAGTAAAATTCTCCTGGAAAAAAGGAGAATTAATCACCTCTGAATGAGGGGGAAAATTATTTTGGAACAACATATACACTGTTCAGTTGTAAAATGCTGTTTGTAAAAAATGCAACACCATGAAGGAATCATCAGAATTAAATGAAATTCAATGCACAAACGACTTGTATTAGTACAAATAAATGACGAAATTTTCAAAGAAAAAAACAATATTAAGTGTCAGAAATCAGTATTTGGTGTAGCCACCACGCGCTACAATAAGTGCTGCTATACGACGGGGCATAGAGTCAAACAGATTTTGAATGTCTGCTTGGGGAGAGAATTCCATTTTACTTGTATGCGCAGCAAAAGTTCGTCTTTTGAAGCTGCAGGACGCGGATCACGAGCGGGATGCCGACCAACCAAATCCACAAGTGCTAAATAGGCGACATATACGGCGAATAAGCAAGCCAAAGAAGAAGTTGCATGTGTTGGGCTGAATAGAAGTCTCGAACAGCCTTTAATACATCTGGGTGTCAGTAGCGCACACAGGAATTTTCAAGGGGTTCAGGGTTGAAAGTTCACCATTCTTGTATCATGCTTCTTTTGATTTTGTCGATTTTCAGGAACAAAACACAGTAAAAAACTAATTATTGAATAAATAATTAGCATAAATTAATAAAATTAATCATTAATAACAAA
Source organism: Trichonephila inaurata madagascariensis (assembly GCA_019973955.1). Lineage (NCBI taxonomy): Eukaryota > Metazoa > Arthropoda > Arachnida > Araneae > Nephilidae > Trichonephila > Trichonephila inaurata. Next base: position 15,015 of record BMAV01019577.1, read on the forward strand.
TATTTAATTAAATTTTACGCATTATATACTTAGAATTATAACCAATCGCGGAAAAAAATCAAGGGCTTTGTGGGGTCCGACCCCAGGACCCCCTTGTGTGCGCCACTGCTGGGTGTGCATTATCCTGCTGAAAGATAGCTTCAGGGATGCCTTGAAGGAAGGGAACGACTTCGGGCTGTAACACTTCACAGACGAACCTGTTGCTATTGAGATTACCCTCAATTCGTAGCAAATTGGATCTCCATGATACAAAATAGCACCCCAAAACATAACTCCAGGTGTTTGGCCACTATGTCGTTCGATAACGTACCCTGGAAGGCAGCGTTCACTGGCATAGCATCTAACACGAATGCGGACATCATGGTCCCGCAAACTGAAGCGTGATTCATCTGAAAAGACAACTTAGGGTCAATCAGCTTGCCAGGCTCTGTGCTCATGAGCCCATTGCAGACGCAGCCATCGATGGTTTCCATGAGGGAGATCCTGTATAATGGTACCCTTGGACGCAATCCACGGTTCAGCAGACGTCGACGAATTGACGAAGACGACATTAGTACACCTGTAGCAGTAGACCAACGTGCTGCCAACTGCCTGGAGGAAGCTGTACGGTCATTCACCGCCATGTGGAGCAGGTGTCGATCGTCGCGCGCTGACGTCACCTTCCATCGTCCACTGCCAGTTTTTCGAGTACAGTGCTCGTCGGTCCACTGCTTCCAAATTCGCATCACTCTGTGGAACTGTTCCGTTGCACACGAGCTCCTATTGCACGATAGGAAAATCCTCCTTCTCGAAGCCCGATAGTCCTCCCCCGTTCAAACTCCATAAGTTGTAATTTCTCCTTATTTCGTCGTGGAGGCATACTTAGGTCTCCCTAAACGTTCGCCACTAACAAATAATCATTAACTACTTTCAACATCTCGCTACAGCCCTCTATTTCTACGCTTTCATCATCAGTTCAGAGGGCGCTGTGCACACCACGCATGCGCGGTGGCTCTGAAACTTTACTATTTTACGTAATATACTATAATTGATATTTGCTGCAAAGTTCATTCAATTCTGATGATTCCCTCATGGTGTTGCATTTTTTACAAACAGCATTGTATATATATACAGTCGGACCTCTGTATAACGAAGTCGCTAAATCCCGGAAAAAGTTCGTTATATGGAAAATTCGTTAAATAGAGGTTAATCTTTTAATATACTTTATATAAACCACATAAAACAAATTTTAAATTCATAAACGCTATATATTAAAAAAGTAATTATTCACACCTTTTTTAAAATTAATAAATGTTTATTTTACATATTTACCCATCAAAAAAAGAAAAAGAAAAACTGCAAGGAAAAAAGCAAGAAAAAAGAATGTCGAAGAATACACTGTATTTTCAATATTAAATAAATAATTTTATATAACAATTGATGAATTTGAAGGACATTTTCTAATTTAAAGCATACAAATAATATTAAACACATTATTTCATAACTAGAACACGGGGACAAGGAACAACTCCACTGAGTATGAAAGAGGATATTGAGGATGTTTCTAGGGAACTGTACAATGGGGGTAAAAGGTTGCACTTCTTGGATGAAACGTCCAGAACTCTATTGTTCTCGACGAATTACGATCTAATAAAACTAGTTCAAGATTTATGACCACCATAAAATGTGTTAAAGAGAGAAAAATTTGAAATGTTCAGAAATACTTTAAAAATAGGGAGAAAAAAAAATTGAATCACAAAAGAAAAAGTTCGTTATATAGAAAATGCACTTCACTATAGAGAGGTTATTCAATTCCTACTATTAGCTCGCACTATCTATATATTTATTTATTTATATATTTGTATATTTATTTATTTATCTTGGTGGAATTTTCAATCGTTAATAAAATATATTTTAAAGCGCTGAATTGAGCTGGAATTTTATATACAGGATCATTTTGGATGACAATACAATAATTTAATTAGAATTAATAAAAATTAATTGATTAAAACTAATTATTTAAAGAATTACAAATACAGCCACGTTGGCGACTTAGCGACCATTTTGGTGACTTGTGTCAAAACTTGAAAAGGTTTTTTTCTCACGTGTTAAATAAATTCAGTTGGACGGAAATTAAAAGGACAATACGATACTTTAATGATAATTAAAAAAACTAATTACCACTTTATGTTGTGATTCTGTCCTATGTATATACATACATTAATTGTAACTATTTAATAAAAAGTAGCTAAAATAAAATTTTTCGTTGTCTATCTAAGTAGGAATTGACTTAAAAACTATTTCTTTATATTACTTGTTTTAAGAAGAAAATCGTGAAATGCTCAATGTTCCGGGAGAAAGTTCGCTATGTAGAAAAATTCGTAATATAGAGGTTCGACTGTATATATATATATTAGAAATATATATATATATATATATTTCTAATGAATATAAATTTTATGAGCTTTTGTAGAGAATTTATGTAATCTTGTTTTGTGTTGAACGGGAGCCTATTATATATAATTAAAATTATACTATTTATCCAATAACGAATACTTTTTAAAAATCTCGAGCAAACTGTTATTAAAAATAGCCTTAAAATAAAAAAGATTTGATCGTTCGATTATAGCGGGTTGAAAATTTAAGTAATTTAGATTTTTGGAGACGATTATATAAGTTTCATCATACAAGATTATATAATGATTCAAAATTTAGTGTTCACAGACACGTAACTTAAATTTTATTAAGTTATTTGAATAAAATTTACCTCTCATCAAATTCAATCTTAGAAATTCGGTTTCAATCGAAACATTTCGATCTTTCTTTAGCATAATAATCATGATTTAAATATATTCTTTATTAATTTTTCATTAACAATCAAGATTTAAATATATTTTTTCTTAATTTTTCCATTAACAATCAAGATTTAAATCTGCTAAATATATATAATGTTTAGCAAATGGGATAAAAATAATAAAATGTTAAATATATTAACGAATCACATTAGCTATATTCCGAAATACCTGAAAAAAATTAATATTTCTGAAACAATAAAATATTTCGTTATAAAATTAAAATTCAAAAAGATTTATTTAAAAAAAATGCATTTAAAAACGAAACTTACTCAATTATTTTATTCTTCCTAAGTTAGGCATTGTATAATGAGACCAGTAAATTATAATAATCAAAAATAATCAAATTATGAAAAAAAAATGTTATTTTGTTAAAAAGATTTGGGATTGGACTCTGTTCAAAACTATTGGCAACGGACCGTATAATTTTAAGCCACGTCAGATGGCATTAAATTTTTAAAAAATTAGCTTGAAGTAACAGCCTGTTATTAAACCTGTCTATTTATTAAATAAAATACATTTTGATCATCAAATCCAAAGCATCGGATCGAAAGTTCAGTACGTTCCCAAACATAATATATTGATTCCTAAAAGTTTCCATGAGCTTTACGGCAATACTTAAATTAATATCTGATGCACCTATTCTTCTTGCCACCATGGCAGTCGGCTTATTGTTATAAGTTTTGATATTAGTAAATTTCTTAATAAAATAACTAGTTATAGATTATTTCATTTAATTAATTTTTAAGTTTTACCTAATTATTTTATTATATCGTAATTAAATTTTAATTGATATTTTTTGACTAAAATCCTAAGATGCACTGAAATCTTTTATAAATAAGGACCAGTTTTCAATCCTGCCACAAGAGATAGCTCTATTTCCTCCTTTTTATCAATGCCTATTCTCTTAATATTAATATTATGGGACAATTATGTCTTGTGATAAAAATTTATCTTTGAATTTCTAATGAGAGTTACAGTGGATCCTAATTCTCTTCAACACACACACACACACACACACACACACACACACACACACACACACACACACACACACACACACATTTATTTGCCACGCATTTATCAATCAGATTTTAAAGATTGTGATTTACGAATTTACAAAACAGAATTTTCTCAATCATTAATTTAGATCAGTAATCTTCAAACTATGTTACACGAGGTTCACAAGGCATACCCAGGGGTTTCACGAGTCACAATAAAAAATAGAAAAGAAACTTATAAATATGTATGCAAAATTATTATTTCTATGAAGTTTTTTTTTCAAGCATCTAAAACTCATCCAAATCATTAAAATTGAAAATTTGATTTATATATAATAAACTTTACTTTATAACACTTTTTAAATTTTTTTTTATAATATAATAAAAGAATATTAAAATGTGTTTTATCTTTATATTATGCTTCCTACTAAATTGTGAATATTTTATTGTTTAATATCTTGGGTTCCACGAGATAATTTTATTCTCGTTAATTAACACAGTGTCATGCATAACTAAATAATTTTCTAATGGAAAATGCACCATTTTGCAATTGTGCAAAAAAAAAAAAACATATAATGAAGGAGGGGAAACAACTTATCAACACAAATTCGATGTTAAAATCTAATTTGTAAACAAGAAAAGCTTTTAAATTTTAGGTTGCAAACTCATGAAAAATACAGAGTATTTCTTACACAGTATAAACATTTTAATGCCATTCAGAACATTGTGTTTAAGTGAAGTATATTTCTCAACGTGAGTGGCAACAAAAACAAACAATAAATACAAATTAAACGCAGAATATGAAATGAGACTGTAGATAATTTCAATAGACATAGACTTCGACAATTTGTGTGAAAAAAAGCAAGCACATATCTTAGTTTCAAAATGTAATGCACGGGTAGGTGACACTTGAATCACAAATTAACATTATTAATGAGTAAATTATATTAAAAAAATAGATAAATTGTTTTTAATAAAAATGCAATACTTCTTTTAATTGCCTTTACATAAAGCACTTATTACACGTTGATCTGCTTTAAATATTGTTTTGAGATATATTCTTCTAAGTATGTGTGTGGAATGAGGTTCCTCGAAAATATTTTCTAGTTCTAGGGGTTCCACGAAAACACTTTCTAGTTCTAGGGATTCCACGAAATCACCTTCAAGTTCTAGGGGTTCCGTGAGTTGAAAAAGTTTGAAGACCACGTATTTAAATGAAATGCATCATCTAGCATGAAGGCTAATTCAACAAAATTAACTTAAAAACACGGTTGAATTGATGTCACGGAATGTATCAAGCAATTTATATGAATAAAATCAAGAATAAAATTAAGTAACTGGTCGCCTTGAACAATAATTTAGAATCAAGTTTATTTAAAGGAAAGAAATTTCAGTAACGAAAAAAGCTGAAACTTTTTCATTCCGTATTTCGATAATAAGTAGACCTTTTTGCGTGATAGTTTTTTTTTATAAAAACAATGAATTATTTATCCCGCCATACTTAAAAATGAAGCACTTATTGTTTGAAACGCCAATTGATCGAGATATTTCTACCTGATTATTGTTAACTTCAGATAATTGTCTTCAAAATATTTGCTATTATATAGAAATTGAAACTGAGGCATTAGAAAACTAATGCATTCTGTAACAAAAATTTATTAAAATTATTTAGGATGTAATTTTAATTTTATCTATATAAGTCAGTGTAATGAGTAAATTCCCTTGAAAGAATGTGAAAAATCATTTAAAATGCTGTTTCTCTGTTTTTCTTCATTTGTCAGGGAGATTACTATGAAATATGGTCACATTGAGTTTTAGACTATGTTTAAAGAGCTTTAAAATAAAATGGAAAATAAGTTAACATTAGTTTTTTTCGTCCCTAAGATATCATTCGGTTCCATGAAGTTCTGTTGTTTATCTAATGGGAGAATGTATTAGTTCTGACTCCAGAACTGAAATCTACATTCTTTTTTCTTTTCAAGAAAGTACAAGTCTTTTAATAATAAGAAAGTAGGCAGAAAAAGCTGCTTGTTTGATTATTTGCAAAACTAAAAATCAAAGTTATGAAATCCCCTGTGGTAAAAGCCTGGGAAATGGTGTTAGTTTTTGTCCTAGTCTCTTATTTCCACATAAGGAAGAAAAAACATTTTCTCTAAGCTCATAAGTATTCTTACTATTATTGCTATGAAGAAACAATGTAACTATCACCGAAACGCTGAAGGCTGTAGAAAAGTTGGTACAAAATACAGGAAACTATCGTAAAAAGTCTGACTCTGATCCTTAATAAAGTAATTTCACATCAAGTTGATTTTCTTAATTTTCTTCTGTACTCTTACAAGCGACCACAATCTCTACCACAACGCAAAGAGTGATGGTGCTACTAAAAAAAACTGCTAAAAATAAAATCTTTTAAGCCCTCGGGGAGGAGGAATCTTAAAAGCGCTTCAACTTACACTAAATACTGCTAGTTTATAATAAATTTTATAAATTGAAACTATAGTAATTCGACATTTCAAAGTACTAAAATATTCAAGTATAAGCAATCACAAATAAAAAGGTAACTAATTCTGACATATACTGTCTGGTTGTACTTCTATTCATGCTTTACTTATTTAGAATTATAGCTATTTAGTCAGAAGCGTAGCTACCGCCGTATCAGCCGTTTCAATGATACGGGGCCCCTAAGCTACAGGGGCCCCAACATGTGTAAATACAGTTCACTCTTATAGCTAAAAAGGGCTCCGAAGGAATTTTGATACAGGGCCCCCTCAAAGCAAGCTACGCCAGTGTATTTTATATATATACAGTGTACGTCTATTAAAAATCTCAAAAGATAACTAAAAAATTAAAAATGATCCAAAAAAATGAGCATTTCTTTTTATCTTTATAATCTGAAAATCATGATTATAATTTATATTACAAGCTAACAATATCCACGATGTATCAGTTAAAAGATGACCAGTCATCGAAATCTGATTTCTACTCATTGCAGGATCAATATAAACTTTTCCTGTTGGGTTGTATGGAAACTATATTAGCTTCATTTAACTCATCTGTTTCTATATTTGAATTGAAATGTGTTTCAATGAACGGTGTATATAAAAAGTGAAACGCTATTTTTATTTCTCTGACCTCTCAATGACAACATTTACTTTTAGTTAGAAACGTGTGCGTATATAAACTGTCATGTGGAAATGTAGAAATCATCACAAATAAAAAGTATTATTTTGAAAACTCACTAAACCTCTCGACCTAAGTATGTAATTCAATTTATAAATGAAACTTATGTGTTTGTCAAAACGTAAGTGAGCTAAAAAAATATTCCGTCATAAAGATGAAATGTGTATCGTTGGAACACATGAGTCTGGTATAAGACACCAAAATGTAACGAAAACAGTTTAAACAGATTATATTTCAGTAGTATATAATCTGAAATATAATCTTCCCATATTTAATGTGTTTTTGTACAACATTAATTCATTTTTTCCCATTCCTAAGTCCTTAACACTAGAAAGAATGAAACTTAATCTATACTGCCCAAAAGCAGTCAAAATGACTGCAATGTGAAAGAATGATTAATGTGTAAAGAAATTTGTTTAAAATTAATTTTTGATATTTTTATATTATTTACAGTCATATAACAAGTTATTAGTAAATATTAACAATAAAAAAAACTTACTTCACTTGGAAAAAAAATATATTCTAAAAATTCTAAGAAATTGTGCATTAATTATGTAATCGTTTTTATAATTGAAATTAAAAAAACAGTCAAAATGACTTCCTGGGGAAATCTAGTGTTAATCAATTAAAGAAAAGCATGATGGAGATTATTTTAAAGAAAAAACACGGACTATTTTTTAAAAAATACGATTTACTATCAGCGAACCCGTTGTTAATCAACAAAATCCCGTATATGAGGAATTTTTTATCATAAAACATGAATGAAACGAGTTTTAAGGTATCTGAACACGTTTGGAGTACATTTTTAGAAAATAGCATACTAAAACATTATAAATGCTTTTTTTGAGAAGCAATACCAATAACATTTAACTATAACAATATTTTAAAAAAAAACATCTAAATTTTATAAAAATTACAATTATAAGTGAAATTTTAGCAATATTTTTGAAAAACTTTAAAGCAATTAGAGAAAAAAAGTAATAAACTTTTACCAGTAAAAATATTACTAAAGCAAACGATGCATTTATCTAGAGAATGAACTAAAATTTTAATGTTTTAGTAAAATTTTAAAATTTTAGAGCTGATCGAGTAAATGTTATAAGAAATGTGACATTCTTTATGAGACTATTATTTAAATAACAGACTACAACTCAAAAAATATTCGTACAATAAGAAATATTTTAGTACATTCTCCAGAAAATAATATAAATATCAGGTTCAAAAGGTTTTATAGAAATACATCTGTGACATTTTGAATTATCAGACTCCCCATGATAGATTTTGAACAATTTAAGTGCCCACTTCTGGTAGATTAGAGACCCACTTCCGGTTTTTTCTAATTTTATAAAATTGATTGTAACTTGGCTTTCAGGTAGCGTATAAGCAAAACAAAGCCTGTTTTATAAAGCCAAGAAACAGCTCTAATAAAAAAAAAATATGTGTTTTAAACGAATTTGGTTATTTCAACGTGTTCGGATACCTTAAGAATTACCTACAATAATAAAATGAAAAAAGAATATGTTTTCATAGCATTTATCAATAGCAGCCTATATTTTTATTCATTAAAGCGTATATATGTGTGTATATCATACTAAATGTGGTTTATCATCATACTAATTGGTTTAAAGTAACAACTATGTTTACGGAATTTAGTATTAATTTATGCAACCCCCACCACCACGTCGAATGTGTAACAGAATTCAAAATTTAAAGATATTGATACATTTGAAGAAAAGTCCAAACAAAGGACATTATTTTATCCTAGAGAATAAATAAATGAAAGACAATATTGAAGCTTTTTATGAAAATATATAAACTTCATAGAAACTATTATGTTGAAAGATTCTTTTTTAAGAGTATTCCGTGCAAAATAATCGTTATAAGTAAACTTTTTATACTATTATAAAAGAATGCTGAGTGATAACTAAATAATGATTTTATTCGATATTTTAAAGATGACTTAAAGCAATAGCGGAGAGTCTATAAAAATATTTTTTATTTAAGTTACATGAAAGTGAACCAGTCTCGAATGTACGAAAAAGTAGAATAAAATTAGACTGCAACATTCTTTCTAAATTTTTTTTTATTTTTTTTAACAATTTTTTCTTATTAATTTTTTTTAAAAAAAAATTGACATTTTTTTAAAAATTAGTTTAAATTGATAGTTTACCTTTGTTACATTATGCGAATTATATTTTATAATTTGATATTGACCTACAAACACACACGTTAAAAAGTGCATACTTTGAGAATATCATTTATTTTTTCTCAAATCAAAATTATTTTAAATTCAAATCATCTAAATTTATGTTTTCCGACTAATGGCAAAAGTTATTTCATTGTAAGTATAAATTAGAACACTATGGTTTTTTAACCAATCCACATACAAAGAACCCATTTCGTATAAGAGTATTAATATAAAAGGATAAAAATATGCACATTTTATACTAAACATTATGCAAAATGTTTCTAAGAGGAACTAAAAATGTTTCTATGCTTCTCTTCGCCTTCTGTATATTACTATTAAACCACAATTCAGAGAGTCAAAAATTTAAGGTGATGTTGAACTGTTAATACATTTTGAAGATAAATATTATCTTTTAACCTCCCAAAAAAAATATTTTGTGTGTGTATCTAAATGAGAACATTTTTTCTAAAATAAAAAATGTAGACAGGAAAATGAAGAAAGAATAGAGAATTTTAAAAAAAAAGGGAGAATTCGACTCTTATAAATCATGCATTAATTATGATGAAAGATAAAGAAAAAAAGAATACAAATTATTTATTTCTCTTTTTGCAAATAAATTTAATTTCAAAGTGAAAAATACGACATTTTAAAGTGTTTTTAATTTAATTTAAAACACACTATTTTGTTCTATCTTTAATCATTTTCAAGAGTATTACTATCCTCTGTTTTTACTTTGTATTTCATTAATTTTATTAAAGTACTGTAGTCAGAAGGAAGTATTTTCATTTACAAACTCAACTTGTCCCCTTTTAATTAGATAATACTTAAATTTTTACTTCACTTCGTATAACAGCTACTAAGCAACAACAGAGTTACTTCGAAAATGCGCCTTAAGAACAACTGCACTGAATGAAAGTCAAACACATCACTTATTTCTTTTCATAAAGATACTTCATGTGAATTTTGTGGCATTGAAAATAAATAAAATGTAAATGAACTTCAATTTTTATTGAATTTGTACACTTCATTCCCATCTTTCATAATTCCTCAATATTACACTGAAGTGCTACAAATCTTAAGGTATCCGACTACGATCGGAACTCTTATTTTACAAAAGCGTATGAATGGATAATTTTTATGATATTTAGTGTCACCAGTGGCGCACACAATGGGGAGGAACCCTGGGGGTCCAGACCCCCCAAAGCCCTTGATTTTTTTTCCGATTGATTATAATTCTAAATAAAATTAAACTCAGTATTTGTTATTAATGATTAATTTTATTAATTAATGCTAATTATTTATTCAATAATTAATTTTTTACTGAGTTTTTTTCCCGAAAATCGACAAAATCAAAAGAAGCATGATACAAGAATGGTGAACTTTCAACCCCTTTGAAAAATTCCTGTGTCCGCTACTGAGTGCCACTTATATTAAAATTCATGTATAAAATTGGTTTAAGAATATTATATTACAGTAAAAAATTATTTAGATGCAATATTTTGGCAAAAAATGAAGATAAAATTACCCTATTTCAAAAAATTCTCCTTTTTTAGAAATTGTTTCTATAATAATAATATTTTGCCTATATATAGCTCAGACCTCTGTACAGAGCCTGAATTAGGAATTTTAAAATCTATTATTTAGAAGTGGATTTATCCATATTTTAATACAACAGAATTGAAAAATTTTAAGAAAAAAAACACTAATAAAAATTATTTCAATTGGTAGTAACTCTGAAAATAATGTGAATTTTAGAAAAATCCTACTTCAGGCCCTCTGGAGAAATCTTTGCTTTATATAAGCAAAATATTATTATTATAGAAGTATTTTTCATCAAGTGAGAATGTTTTGAAAATAGGTAATTCTAAGTTCATTTTTTGCAAAATATTGTATTTAAATAATTTTTTATTCTTATAATGTTCATAAAACAATTTTATACAAGTATTCTAATCCAAGTGACACTAAATATCATGAGAATTATCCATTTATAGGTTTTTTTTTTAAATCTTGGTTCCTAACATAGGCGGATACCTTCATAGACTACTTTTTTTTTTCTTTTCGAGTCCTTAAATCTGAATCATTTTTTAATAAAAAATGTGTTTGATAAGTTCTTAGGTCAATTATGCTTTATTATAATCGTATTAAATGAAAGGAGGTGGAGGGGATGGAGTAGAGCAAGAAAGTGAGTTTTAGAATTTAGTAAAATACCATCCTCGTTTATATGCAATTTCACCCCAGCCCCGTTGGTAGTTTAAGGATTAAATATCCTTAATATTTCTTTGAAGAACACACAAATGTATATACATTTATTAATAATAAGTCAAATATGTATTCATTTATAATATTTGGCTTCAGATGACACATCGCATGTTTCACGTTTGACGGTCTTCCTATGTCTTTTACAAAAGTAAGTAAAAAAAATATATTTAATTAAAGCAAAAAAATAAAAAGAATAAAATTACCAAAATATCATTTTTTTTTAAAAAAAAATTTAAGAACAAAGAAATTCTAAAATGCCAAGAAGTGTTTAAATGAAATAAAGTTTTTTTTTTTTTAAAAAAAAACGAGTTTTGAAAAGATTATTTCAATTTGTATTATTGTCTTTAGTAATGAATTTAAATTCTTAAAATTTTAGTATACGATGTATTTGAATCGGAATTAAAATAATTGAGAAATAACAGGTATTTTTTAAAAAATTTATGTGGCAAGAGAATAACTATTAAATCAATATTTCAATAAATGATATTGGGGATAATTAAAATTCACTATTGCAAAAAAATTAAGAAAAAAATATCTTTTTGAAGAAAGATTAAAAAAGTATTTCTAAAGCAAGAGCTTTTTCACTAATAGCACAGTTAACTAATATTTGGATAACTATTTTATGCGTCATAACATTTTAATACTGTCTCGTACGGGAAGGGAAAAAAATGTTTCAATATCCTTTTGCGGGTTTCACAGAAACTTAAGAGGATGAAAATGTTTGATTTTAATCCCCTTCTTTGTTTTGTAGCGGGAAGATTCTGATATGACCGCAACATAATATTACGATGACATCACATTTGTATAAAACCAATTAAAAAGTTCTTAAGGTATCCGAACACGTTGAAATGGCCAAATTCGGTCAAAAGACAATTTTTTTGTTTTTATTGTATTGAATAGTTATCTTTTGGAATTACAAAACATGCTTTGTTTTGTTTCTGCGTTACCTAGAGGCTAGGTTACACAATCAATTTTATAAAATTAGAAAAATCAGAAATGGGTTTTTAATCTACCAGAAGTAGGTATTTAAGGTATCCGCGACTACGTTCGGAACCGTGATTTTAAAAAAGTGCATAAATGGATAATTTTCATGATATTTAGTATCACTCAGATTAGAATACATGCATAAGATTGTTTTACGGACATTTTGACAAAAAAATTTGACTTAAATACAATATTTTGGCAAAAAATTAACTTAGAATAATCTTTTTTTTTCAACATGTTCTCCTTTTATGAAAAATGCTTCTATTATAATAATATTTTGCCTGTATATAGCTCAGACCTCTGTATAGAGGCTCAACTAGAATTTTCGAAAAATTCACATTATTTTCAGAGTTACCACCAATTGAAATGATTATTGGCGTTTATTTCTTAAAATTGCTCCCCTCTGTTGTCGTAAAATATATATAAACCACTTCTAAGTTATGTATTTCAAAAATTCTATTTGAGTCACGGTGATATAAAAATATTATAAATGTACTTCTGTAAAACTTTTTGAGTCTGATATTTATATTATTTTCCAGAGAATGTACTAAAACTTTTCTTATTGTATGAATATTTTTTGAGTTGTGGCCTGTTATTTAAACAATGATCTCGTATGAAGGATGTTACATTTCTTACAATACTTACTCGATCATCTAAAATTTTTAAATTTTAGTAAAACATTGAAACTTTATTACATTTTCCATATAAATTCATCTAATTTCTTTTAGTAATACTTTTACTGATATAAGTTTATTACTTTTTTCTCTAACTGCTTTGAAGTTTTTCAAAAATAATGCTAAAATTTCACTTATAATTGTAATTTTTGTAAAATTTAGATAATTTATTTTAAATATTGTCATATATATATATATAATTAAATATTAGTATTTATTGGTATTTATTCTTAAAAAATCATTTTAAATGACTTAGCATGCTAATTTTTAAAAGAGTACGCCAAACGCGTTCGGATACCTTAAAGCATTTATATATTATCGCTTCCTATTATAAATCCTACGAAAAATTTCAATTACCCCACTTCAATACATCATTTTTTTTCTTTCAGAGTAATTTTAACTTTCAATTCTCTAGCTATATTTTCTAGATTATCCATTCGAAACAACTTCGTATAAATATAAATATTGATTCGAATATTAACTGAAACAAATACTTACACTTGACCCATTCAAAAATTCTTATAATGCAAACAAAAACCGTTGACTAAAAAGTACTAAAATCAATTTCTTATTCTTATACAAGCATACATTTCAAAGAGAGAAGAATAGAGTGACTTACCTGTTAAAGGCGTAAGTTTAGAGTCGAGTGAGTAGAAGAGGGGTTGTCTCTTAGTGGGCGGGGTTTCGCCTCTCCAATCGGAGACTGCGTAAGTTTTGCGGATTCCACGAATCATAAGGCTCTTCGATACATTTTATCTAGCATCTTTCCTGTGACTTTTTCGACGGTAATTGGACACCGAAAGTGGCTTGCATTGACGTTTCCTGAGGACGGTTTATAAGATGCAGTTAATGCACTTCCGCAAAATTGGGGAGAGGAAACAGGGGGAGGAGAGCGATGAGATAGCTCGGATTGTTTAGTTTAGCTCAGTTGTACCGCCAATCAGATACACTTCGTTAGCGTCTTATCAGTTGATGGTAATTACGCGAAGAATTGCTTATTTAAATAAGGAGTAGCAGGGCCGGCTTTAGTAGTTTTGCCGATCCGGATAAAAATGGAAAATGCTTCCCTTCTCTCCAAAGCAAAACATTATAATCAGGGGTGGCTCTAGGGCCGGACAAACCGGACCCCTGCCCGGGGCGGCAAATTTTAAGGGCGCCATTCGGATCCAATTTAAGAAATATTTTTTTTCGTTTTAAAAAATTTTAAATATTTTCTGAAATATTATTGGGTGGGAATTTGGTATTTTATTTAACGTATCTTATTTCCTCTTATTTTGTACTCTGTATGTTAATGCCAGTTTTCATTTCTGTTGAAACTTGAAGGGTTCGAGGTGGGAGTACATGTTAAATCATGAAATTGGATATGTTTACACATCTTTCACTGGTAACTTTCTCGCCAGCCAGTGGCGTAACGTACACCCCCGCAAACCTGCGTTGCGGGGAGGCCCCAGGAACTCTAGGGGGCCCAAAGCTCGACTCACAACAGATACGACAATCCTTTATAAGATAGGCTTGGGGCCCCAAACCTCATTTTTCAGGAGGGCCCTAATATTTTCCGTTACGCCACTGTCCCCAGCCCGGAGTGGGGTCACAACGGACATTCCTTTCACCCATATGATGCCCGGTTTCAGTTATCCAAAAGGGGACAGGGGTAATTAGTCTTTTTGGTAGTTAGAGAGCCATATGAGATGTTTTATTTTAGTCTCGAAGATAGTTACTATAATTTAAAATAAACGCTTGTGATCCCCACCATCAGTAGACTCTCTTTCGAAGAAATTGGCCAGCTGAAATGGCGATTCCTTTTCTTACATTTTATACTTTCAAATTATTACAAATAATTATGTTCTTAATTTCAAATTATTTTGTATTTTTAAGACTTAAAATAATATATATAATATATAATTGTTATGCTCATTTTATTCGCAAAAATTATTCTATAGGTGTATATCTGTATGAACAATTCATCTTTTTTAAGTATAATTTTTTGCTTTGAGAGAGGGGCGGCATTTTCCCTTTTTGTCTGGGGCGGCTGTGTTATAATTAAAAAAGATAAGTTGTTCACATACATACACACCTATAAAACTTGAATAATTCTTGTGAACAAAAAGGTAGCTCATATAACATTATACAGTCGACTCTAAATAATTCGAAGTAGAAGGGACCAATGAAAAACTTCGAATTATCAAGAGGGTAGGAAAAAACTTCCAAAATACACGAAGAGAAATTTTTTTCTAACACATTTAAATTTGAAACTATGTAATAAAACAACAGTTGTACATAAGTATAAAATTATTTTAAAGTATTTTTATAAGTATGTATTACATAGTATAAATATTAACAGAAGATAAAAATCCTGTATTAAAAGAATACATTTATGTATTAAATACGACTATTTAAAAGAATACATACTGTACATTTTTTTTGACGAAAAATTCTATCTTTTTTTTGTTTTATGGCATTCAATCTAACTTTGTCAATAGATTTCTCTAGAATAACAACATAAGCATCAACATGATTTTGAAAAAAACGTTGCGTAGTTTGTTTAGTGATACACACTTAAGCTTCTGTCAGTTATCGGAGTCAACTCCGATGGTCATCAAACGGGCTATGTTACAGGGGAGACAAGCAAAGACAATACTACAATAAACATATAAGCTCCAACCAGTAGCGCACACAGAAGGTTTCCAAGGAAGTGGGGGGTCCAGGGTCGAAAGTCCACCATTCTTGTATCATGCTCCTTTTGATTTTGTCGATTTTGGGGAACAAAAAACAGTAAAAAACTAATTACTGAATAAATAATTAGTATTAATTAATAAAGTTAATCATTAAAAACAAATATTTAATAAATTTTACGTATTATATACTTAAAATTATTATCAATTGGGAAAAAAATCAATGGCTTTGGGGTGGGGGTCCGGAACCCTTGGTCCTCCCCCCTTGTGTACGCCACTAGCTCCAATCTGTTTGCTACAGGACTCTACGTAATAGTGAGTCTTTGAACTGTTGAGAGTTGTGTATTAGATCACTTCGAATTATCGTGTGTTATATTCTGGCAGGCCACAGACTACTTCGAAATATTGAGTGTACTAAAATGTATTGTTTTAGTTCGAAATATCAAGAGTTTTCTAGGGGCTGAGCATATACTTCGAATTAGCGAAAGGTTCGTATTATCGAAGGTTTGAATTAGTGAGAGTCGACTGCATATATATATATATATATATATATATATATATATATATATATATATATATATATATATATATATTTAAGTCAAATACAAAATAATTCGAAATTAAGGACACACATAGCTACCTGTTATTATTTCAAACGAGTAAAATGTAAGAAAAGGAACTGTCCATTTCAGTATCAATTTTCTGAAAAGAGATCTAGGGGGTCAAAAACTTTACCCATGTATCCAACACTAAAACAAAAATAAAACATCTCCTGTGTCTCTGTTAACAACAACAAAAGAAACTCTTATCGCCCCTGCTTCCTTTTGGATAGCTGACATCGGACGTAGGGGGGCGGGAATGTTTTTTGTGACTTCTAAAGAGGGGGAAAAAAATTCGTGAAAGATTTTAAACTTATCAAATTTTCATGATGAACATATATCCCTTTTGAATCTTTAATTTTCAACAAAAAAGGGAATGACATTAAATTTAAAGGTACAAAAAAAGGCAGTAAGATATGTTAAAAATGAAATCAAATACCCCCAAATAATATTTCAGAAAATATATAAAAAAAAAATTTTTAAAAAAAGGGGAAAAAAAAAATTTTTTAAATTTATCCCAAAACCGCCCTTAAATTTGCCCCCCGGGTAAATAATGAATGATTGAACATTAAAAAGTGAATGCATAAGCTCATTCTTCTACCTTTACAGTGAATGTCCCACGAGTACTTTTTTTTCAAATAAAATATATGCAGCCAAACCTCTATGTAACAAACCTCTATTTTGCGAACTTTTTCCTGGAACCAAGAACATTTTAATATTTTCTTCGCAAAATAACCTTCAAATAGCGAAGTGTATTTTCTATTCAACGAACTTTTTCTTTTGTGATTCCATTTTTTTTTCTCCCTGTTTTAAAAATATTTCAGGACATTTTTCAAATTATTTTCTTTTTTAGCACATTTTATGAAAATCAATGGCCTTGAACTGGTTTTATCAGGTGCCTAATTTACCTAGAGCAAGAAAACCTAATTTTTTAAACAAAAAAATCAAGTATAGTTAACAGATTTGATAGAAATTAAATTTAAGGGCGCTTGGTAGTGTATGCAAAATTACTGCTTATAAAATAATTTTTTTAAAAAACTTGTATTAAAATGAAAAAAAAAAGGTTTAAAAAAATTTATTATTTTAAAAAACTATTTTTAAAAGGGAAAAAAACGTGTATTTTTGGAAAATTTTTTATTCTTGTTTTCCGAAATTTTTATGAATAAGATGTATAAAATATAAGATTTTTTTTCAAAAAAGTTTGAATAATTGCTCAACGTATAGGTTTTTGAATTTAAAAATTTTTTTTATGTGGTTTCTAAAGTTTTATTAAAGATTACCTATTTAACAATATTCCATGTAACGAACTTTTTTTGGGAAATTTTGCTACTTTTTTAAATATTTTTGACTGTATATACAAGAGGTGGGGAAAGTCCATTTAAACTTTAAAAATTTATAAAAAATGGAAAATTAAAAAAAAAAAACAGTTCGAGGTTTAGCATCGATAAGTCACGGGGTTTTTTGTAAGATAAGAAAAAACCTGACGACAGATGGCGCTTGTAAAACGACTGGTTTGGAAATATGCAAATAGAAAGTCGATTACAAATACTGATGCCTTGATCCAGATCTAATTCTATGTTGCATGCCAACTAAGTGAACAAGGATGCTGAGTGAGAAACTTTTGTTGGTAAAACTTTTTATGAACAAGGATTCAGCGACTGTTGCACTGCGTAAATTCTGACTTCAGAAAATGTGAAGACTGGAAAAGAGGGGCCTTCAACAGTGGTACGCTTCATAAAGCTTGTTCAGTGATTTGAGGAAACTGGATCACTTTTGGATCGTGTAAGACCCTGAGGGGACCAAGTCTGAGAATCATTAGCAAACGTTGCAAGTTTACATGGCCCCTCGGTCTCCAGATCTGACGCCGTAGACTTTGACTGTGGAGATTTTAAAAATTTCCCCGGGTGTATTAGTTCCGTTAATCCAACCCTGTCGGAATTGAAAGATGCGATTCACCGAGATCTGTCAGTATACAGGCGGACATTTTGCACTCTCCCGTTGCTGGATTTGTAACACGCTTGGAATGTGTCATCCCTTGTGGTGGTGGATATGGGGAACACATGCTCGTAAAATCTTTGGAACGTTATTTCTGTTATTTGCGTGTCTCTTCTTTCACTTATGTACGAAACGCTACCTGACGGTTTTTTTTTGAATGTTTCTTTTCTTTTACTTATCTTAAAAAATCACATGACTTATCGATGTAAACCTGCAAACAGTTTTTTTTTTTGCTTAATTTTCTGTTTTTATAAAGTTTTAAAGTTTTTATTGACTTTTGCCCGCAGTTAAAACCGGGTGTCCGAAGAGTACAGTTACACTTTTCAAATTTTAATTACAAATAAACAAAGATATTCACTTACGGTTATTTGTGTTCCATAAAAAAAAATACCAAAGTTTTTTTTTTCCATGCTTTTTTCGACGATTTCAATGAGCATACCATTTGTCACACAAAAACATCCCAAACCCATACGAGTAACATCGTCGCAAAACTTCTGCTAGGGTAGCCAGATTTCGTTTTTTACAATACGACTATCGTTAGAAATCTTTCATACCACTATAAACTGAGGTCTTACAAAGTGGATTTCGATTATAGATCGTCGGAACTTACACTGTACATGTGTTGCAGATTTGCATCCGTAAAATAGTGGTCTTCAAACTTTTCAACTCTTAGAACCCTAGAAAAAGTTTTCGTGGAACAACATTCCACATACAAACTTAGAAGAATATATGTCAAAAATATTTGTAAAATAAGTAATTAACATATCATAGATACTTTATATAAAAGGGTATTAAAATATTACATTTATTATAAAAAACTCTAATGAGATTTTTAATATAATTTACTCATTAATAGTGTTAATTTGTGATCCAAGCCTCACCTACGAAATTTTTTATATTGAGTAACTGAGATAATGCTTGCTTTTTCACACAAACTTTCGAAATCTAGGTCTTTAGAGATTAAATACAATCACATTACATATTCCCAATTTAATTTCTTTTTTCTTTGTTTTGCAGTCACTCACGTCGAGAAACTTAAATATATTGTTTTTGAATGACATTTAACGTTTTATAGTTGAGTATAGAAATACTGTGTATTTTTCATGAATTTCACTGCAAAAATTTAGGAACTGTCTTGCTTAAATTTAGATTTTAACATCGAATCTGTCGAGATTGTAAACAGTAGAATATTCGCATTCTAGTTGAAATATATATATTTAAAGATATACAGTGTGTGTGTTTTAAAGTTCTTTTATTACATTATAATAAAATTTCAAAAGGTGTTATGCAAAATGAAGTTATGATATATGAATACAATTTTCAGTTTTAATGAATATGATGAGCTTCAGATACTTGTAGTTATACAAACTTCATAGAGAACGTGAATCCATTTTACACATAGACATTTATAAGTTTCTTTTTGATTTTTTTACTGTGACTTGTGGAACCCCTGGGTATGCCTTGCGGAACCCCAGGATTCCGTGAAACATAGTTTGAAGACCACTGCGATAAAACATGCTACAACTTGCGGTTGTTTTTGAGGTGAAGCCCTTCTGAAACGAGAACGTTGCACCATCTTGTTTGCATTTCATGAAACAGAAACTTTAATCTTTTCTTTATGGAACGTGATAAACCGTCAGCGAAAATCTTTGTTTGCATATTTTTAATTAATTTTAAAAGTGTAGTTATACTTTTTTTTGGTCACCTTATACATTAATTTAATCAAGCCAGTGAGTTAAATTTTTTTTTCAACACTGAAAGTAATTCTGAAGATATTTTTGGTTGATATGTATGAGTTATTTCATATATAATGGTACGGGTATGTCTCAAACTCATAATTTTTAATTATGTATGAAACTTAATGACTTCAAGTCTAGAAAAGATTTTTCTAATTTTTTAAAAAATCTGCTCCGAATTTGTTGTGATATCTTTGGAGGCATTCAGTGTTAGTGCAAAGTATAGATTTCTAAAAGTTTTATATATTATTTTTGAAACATTTGTCCCAAAGAGGTAGAAATGTTAACACGGCAATTGTTTTCCGGACCGTCTTGAATGCTAAATAAGAAAATTTACTAATAAAAATTTTCATTTTAATTTTCTAAGCTCTTTCAACACTATCGTTATATGTTGAATATCCTTTCTGTTTTCTCTTTATTAGCCTTTTCTTTTAACATATTTATATACCTTAAAATCTGGCGTATACGAGCACTTTAACACAAAAATAAGATCGAAACTTAAGGGTGCTCGTTATACGCGTTATAAAAACGCTGGCCTTAAAATATAAAAAGAAATAGAGCACAGTAGCGCACATAGGGATTTTTCAAGTGGGGGTCTCCGGGGTCGAAAGTTCACCATTTTTGTATCATGCTTCTTTTGATTTTGTCGATTTTCGGGAACAAAACACAGTAAAAACTTATTGAATAAATAATTAGCATTAATTAATAAAATCAATCATTAATAACAAATACTTAATTAAATTTACGTACTATATACTTAGAATTATAATCAATCGGAAAAAATCAAGGGCTTTGGGGAGGGGTCGGACCTAGGACCCCTCCCCTTGTGTGTGCCATTGAATGAGCATATATATTTTTTACTTCATATGTATCGAAATACTGTTTATTTAAAAGAAATGAGAGACATGCCTTATGAGCTATAAGATTTGTAGCTCTGAAGTATTTTTTTTCAAAAACGGATAATACCTGAATAAAGGGTCAAAACATAAAAGGT
>BMAV01019578.1:0-7500 GCA_019973955.1 Trichonephila inaurata madagascariensis
TGTGAGTGTTTTTAAAAATGCATAAAGATAAATTTACGGCGTTTCAAAATTTCTTTAAAAACTGTTAAGTTTTATTCATCAAAAAACTTCAAATAATTATATTTGATTCGCATAATAGCAGAGTAAGCAGTTGTTCTTTTTGAAAAAAATATATGTTAAGATAATATTTTAATAATAATTTATATAATTTTAGAATATTTCTTTATAAGAAAAACACGAACGCATAATTTTATTTATTTATTTGCTTGTTTGTTTCTGAGGATAGATTTCCCATATAGTACTCAAAAAAGCTATTATATGATATGGATATATAAATCTATGTATGTATAAAGGATAAAAGCGACTCGCACTCATTATGATATCTCCGGAACTAAAAGACCTCCAGTCTTGAAATTTAGCATGGGTGTTCCTTTTATAGAGTTGCGATCCACTAAGAAAGGGTTTTGAGAAAGTCAAACCCCAAGGGGGTGGGAAGCTGCGAGGAGATAAATGCCCCCTCCCCCCGTTATAGATAAATATTCGGGGTTTTTTTTAACTATTAGACTTACAGATTTGAAATTTGGCTGGTACATTTCTTTCATGATAAAGAGTAACACTACGAAAGAGGATATATGGAAATCGACCCAAAGGGGATTGCGATGGGTTAAAGTGGCGTTAAAGACCGTTATTCCCGTTCTCGAACTATTAGACCTATAGATTTGAAATTTAGCAGGCATGTTCCTTTCATGGAGTGGATGTATGCTATGTAGGGGTTTTGCGAAAATCGATCTCGAAGGAGTATTACGAAGTTTTAAGAGGCATTATAGATAAATATTCCATTTTTGTACTATTAGATTTACAGACTTAAAATTTACCAGGCATGTTCTTTTCATGAAATAGAGTTGCGCAACAAAAGAGGTTTTGCAAAAATAAACCCCCAAGGGGATGCTTCGAAGGGTTAAGCTGGGGAGTTAAATAAAAATATTCCATTTTTGAACTATTAGACTTACGGACTTGAAATTTAGCAGGCATATTCCTTTCATGAAGAAGAAATCTGCATAGGGTTTTGCAAAAATCAACTCCCTAAGGGGTTTTACGAGGGTGGTTTATATTTAAAAAAATCCCATTCATGAGCTACTGAACCCATAGAACCTTGAAATTTGGAAAAAATGTTACTTTAGCTGCGCAAAGATCAGCTTAGGCTTTCAATAGTCGACCCTCAAGCGTGTTAAGAGTTATAAATAATAAAAATCCCTTTTTCAGCTATTAGACCTATAGACTTAAAATTTGGCAAATATGATTTTTTGTTGAGCAGAGATATGCTAAAAGCTTTTTTTGTTGTTGTTGTTTAATTAGCTCATTAAAAACTTCTTTATCCTTCATTCTCTATTGTTTTATTTTTCAATTTCCCCTTTTAAAGAACGGGTATTAGCTACTATATAAAAACAGAAGTAGAAAACACAGAATTGTGAAGCAGAATCTATTTCAGTCTTTTTATGAAATGAAAATTAACTTTCAAATAATGCCCGAGTCTCACAAGATCAGCTTACAACCGGAAAGACATTTTTAGAAAACATCGATATTTTTAAAAACCCAAAAAAAATTCCAAAAATACAATTGAAGTTTTTCAAGGTATGATTTGCGGTAGACGAAAAGGGTTATGGCACGGGGTTCGGCCCGCCAAGCGAGTCTTGAGTTTCAGTCTTGTTCCACTGAAGATTTGCCGCTTGAAAGGCTGTTGCATGTTAAATCTGGTGGCCGGGAAATATCCGTGGGATGGGTCGCAAAACCCCTTTTTAACGATCATGAGTTTTGAGCCCTAGTGCCACGAAAACGAACCCTGCACGTTAAACTTCCCCCGGTCAAAGTCCCCCTTTACAGGGGGGGGTTGTTTGAAAAGGGAGGGCCCGTTTTGGGATTGTCCCTCATCTAAATTTACCCGTTCAAAATTAAGAGGATTTGCCAATAGCCTTTATGTTGCTTTAAGCCTTTACCAAAAACCCACCCCCAGATAAATTTTCGTGAACTCAAAAATCCCACGTTGGCATGGTGGAAGTTCGAAAGGGATGCCAAGGCGGTGTCGCCTCGTTCCACCCCCAAAATTTCGGTTGCTTCGTGTTGTTTTTTTAGTCTTGTTATTTTTTAAAATTAAATCAAATGTTGCAATACATATAAAACTCAAATATTTCCCCTTTTTTAATAAACCCCAAACATTCTCAATTTTATTTTTTTAAAATTTTAAAATTTTTTGTAAGTAAGGTATCCGGGTTTTAAATGAACAGAGCAAAAATATAATTTTCTTAACAGAAATAAAGGTACAAGTCAACTAATCATTTAAGTAAAAAAATTTTTCATGGTTTGTGAAGGTTTAAAACCATTATTTCCAAAAAATTTAATTTATCTATAATAGTCCCAAAAAAATTTGGTTAGTAAAACCGGGTATAACCGACTTTTTAAAACAAAAAAAAAACCCAAACTTAAGGGTGGGGTTAATACCCCGGTTAAAAACGAAGCTTTAAAAATAAATAAAAGAAATTACTTAAAAATTTAATTTAACGTATCGAAATACCGTTTATTTTAAAGAAAAAGAATTGCCTTTTGAACTAAAAAAAAGTTTTTTTCTAGGGAAAAAACTATTTTGCCAAAAAGTTGGGAAAAACCCTGAATAAAGGGCCCCAAAAAAAAAAAGGAATGTATACTAATATTTCAGATTTCTTCGTAAAAAAGAAGGCGCGCGTTATAAGGCAGAATGTACCTAAAAATTAAAAATTTAAGCTTGAAAGAATAGGTGCGCGTTATACAATCGAATTTTACGGTAAATGAGGGCATGGCTTTAGCGGAATGACTCAAAAATTCCTATTATTAACTAATGTAAAACAAAACATTCTTATTCCAAACTCTAGCAGAAAAAGAACTTCATGTATGTAAATCAAAGCTCAAAACAACAAAAACCGAAAAAGAGAGAGATACGTGAAGAAGTCATGAATTCCTTCGTGAAAACTTTTTTTTTTTTTTCCTCTTTCTCAGCTGTAACATGCAAACATCCATAGTTGGTCTTGAGAACAAGTTATTTGAAAGTGTAACAACAATGTGATTTACTGAACTCCAAGCCATGGGGAAAATCGGAAATCTTGATTCTAGGCAAACATACGGAACTCAAGAGGACTGTGTTGGAGGGTTTCAGCCCAAAATCCCTGCGGAAAAAATTGTGGGAAAAATTCAAAAGCAAACTTCTTACTTCCTCTTCTTGGAGCCGTTAGCAAAAAAAAAAGAAGTTCGATAGTGTAGAATTCTTTAAATATTATAATATAATTGCCTACTGTATTCCCGACATAAATTGCATTTGTAATAAAATATGTAGATATATATGGATATTCCTTAACACTTTGTTGTTTTTATTCCTGTAGGAGACATTATACAAACTCAAATTTAACTGAATGCAAACTGCACACTCACAGCTGAGCTCGATCAAAGATTTGGGGGATCAAGTTATGGTAAAGAATCGAATTTAAAAAAAAGTGAGGAACGTTAAGGATCTGAATCTGAAAACCTCTTTTTATACATCTCTCCAATAATTCTTCAAATTTGAATTTAATAATTTTCTATTTCTTTTTATAAAATAATTCTTTAAAATTTTACTTGAACAAATTTTTTCATCATCTATTATAAGTTGGAGTGAGTAAGTGAATATTAACATCGCACTGTTCAGCTACACGAGGGCTTTTGGCGACGGACCTCGTAATTTTCAACCATGGTCAAGTGACGAGGATGACACCTGATTATATTAGCGTCGTGTTATTCACTACAAGCTTAAAAAAATATATTTGAACTTGAGTGACGCCATCTGTTGTAATTAGTTGTAACTTCGTCAGAAATAACGCAGAATAAATTTAAAATTAAAAAATAAGATTTAATTAGTGAAATAATATTTGAAAAAACTGAATAAACATCAAGTGTGTGATCCACTAAAAGTTTAAAAAATGTATTTAAACTTCAGTGGATGAATAAAAAGTATTTTAATAACGATTGAAAATTTGAACAAGGTATATATATATTTAGGGAGAGTGTGAACTAATAGTAGGAAAAGAAAAAGATCTGTGTATAATAAGCTGGCTAAACATGCTTTTGCATGGAATAGTAAAAATTCTAGGTCTGGTCCGGCCCAGTAACGTCTTAAGAATCTTGAAGCCTTTCACCTCTATACATAAAAAGATCCCAACCTTGATTTTTTTTAAGTGGACAGTATATAGCATACGTTGTCAAATACTCGTACAAACGGTAATCCGTATCAAATGTACGTAATTCACACAATATCACAAACCAACTCTATAGACTGCCACTTTTCGAATAAATAAGTAATGATTAGGCCTAGGCCTGACACAACATGGCATAATAATGCAACCTTGTCACAGGTATATAATTCGAAGTTTCCAGTTATTCCGGGAATATATCCAGCAAAAATATATGACAATTGAAATTATTCGTTGCTTCTATACAACACTATTCTCGTTGGACAACTGTTGGGGATATGACAAGCCTAAATATTCTGGATGTAGTGGTTCGACTTACTTCTAGACACTCTATATACTTTCAATGGGTCCCCTCCCATATAGGATTGAATGGTAATGAGATAGTCAATAGTTTGGCCAAGTGTGTCATGAGGTCCCCCTTCTAGACTCTGCGCCTGAGCACAGTTAGCCCATGCCTTAAAACGTCTCTGTCTTGAAAATTGTATTTATAAACTTCTAATCAAATGGGGGATGATAATACTAATAATATTACGTCTCCTTTATTTATTATTTTTTGTCTTTAATGCAACTCCTACTATTGGTTTAAAATCTCCCTATATATATATCTTGTTCAAATTTTCAATCGTTAATAAAATAATTTTCAAGCACTTAATTGAGCTGAAATTTAAAAAACACGATTATTTTGGATGACAATACGGTAATTTAATTATAATTAACAAAAACTAATTGATTAAAACTAATTGTTCAAATAATTACGGATACAGCCACGTTTGCATCATTTTTGGCGACTTAGAGACCCTTTTGGTGTGATTTGTGTCAAAACTTTATAAAAGGTTTTTATTCCAACGTTTTAAAGCTCTCATTTAAGCTGAAACTTTCTATACTCGATTGTTTGGAGTGACAATACGATAATTTAGTTATAATTAATTGTGACTGAAACTAATTACGGATACAATCACGTTGGCTTCATTTTTAGCGACTTGCGTCAAAACTTTAAAAGACTCTTTTTTTCTTAAGTTTTAAAGCATTCAGTTGAACTGAAATTTTGTATACACGATTGTCTTGGATGACAATACGGTACTTAAATGATAATTAATAAAAATTAATTGTCACTTAATATTGTGATTATGTCATACGTATATACAAATTTATATTAATTGGAAGAATTTAATAAAAAGTTAAAACAAAAAAATTTTTCCTTGTTGCCCTTAGTAGGAATTGACTTAAAAATTTTTTTTATATCTGTTACTTGTTTTACCTTTAATTTATATTGATGTGACACAGAAGTATCCACTCACGAGTTTGATGAATATCGACATAATGATAAATAATTTTAGTCATTACATTTTAGTCTTATACAAAAGTCACATAAAAATAAATCAATATATAAAAGTAATATAAATTGATTAATAATAATATATATAGTAATATATATTAATTAATAGTAAAATATATGTTTTATATAATGATTTAACACATATTTTAGAATACAAACTTAAGAGAACTCCTTATATCACGTCCATGTATATAAGTAAATATCTGTTGGTTAACATTTCCAAATGTAAATCATTTAAGATATCAAACTAAATTAACTGAGAAAAGTATGAGCTCTTTCTAGGTTTCATATCATTTATAATTTTGTTAGGATAAAAAAAAATGTGTGACAAAAATATTTTTTTATTTACCCTTATTTTCCTTTAATTCCATTCTTCGCCCAGTTCAATCTTTATTTATCAAGGAATAAAAAGGATACTCATTTTGTGTAAAATGTCAGAAAAAAAAGAAATTTTATGTAAAAAAGGGGTTTAAAAAGAAATTGAGAATGGGATGCAACCGCAGACTTCCGTTAATATCGAATCACTGAAATTTTTTTCAAATTTCCCCGTTTTTTAAAAGTTAAAAAAAAAAAAACGTATATGTATTTTTTACTATTTTCCCCAAAAACCCCCAAAATTTTTATTTTTTATCCCCACTTTTCTTCATGTAAAAAAAAATGGCCCGCACCCAAATTTTTATGCCCCCTTTGTTGTTGTTTTTTTTCCCCCCCGTGTGTTAAAATTTGGTTTTTTTTTTTTTAACAATTAGGGTTTTTTTTGCTTTTTTTGTGTTTTGTTATTGTGCAAACTCTATTGTTGGTCTAAATGATGAATTTCTAACAAAGAATTTCGTAACTTTATTTTGCTTCATAATTCAAACTTTTGCCTTTTTTAATGAAAAAAAAATTTTAGAATCCTTTTTTAAACCCCGGGATAATAAATATACCATTTAGGTTTTGTTTAATTTTTTTGGGAAACAGGGCGATAATATAAATGCAAGTATTCCAAAAAAAAACATGAATATTTCATAACAGAAAAAACATTTATAAAATCCGAGCCAACTTAAATAATTTACATTATTCTTAATCAAGGTACGACAAATGAATAATTTTAAAATACAGAGCCCACAAAATTCCCACAAATTTAACTATCACTTTTATTTTTTCCCAAATTTTGGGGAAAAAAATTTGAGCATTTTTTCTGGAAAGGCCCGGCGTTTGTTACCCCGCATCTCCAGAGAATATAAACTTCCTTTTTTTAATTTATTCCTTCTATTCAGAACCGTTTAAAAGCTAAGCACTTTCAACCTAATTTTAAACCTTTCCCAGTTTTCCAAAGGGCATGGAAACTTTTAAATCTTATTTAAAGGGTTCAATTTGTCGCCTACTGATCAGTGTTCTTTCTCCAGTGACACAGTCCAGAATGTCAACATCTGATTCTTGTTTTGTATTAAATTTTCTTCGGAAGGGGAATCACTCGAACCCCCCTAAAAAGAACTATAGTGGGGCCCTTTCCCCTTTCTCTGCCTTTGTTCAAGGGAAATCATCTTTACATCGTTTTTGCATACATTAATAGATTTTTTTCTGTATTATTTAGATTTAAATTTTGTGTGTTTGTTAACATTTTCGAATAATATATTATATATATATATATATATATATATATAAATATATATATATATATATATATATATTTTATGTATGTTGTGTGTGTGTTTATGTTTTTGTATTTTGAAAATTTTTGTGATCATGTTTTCATCTTCCTTTTGAAAAATTTTTTTTTATTATTCCGTTTGATGTGAGCAATTTGTATTTAATTTGTATTTGTTGTTTTTGATCCACTTTTTTCTCACCCCCCCTTTTTGGTTCCCATTTGTGCCTATATCCTTCTACATGTAATTTCCATCACGTTTGAGTTTATTTAGTTTGTAAGCCTTTTTTTGTCGGCACACAAGG
>BMAV01019578.1:10000-51987 GCA_019973955.1 Trichonephila inaurata madagascariensis
TCTTTATATAATTATGCTGTATTTTTAAAATAATTTATATATATATATGGATGAGAGTCGGGTACTATAAAATACAGAGGTTTTGGCTCTATTTTCAGTTGCTAATACGAGAAGAAACTTTGAACAGCAGAAAAAAGACTTTATATTATGTATTGCATTCTGAGAGTTGACCGCTTCTTGTTGCTGTACAACTCGCTGCAGAACAAAGTGTGTTTTGAGATTTTCTAAAGTTTTTACTGGCAAGAGTTTTCAAACATTTTTATTCACTAGTATACATAGGACTTGAACAGTGAAGTTAAGCATAATATACACTTAAAGAATTGTATTTTGTAATATTGTAGTCGTTTTCTTACTGATCATGTTTTGTCCTTCAGTTTGTGGTGCATGCCACTCTCGCCTGCACCAGCAACTTGGCTACCTTACGCTTGGCAACCCTGTGCCAGTGAATATGAATTCATTCACTCGAAGCTTGTTAACCACTTCCCACTACTACTGTTAGCTAGCTCGGTCGACTAATGAACGTCAATGTTTCTAGTTTGGTTTTATTTATAATGTTTTGTAAATAAAAGTTATGTTTTTGTAAATGCTCGTCCAACAGTCATTTACATTGGTGACCCGGATGCATGACGCAACAATCAAGCCGTCAGACACACTTGACGCAACAGCAACAACTCACACGCTCGCCGTAACAATTATATCGTTCGTTCGCCTACCCACCGACTCACTGGTAAGGGAGTGAGTGGCGGTGGTATCTATATAAGCCAGTAACAGTCTCTGGACTGAAGTTATCACTTCCGTCTTGTGGTTAAGTTACTCGGTTACATAATTAAAGGTTGAGAGTTCCATCCTCCTCAAGTTTAAGGGTTCATTTTCCAAGATGACGAGTCGGGTATTATGAAATACCTAGTAAACCATAATACGCAATGTAAAAGTATAGTATTCCATATGACCCGGGAAAATATACTGAAAAAAAGCAACGGTAAAAAGGAGTTTGGAGTATAATATTGATTGCTAAGCAATGGGTATTAATTATATAAATAGTAATAGAGCCTCATTTAAAGCTTAAGTACATTTTTAAATCTTGAATCTATTGGAATGGAAACAAAACGTAAACAACAGGCAGAAAAGCCGGGTCTTCTTCTATAATAACGTACTCCCAATATAAATTAAAGCTAGTGGATAAACTAAAAGAAAAGGACAAAAAGAAGAAGCCAGAGGCGTCAAAACAAAAGAACATTCAAAGACACTTTGTTAAGAAATCAAACCGAACTAGACTTAGAGATGACTCCATTGTTATAGCAGCAATGAATGGTTCCATTCTGATGGATCATCTGTAATGGACTTCTTGCCGTCAATTAAAGAACGGAGAAAACAAAGACGTTGTTGTAACAGAAAATTCTCCGAAGGTCAACGAGTTGAAACTTGGATTAAATGCTTTAGCTGTTTTTAAGGGGGAGGGGCTCACCTTGAATATACTAGAGCAGAGAAAGAATATTATATTTGTGATTTTTGTAAATAAAATCATATCAGAAATGACTTTCACGTATTTTTAAAAATATGGCTTTTATAGTTAAATATAACTACGTTTTATGAAGTCTCAGTTAAAGTTTCCAGTGATTTAAACCCCTATATATATTCCATATTACCCTCCATTTTCTTTAAAACTAAACTTTTTATAACAATATAATAAATATAATTCTTCTTGACAAGTGATAATTCTTTACAATCGTTTGTAGTATACATCTATGGTGGTTTTGGAGATTTTTTTTTTTATCAAAAACCAGGAAAGTTATTTTTAGAAATGTTTTTTAATGGTATTCCATAATATCCGACTCTCATCTACATATTCAATTTATTATTCTTGACACACTAACTTTTGTTAATATTTTTCATTTAAGTTAGATTTATTAAAATTCTTTTTTTAAAAAGGAAAAAAATGAAGATAAGATAGGTGAAAAAAAAAGCGCTGTGTATAAAAAAGTATAAAGTGATTACATTAAGAGGTGAAAATATTTTTTGCTTTCATTATGTCATTTTGCATGATTTTCGTGTGTTCTTTCCATTCTTCTTAGCCTCAGTAGCCTAGTGGTCATGGTCACGACCTTGAAACCGGCGTGTCATGAGTAAGAGCAGGGGTGGGCAAACTTTTCCAAATCAAACTTTTCCAAACTTCAGGGTACGGACTACTTCTAATTTTTCAAGGTGTTGCGGTTCACCCAGTGTTAGTGATACACACAAGGGCGGGGAAGAGGTCCGGACCCTCCATCATAGCCCTTAATTTTTTTTTATTTATTCATTATAATCCCATTTTCATAGTACGTAAAATATAATTAAGTATTTGTTATTAGTAATTTTTTATTAGTTAATGTTAATTATTTATTTAGTAATTTATTTTTTTACTGCTTTTTGTTCCCTACAATCGACAAAATCAAAAACATATATTTGGTTGCGTATTGGGATATGATACAGGAATGGTAGAACTTCGATCTTCGACCCCCAATGCCCCCCTTGAAAAATTCTTGTGTGCGCCACTGCCCAATGCCGTAGGCGTGACGAGGTAAGGAAAAGGTTATTATTATAATTTAATAATAAATACGAAATATGTGTACTTACCTACAGAACTAGAAGAAAAAAAACACTTTTAAAACAGCATTTAAGGTATCCGACGACGTTCGGAACCGTGATTTTAAAAAGCGCATAAATGGATAATTTTCATGGTATCTAGTATCACTTAGATTAGAATGCATGTATAAAATTGTTTTAAGGACATTTTGACAAAAACAATTATTTAACTACAATATTTCGGCAAAAAATTAACTTAGAATAATTTTTTTTCAAATGTTCTCCTTTTGTAAAAAATGCTTCTATTATAATAATATTTTGCCTGTATATAACTCAGACCTCTGTACAGAGGCTCAACTAGAATTTTTAAAATATATAACTTAGAAGTGGGTTTATCCATGTTTTACGACAACAGAGGGGAGCAATTTTAAGAAAAAAACGCCAACAATTATTAAAATCGGTTGTAACTCTGAAAATAATGTGAATTTTTCAAACATTCTGGTTGAGCCTCTGTAGAAGTCTGAGCTATATACAGGCAAAATATTATTAAAATAGAAGCAATTTTCACAAAAGGAGAAAATTTTGAAAAAAGATTATTCTAAGTTAATTTTTTGCCAGCATATTGCATTTAAATTTTTTTTTTTTGTCAAAATGTGCTTAAAACAATTTTATACATGTATTCTAATCTAAGTGACACTAAATATCATGACAATTATCCATTTATGCCCTTTTTAAAATCACGGTTCCGAACGTAGTTGGATACCTTAAAGCAAAAAACGCAAGATACAAACTTAATAATAATAGCCACAAATATAATTCTTTCAAATGATGCATTTATTATGAAGCAATGCAAAATACATTATAGAATAAAGCATTTTTATCTAAAGTTAGTTTTCGCTCTTATAGTCGATAGAAGACATATTGTAGACTCGAATTTTCTGTATATGTGATAACTAACTGCTAAAATCTTCAGGTGGTCACCCCAAAATGGCAGTTCTCCAGTCGATCGCGATCGGACGTAATGCCCATCCCGGAGTAAGAGCCTTAGTGTCATAGAAGACTCACGGCATAGAGGCCTGATGCGCGTTAAATCTGTCGTTGCTCAAAGTCCTTACATTGGCGTGGTTTGGAAGCTAGAAGAGTGGGGTTCCAGCTCATATGTCATCCTCGGCACTTGACCACGGTTCAGAATTTGGAGGTCCATCGTCAACAGCCTTTGTGTTACTTTATAGCGTGACGTTCATAAAAACTCACTCATTCATCCATTTTTCTTCTTCACTCATTTTTAAAATTTTCTGCAAATAAGCAAGAATTGGAATGTTTATCATTTCCTAATTTGAATTTATTAGCTTGACCTCAGCACTCGAGAAGAATGATGATTTATTATGTTATAGGAGGGTGACTGAATTAATGCCTCAATTAGGAACTAGTGCAATTAATTCTTCAGTATTGTCTCTTATGTTGATAGTTATAAATCAAGCTCAGATTTAGTAATAGCGCTATTAATTGCATCTTATATTTTGCTGAGCTATACGTTATTTACCTCAAATAGAGGCTTACATTTATGTTTCCTCTGAAGATGAGAGTTGTAAATATATTTATAAGGTATCCGACTTCGTTCGGAACCGTGATTTCAAAAGCGTATAAATGGATAATATTTATGATATTTAGTGTCACTTAGATTAGAAAATGTATATAAAATTGTTTTTAAGAATAGTATTACATTAAAAAATTATTTAAGTACAATATTTTGACAAAAAATGCATAGAATGACCCATTTTCAAAATATTTTCCTTTGGAAAGAAATGCTTCTATTATAATAATATTTTGCCTGTATATAGCTCAGACCTATGTACAGAAGGCTCAACTAGAATTTTTGAAATATATAACTTAGAAGTGGGTTTATCCATTTTTTACGACAACAGAGGGGAGAAATTTTAAGAAAAAAACACAGATAATTATTTCAATTGGTTGTAACTCTAATGTGAATTTTTCAAAAATCATAGTTGAGCCTCTGTACGGGGGGTCTCCCCTATTTCAGGCAAAATATTATTATAATAAACATTTTCTTAAAAGGGAGAAACTTTTTTAAAAAAAGGTTATTCTAAATTAATTTTTGTCAAAATTTTGGGAATTTAAAAAAATTAAATTTTTAAAATTCCTTAAAACTTTTATACTTTATTCTAACCAAGGCACAAAATATCTAATTTTTCCCCCCGGGCGCAAAATCACGGTTCCAAACGAATCGGTCCTTAAAAATAAGGAGAGATGATCGGGTTTCCCCTTACCGAAATTTAAGATTTTTGGGGGAAAATTTTTGGGGTTTTGGGGAAAAAAAAAATTAAAATTTTGCGGGGCCCTTTTAAGGGGTTTGGCCCAAAAATTTACTTTTTTTAAGGGTTTCAAAACCCAATTTTTCTTTTTAAAAAAATTTCACACCCAAATTATTCCTCTTTTTTTTTCTATCAAAAATTTTTCTAAAAAAAATTTTAAAAAATCCTTTTTTCCAGATTTTTAAAAATTTATCTATGCAAAGAAAAACAGAAAAATAAATCATAAAACATATTTTAATTACATTTATCAAATTAGATATAATTTTAATACATATTCTAAAATAAAATTAAATTACGGAAAAAAAATATTATCAACTCAATAAGAGCAATAACTTATGAAACCCCTTTTAAAAATTGGGGACAAAGGGCCCTTTAAGCTCGGAAATTTAAAAAACCCTATTGCTTTATAAATCAGGGGGGTAGGTATAAAAACCCACCATATCTGGTTTTTTTGGGGCGTCCATACTTCAGGCGCCCCAAAATGTATAATCAAAAAAATTTGGGAAAATTTAAAGGGGTTTCAAAAAAAATTTCCCCAAAGGGGTTTTGAAAGGGTAGGGGACAGTTAAATTTATTGGTTTTTTTTTGAAATTACTTTTAAAATCTTGCAAAAATTTGGTACCCGACTACGTTCGGAACCATGATTTTCAAACCGCATAAATGGATTTTTTTTAAAAATATTTAGTGCCCACTCGTTTTAGAATACCCCGCATAAATTTTTTTTTGGGCCATTTTTTGACAAAAAATTATTTAAATACAATATTTTGGAAAAAATTAATTTGGTTTTTTTTCAAAAAAACCCTTTTGTGAAAATGAAAAAATTATTTTCCCTGTGTAAGCTCAGATCTCTCCCACAGAGGCTCAACTAAAATTTTTTGAAATATTTTTGAAAGGGGTTTTTTCCATTTTTTGACAACAGAGGGGAACAATTTTAAAAAAAAAAGTCGATAATTATTTCAATGGGTGGTAACTCTGAAAATAATGTGAAGTTTTAAAAAATTTTAGTTGACCCCCCCCTGAGAGGTCTGAGTTATATACAGGAAAAAATATTTTATAATAGAAGCATTTTTCAAAAAAAGTAGAACTTTTTGAAAAAGTTTATTCTAAGTTAATTTTTGCCAAAATATTGTATTTAAATAAAAAAAAAAAAATCAAAATGTCCTTAAAACCAAATTTTGCATGTATTTAATCTGAGTTACATTTAAAAATCAGGAAAAAATTTTCCATTTATACGCTTTTTTTTAAAAACCTTTTGGGAAAGTAGTCGGATACCCTTTAAACCCTTTGGGGAAAGTATTATTTTCGTGGCTATTAACTTAATTTTTTAAATTTAAATTTAAATTTTTTTTAATAAAAAAAAAAAAAAATTTGTTTATATTTCCCTTATAAGTATAACATTTTTAATTTTTTAAATATGAAATTTTCTTTAAATCATTTTAATGGTTTTTTGTACTATTTTTTTCTTTTTAAATTAAAATTTTAAAAAATTTTCATAAAAAAGTGCACAATTTGGAAAGGGAAACGAATATTATTTTATGATTCTTTAAAGCAAAAAAATTTCTTACTTTTTTAAAATAATATTCCAATTGTTATGTTGATAAGTTTAAATTATGAATATGATGATTAAAAATTAGGGTGAGAAGAGGGGCTACAGGCCCTCAAAAACGGGCTAAAATATAATTTCTCCCTTTATAGCGGAAAACATGAATAAGTATCGACAATTTAAACCCAACCAGACAATGTAATTAGATTTTAAAATATAACGTCGCAAACTCTTGGTAATGTCGTTATATTCTGCGAGACATAAAACTATAAATTTTGCGGTAGTATACTATTGGGGATAGTGTACTTCATAGTTTGAATTATGCAATAAAATATTATTATTTACGAAAGATAAATGAATATTTCACATACTTTATGCACTTATCTAAAGTTAATAGTATGTATAAATGTAAATAATTCCCGCAAGTAAATCCATAAAATTTATGTAGCATTATTCTCTATCACATTTCTTTTACGACAGTTGTGCTACGAGAAAAGATATTCTCTCTTATTTTAACAAAAACAAATTATGAAGAGTATTATTATTATTATTTGTCTTCCAACCCTTTTTTTTAAATTTTTTAACCTCTGAGTGCAATGGACTGGGGGTTGGTAGTGAAGCATGCCATTTTAGGTTTTTTCCGCCTTTTAAGATCCGCCGTGAAGGGGCCCCGCTGTATGTTAAGGATCCGACACGTTCGGAACCGTGATTTTCAAAAGCGTATAAAAAGGCTAATATTTATGATATTTAGTGTCAATTAGATTAGAAAAAATTATAAGAAATTTTTTTTAAAAATATTTAACAATAAAAATTTTTAACAAAAGGTTTTCAAAAAGGACATAGAATGACCCATTTTCAAAACATTCTCCTTTAATGGAAAATGCTTCTATTATAATAATATTTTGCCTGTATATAGCTGAGATCTCTATACAAAGATTGATCTAGATTTTTTGAAGTATATAACTTAGAAGTCGATTTATCCATATTTTACTACAACAGAGGATAGAAATTTAAAAAAAACGCCGGTAATGATTTCAATTAGTAATAACTCTGAAAATAATGTGAATTTTTCACAAAAGTACTAGTTCTAGACTCTCTGGAGAAAGTTTTTACTTTTATATAAAGCACAAAAATATTATTATTATAGAAGCATTTTTATAAAAGGAGAACGTTTTGAAAAAAGATTATCCTAAGTTAATTTTTTGACAAAATAGTGTATTTAAATAATTTTTTTTGTCATAATGTCCTTAAAACAACTCTATACATGTATTCAAATCTAAGTGTCACTAAATATCATGAAAATTATCAATTTATGCGCTTTTTTAAAATCACGATTCTGAACGTATTCGGAAACTTATCGAAGCTCAAACGTCCTCCCGTTGGTATGGTGTGGACGTTCGGAGAGGGAAGTGCCAGCTCAAAGTGTCGTCTTCGTCACTTGACCATGGTTCAAAATTACGTCCGCCACCAACAACCCTCTTGCAGCTTTTTAGTGCAATGTAAATATAACTCTCACTCATTCAGGGTGCAATAATAAATAAATTACTAATTACATAGTTTAAACATAAATTAAAAATCACATTTCTACTTTCTACCGCAATCATTATTCAGATTACCTTATTTTATATTAACGTTATATATTACACAAAGGTTTTCCAAAAAAAAATGCAATTATTTTTCATGCTCTCAATTGGCTGCATGTTTAGTTATAATATTTCTAAGGCATTTTTAAAATTTTTAGATTACTAAGAATAATCATTTTTAATTTCTGAATAAAGCATTTTGGCAAACATCATAAATTTCAATGAAGCACCTTTCATTAGAAAAATCAATAACTTTATTAATAGGTAAGTCTTTATGAGATGGGCGTTGAATGCATGCCTGCATTTTCCTAAATATTAAAGCAGGAAAACTGAGGGTTAAATTTATTTTCCTTCAATAAGTGATTTCTCACAAAAAGGATTTTAGACAAACACTGGACGTATATTAATTTACAGTAAAGTTCGTTCGCCCCTTGGTCATTAATAAATCATGTCGTTTTATTAAAGTTGAAACTTTCAAGTTTTTTAGCTCATCCTATCTTTTTAGAAAGTAAAAAAGGTTAAAATAAGTCTAATAATAAGTGTTATACCGAGGATAAAAAAGTATGTTTTCTTAACGTTTATCAAACTCAAAAGTAACTAAAATTTATAAGGGAAATAATTTTTCTTCGGTTTTGTTTTTGTGTGAATTTGGAACTTTGATAGTTTAAATTACCATTCAAAAATTTCTAAATTTTTTTGGTTAAAACAAAAATTTTTTAATTGATAATATTTTAATTATTAAAACTTTTTTTACTATGTCTGTAATAAAAAGTCTTAATTTGAATTTTTGTAACCACACTCAGAACAGAGAATATTTTTTGATAAGCATAAAATTAATTTAAAAAATATGGGAGCATATTCTTATATATAAACTTTTGTAATCAATTGAAAAATTTGAAATTATTTTTAGTAGATGATGATGTTCCTTTTTTTAGTTTTTATTTTTAATTTTTCCTTAAATTAACGAATTCGCAAGCTTAAAAAAATAAATTAGCATTTAATAGAACATGCTCTAAATTTTTTTACTTAACGATATAGAGCTTTTTTGTGTTCTTCCTTCCTTTATCAGTGGCACGACAACCCAGGGGGGGCCTTCTCAAAACCTTTTCGGTCAGCCTTCTTCCTGCTGGTGTTCCCCCAATTTTAGTTCTCAAAAATAAAAAAATTTTTTCTAGGCCCCCAATCATCTTAAATTTTTCCTCCTTTCTTGGGGCCTGGTTGGGCATTTAAGACTTTTAGTGGGCGTCTTCATCCATTCTGAACTGGTGCCCTTTTCCCATTTAATTGTGTATTTTGATTAATTAACGATTCAGATCTTTTTTATGATTGATGAACCCAAATTTGATCTTTTTGTACTTCCATTTTTTTGAATTCCTCCAAAAAAAAATATTAAAATCTTCCTTTCCCTGGGTATTTATAAAATTTTCTATCTGCTCCAGACATGGACAAGTTTTACATGCACAAGCTCTAATACTGATCTTAAAAAACTTTTTATACAAAGAAACCGTTTTTTTTTTTGATTAAATTCGATTTCATCTATTAGCCTAGTAATTTCTTTGGTTTTATAATACAACGTTCCTATTGTTAATGCCCAACCAAATGTGAAAATTCAACCAAAAATTTTAACTCTTCAATTTTAAAAATGGGAATTGTTAAAACATGATTTAGGGAAGGCATTTTTTTCGTCTTATTTCTTTATTCTCAGTCCCCTCCTGAAGGTTTTTCAAAGGAAGTGGCCCGCCAGTGCTGTGGGTGTTGAAGCAATAATGTCAAAGTTATCAGAAAAAGCCAACAATTGTATTTTTCTGTGATCTAGTTTCTAAAATATTGACATTTTATGCTATTCTTTTAAATTTTTTAAATCGTTTCCCCACTTACTTAAATCTTCTTTTTCGACATTTTTTTAAGGGGAAAAATTGATATTTTAGTTACATGTTCGAATATTAAAAATGCAATGTTCTCCTTTTATTTGTAAAAAAATTTGGGATTTTTTACGTTCTTAGGAACATTTTTACCATACAAAAAAGGTTGGGATTTTTTAATACTTTTAAATCCCTTTTTTTAAAATTCTCTTAACTCATCTGAAAAAATAGCAATTTTACCCACAACATATTTCCATCATACATTTATCCAGGTAGAAAGATTCGTTTCTTTGTTCTTTTCAGTGATACAACCAGCAAAAAGAATAATAAACCAAAATTTGTCATTAATGACTGTATCTCTCGACACTTATTAACCATTTATAATCATTGATTAATTTTCTATTGATTTCTTACGTGAAACATTCCATCATGTGATTTCAATAAATTACAACGTAATGAGCAAAAATCTTTTTAGGTTAAATTATTAAGTCGCCCAGTTTGAGAACAACTAAAACTCTCTTTATCTTAGCATCTACAATTGTGAAGATTTTTTAAAATAAAAAAAACTTTATCTTATCTATTTGCGGATTTAGAAAGCTTTTCATGAAATCTATGCCAGTTAAAAGAGCAGTGCTTCGAATCGGAACTGAACCGAAAACCGAAAAAACCGTTATAATCGTCGGAACCAAAACAGGTCATTGTTGTTGTAGCCAACTTTTAATATTGTGACGTAAACCATATAATTATCGCCATTGCATGTAAATGCTTCTCGTTTCTGTTTTGATGTTTACTGGTACTTTTCTGTTTCAGTTTCAAATGA
This sequence comes from Trichonephila inaurata madagascariensis, assembly GCA_019973955.1. Classification (NCBI taxonomy): domain Eukaryota; kingdom Metazoa; phylum Arthropoda; class Arachnida; order Araneae; family Nephilidae; genus Trichonephila; species Trichonephila inaurata. Next base: position 20,704 of record BMAV01019578.1, read on the forward strand.
AACTACTTGTAGATGGCAAATTTAACTCAGTTGAATAAACTTGAATTGTAGATGATTTTTTAAGAAAAATATCAGTCTGAGTTTTATTTTGCATCCTCAGTATACGATCATACATGGATATTTGTATTTTTGTACTAACAAACCAGAATCATAAACCTAGTTGTCAAATGCGGTTTTAATAATGGATAACAATGCCAATTCTCTGTTCACCTCTAGTATCGAGCATACTTCTTAATTGTATCAATTGACAGTGTAAAATTTTTTAAAGACTAAAATTCAAATTTTGATAGAATTACATTTCGTATTTGTGATAGAACTATATTTTTAGTACAATTAAGAATATTTATAAAATAAAATAATTCATTCGGAACTGTACCGAAAACCGTTATTTTTGGCTGAACGAAACCATTATTTTTGGTGCAATGGAAACCGGAAATGACCCAATATATGTTGAAATTAAACGTGCACTTATATAAGATATAATTAAAAAGATTCTATAGTTCATTCCTCGAAATAATAATGCGTTTTTTTATTATGTCAGAATTATTTCATAAAATAATTTCATTTTGCTTCTGTATTCTACTTTGTGTAATCACTGTGTAATCTGAGAAGTTGAGATATTAACCATCGATTTCTGCAAATGCACCATGAGTGTTTCTCGCTGTTTAAATGGCTCTGCGAAAACTTAAATGATTATTCATATATGCACATAAGCAAGTGACATTGAAGGATAATAATTTCTGTTCCGTGCCACAACAATAAAGACTATTTGGATAGAGTGCGCATGCATTCGAAATTTAATGCATAACAAATATTCTCAATTATCTCTTAATTCATCCAGAAATGTAATATTTGCAACAATTGTAAGTCATAAAGTGGTACTATTCCCAGTGAAATAAAATTTCAATAATTAAAGTTATATGAAATTCATAAATTATATGGTGCTACTATATGAAGCGAATTATCTGTAAGGAAGAATTATCTGTGTTTTTGGTTGCAAATAATAGATAATATCAAAGCAAATAATAGAAGTAAAAAATAATAAACTTAGTATTTTTAGCTTGAAATAATTTTATCAAACTGGTATAATAAGAAAAAAACTAAATATTGGGATTTTATAAAAGACATTAAGCTAAAAAGGACATTTTTAAAGACATTTTGCTTCTGTATTAGACATTTCCTTTAATAAGGTTTTTAAAATAATTTTAAAGTCTAATGTATTTTAATATTAGACTTGAAACCAGTTCAATGTAAACATAAAAATCAATAAAAATTCTTTTATGTCAAAACCATGCATGGGATAGAGAATAAGTTGTTTTACAATTAAGAATGCTTAAAAGTTTTCAATATTATTTTTTGACACTAGGTAAAAGTATTTTTTCGTATTTTTTTGTGCTGCATAATATTTAGCATCTAAAATCACTAAAAAGAGTGCAATTTGTCATACTTTGCCATGTTAAACTTATCACACTTAGTAATGTATAAAAGCAGTTCTTTATGTTCCTCTTAACGCCATAAAAAACCGTCACAGCTTCCATTAATAATATCTATACGGTTTGACATTTCAAACTTTTTCGCTTGAAAGAACATCCTTTTTATATGAAGAAAATCATCCAGTATGTATAATGATTTTATACTTGATTTTTTATTTATTTATTTTTTATCGTATTGTGTTTTTGCACAACAAAAATCTTGATTTGCAATATTCATGTATTTAAAAGTTAAAATTCAACTGTATTTTATAAAAATAAAAGAAAAGTATTGGCGAAGAAGTTTAATTAGAAATGACTGATTAATTTGCTTATTAAGAATTATTTTTGTAATTGTTATTCCCTTTCTAACACGCACCCAGATGATATTTAAATAACTATTTTTTATCATCTATGGGGTACTATAAGCATCCCCTAAATATAATTTCTTTAGAATTTTGTTAGTAATAATACGCAAAACTTTAGTCTAGAATTATATTTTACCAAACGATTAATTCAATTGAAATTATCTCATTTTACATCTTCTTAAAAACTTCAGTATTTCGCTTTGAAATATTTTAGCTATCTATTGAAGAGTTCTGTGACTCTCTTTAAGAACTTAAAAAGAAAAGAAATATTTTCTTTCTAAAATTAATCTGAAATATTCTGATAATAATGAGCTTGACTTACCTCAGAAAAGAACCAACTGGCCATTTTCTCTTTACTGACAGCAATTTTTACTCATTGCTGTTACTAATGCCATCTGATTGGCATGTGACAGATCGAGGTCCACGAAATTCATCATGGAAAAGGACTAGATCAGCGATACTCAACCTGCGGCCCACCGAGTGCTTTTGAGTGGCCCGGTCATGGCCCATTGCTCTGAGAAATTTACTTATTTAAGAACATTGTATTAAAAATTTGGTGGGAAATTCTTTGTCAAGAAATCAAATATATCAATTTTGCTTTTTGCTGTAGGTGTCGTACGGGTACGAATTGATATTCTTTTTCTATTTGGAACGGTTACGGTTAGTGATAACAGACAACATTGAATAGTGACAATTTTTAGGGTTTAACTCATTTTTAACCGTCTTTCATATCTTACAACCGAAAAATATTCGAAGAAAATGTTTCGTTTCAAAACAAATGGGAGGTTGACTATTTTGTAGTGAAAAACAAACATTGATCAGTAATTGTTTGATTTGTCACGAAAGTGCTGTAGTTAAAAAATAACAATAAACAGGAACTGGCACTTTCAACAATGGCACTTTTCCTCGAAGATCTCTTTCAAGAGGTGATAAATAGGCTTCTTGAATAATCTTTGCAGCAGCAACAAAGTGTTTTGTCAGTGGTGATATCACAGAGGTAACAAAGACATTGTATGAAGAGAGTTTGTTATATTATTACTAATCGTATGAAACCATTTACTTATGCAGAAAATGGCAAGGGGTGTTTCTTAAAGGCTTCTAATTTATAATTTAGTGTAAGTGACAAAAATAAAAAATATAAAAAATAATTAAAAAAGAAAAACAGGAGTTAGAATATTTTGATCAATTTTCCACATTTGAAATATTATCTTGGTCTTTAAGCATAACTCCCCCCCCCTTCCTTATTTATCCTGATGTTGCGGCCCGCATGAAATAGCTGATATATGTATGTGGCCTAGCTGAAAAAAGGTTAAGTACCCCTGGACTAGATTGTACGTCTGTCGTTAACCGTAGCCTTGAGCACCATGCACAGGTGACATGACAGTACGTTTTGGTTCGTTTCCTCCACAATTTTGAGAGAAAACACCTGGGAGCGGTCAAGGGCCTCCCTCCTCTCATCCCCTTCCACCAACCTCACAAGAGGACATGCTGCTCGACGGGTATTTAGAGTACCACATGCTGCGAAAGCACTATACATTTACCGACCTCCATGCCTTCTTCGGGATTCGAACCCAGGTCCCACGGCACAGCAGTCAGCGTCGTTAACCACTATACCGGGTGGTCAGCATTTTTATTTATTGTAACGATAAACATAAGATAAACTACTAAATTTAAATATGTACTAATATTTTAATGGATACACAATCTTCATATTTAGTTATTAGTATTTAATATTTTTTTACTCTTAAAATATATAACTCCTTTCAAACACATTTCAATCCACAGAATTTACAGATTAATTCTCAAATTTACACAGCACTCAAAAGAGCACTTCTGCTATTTACTGTTTTTTATTCAAATTATTTTTATATTCTTTTAATATTTCAAAAAATAAGGCGTGATTGTAAAGGAAATCACAATTTTGGATATGAGGTTGTTTTTAATTGGTTTAATTGGGACCTGATTGGCGGTGTCAGCTCGAGGCCCGCGAAATTCATCATGGCAAACGGCTATTTTTACGGCATTAGCTGCAGCTTTGAGCACCATGCAGGTGACAGTACGTTTTGGCTCCAGATTTCCGAATGTCATGGAATGAATTATTAATTACTGAAAATTTCATTAATTTTATACTCTACTCTTTAGCTCCAAGTTTTTGTACCGTTTCAAATATTACTAAGTGATTATTAACGATTATTTGATAAAATTAAGAGTTTGTTTCACCTTAAGCCCATTAAGAACTCTATATTTAAATGTTATATAACCCTGGTCGCATTTCACCTCTATCTCAAATAACATATTTTGCAATAAATGTAACTTCAGAGTTATGGAATGTTAAAAGAGAATGCGCTTATACATTTAACTTACAAGTAAAGATTCTAGTCGATTATATTTTTAGACTGAAAAAGAAGACAAAAGTTTAAAAACTCAAAAAACAAAAATGACATTTTTAACTAAAGATTAAATATTTAAAAATTAATGTTGTGAGCAAAAAAAATCGTCTGCAAAACTATTTCCTTTGCCAATCTGCATTATACAAACTGAGAAAAGATCTTTAAGAAATTAGCATATAATTTTATTCTAAAGCTTAAATAATTCTTTTTGAGGAAAACTTTGATTCGAAAGTACTTCGAACATTGAAAGAACTTTAGTTAAACTCCTTTCATTATCGATGATTTTTTTAAAAAATATTTTTATTTCAAGTGTTTTCGGTTTCAAAACTTTTTTAAGTATTTTCAGCATTCAATGTACTGTACAGAATAATTTGCTTTGCATTCTTGGCACAGAATTTTAAGTTTTAAATACCACTCAGGTAAGTAAAAAAATTCTTATAGAAAAACTGAAATTCCGTAGAGCTGTAAGTAAAACAAAATGAAAAAGACATGAAAAAATTTAAGTAAATATAATAATTCAAAATTTAAACCCAATTTTTGGGTCTCATAATGCTTTAAAAAAATCGTTTCGGATATCCGTCTTTCATTTTTATTCTAATCCGACATTGTTATTCTAAATTAATCTGACAAAAGTATTTTAATATCCCATATTTAATCACAAAATAAAGAAAAGTTTACGGTGCCATATTTAAAAATTGAAAATTAAATTAAAATAGATTTTATTCATTTAATAATATCTACTATTAAATAAACGAGCTGTAATTGCTTCTCGAAAGAAACCTGAAACTCTGCGTTAAGAATCAAAATTTAAATTTAGAACTACAGTGGATTTTTAAAGTTTTGCTTGAAAAGTGTTATGTAAATTTAGAGTAAAATTTTATCAGGGGTGTATATACAACCGTTAAAGTGTGAAACCCGTTATTTCATAGAATAACAAAATATTTCATGAAATAACTAGACAAGTAAGTTAAAGCATCTAAAATTATTGAATTCTACTATTTAACTAAGTATTCTATAAAATAACGACAACTTGATCGTTAAAGTATGAAATACGGCACTTGAAAGTTCTTTGAGCTGGTTCTAGCTACTTTTAGTCAGTTTTGAATCGCAATTCAAAGTGCCATCACAGCAATCCTTGCCTTAATAAATAATGAAAAATAAAATAAAGGTATCTAATAAAATTTAAATTAATATTCTCTTACATTTTTGTTTGAAAAATTTTTACAAAAATTTTTTATGAAACCTGTTTCTTCCCATCTATTTTTTGTTAAAAATATTTTAAAAAATTCACTTTTTGAAATATTCTTGTTTTCCCTTTCTGTTTAACTAATTTTTTTAACAATTAACAAAAAAATCCCTGCAAAGGGGGAAAATTTAATTTTTCAAAAATTTTAAAAATTTTTCTTAATTTTTGTTTGAAATTTTTTTTTTACCTTTTGGGTCTTTAGTTTTTTAAAAATAAAAAATTATTTTAGAATAATTGGTAAAGATGAATTTTTCATCTTTTTAATCTTTAACTCGTTTTTCTTGTTTCCGTACCGTTATTCATGAAATAACTGAATTATACTTTCGGTCATATATATTCCGTATAGTTAAATTTTTTTTTAACTATTATATTTAGGGAATGTAAACACTTTTCACATATATCCAGGAATTAATTTAAATTATGGGAATCTATATATAATGTGTATATATATATATATATATATATATATATATATATATATTTTGTCTTCAAATATACTTTTATAGACTAATTTAAATTTAAAACAAAATTATTCTAATGTTGAAAAAATACAGTCTTTTTTCATCTCCCAAATTTGAAATAGTAGCCAGACGTAAGTCAAAAAAATGGTCTCACCGTAAGTCTGGATGAAGGATTAGTAATGAAAGTAGCATCCTCTTTTGCTTATGCGGTCTTGTTGAAAACTTCGGCGTCACTTCCGTGGCATTTTCCCAACCCGGAAACCCCCCGAAATCCAAAAAAGACGCTTTTTTCGTCTTTTTATTATTATGAAAATTCTTTACATGGTATAAACCCGAAATCTTAATGTCTCAAAATATTTTTTCGCTCCCCCCCCCTTTTAGAAAACATCTAGCTAGATGGATTTTCCCCCCTCTTTCTATATTTCAGGAAAGCTTTTTTTTATACCTTCGCTCATTTTGAAATATGTAGATTAATTTCCCTTTTATTTTGCTTTTGTTTCTTTTGAAGCTTGGGGTTAGTTTTTTTTTTTTAAATAACGCATAATGTTTTTGCGACAGAAGATTTATGTTTCTGAATTTCACAAACCCTTGATTTTCTTATTATATACAAAGTTAAAAAAAGAATTTAAAAATAATAAAAAGGGGTTTTGGTTCTTTTTTTCAAAGATTTGTTCATCAATTTTTTTTTTTTTTTGATATACAAAAATTTTTATATTTTTTTTGTATTTTTTTTGGGGGCAGATATACGTTCTGCTTTTGTTTTTTAAAATATTTTTTTATTAGAACTTATTACACTTTACAAAAGTCTCCAAGATGACTATAAAATTTAAAATTCCTTTCATAATTCGCCATCTCTATTAATTTTATATTGAACTGAATTGTGAAAATTTTCACATATCAAATACTTTCACATAAACGTGTATTTGTCAAAAATTAGAAACTATAAGTGAATAAATTTAAATTATTAAATAGGTGTGTTTTTGCTTCATACTAATTTAAATGTAAAAAGTTTGGAAAAGACCAGTAATTGTAAAAGTATGAAAAACAATGAAAAATTAAAAAATTTGAAAAATTCAACTGAAAGTTGAAGAGATTTGGATATTTTTGACTAAATTAACATAAAAAATATTTTTTAAAAATTTTTTTGTTTTACATTCTTTTTTATATATATATAGTTATGTTTTTTAAAAAATAAAAACCCGGTCTTATAGCGGCCCCAAAAAACAAAAATAAGATCGAAGTTTCGGTGCTTTTAAATGTTAAGGGATACTCATTTAACATTATGGTATAGGAGAAAAAAACGCACATTTTATAAAAAAAAAAAATTTTCAACTCGGATAAAATGAGTAGTATGGTAAAATAAGGATTCTCTACAGGATATGGAGCTGAATATAATATTAATGTTTGGGACCATATTTGAAAAAAAATATTCCGAATTTGGGTCCTATTCTTTAACATTAGCCGAAAACAGTCTTAATGAAGTGTCATATTTCTCTTCAATTTCGAGATTTCTGGTAATTACACATTTCCTAAACCAAATAGCAAAATTTGATAAATAACTGAAAATGTTGATTTTTCAAGTTCAAAAATATTCTCTCAGACAACCGTGAACTTCCAACTTGGCACAACTTTCTGGCACCCAGCCAAATGAAGCTTGTGTGTTAATTGATAATACGTAAGCACCTTTCTATTTTCCCGCTTTTCTATTCGTAAGGAATTAATTGAATGCTGATAAGGTGGTATATGGAATCGTTACCTCACCAAGGCATTTCAGAGTCAATACCGTTAATGATTTTGATTTTTATTCAGTGTATTATTTTTTGGAATATTTATATCAGTTATAACAATTTGAACGGATGGGAAAAAAAAGAATGAAAATGCTATCGTTCATGGTTTTCGTAATAAATTTATTACCAATTTGTTTTATTTCTTAGACCAACAGGAATCATTTTAGTAGGTATATTTATTGCTTAAAAATAATGAAAGCTATAAACTCTCCATACAAAAATAATCAATTTCTTGCAGTGGTTAAATGGTTATTATTATAGTTCACTCTATAGTAATACTTAAGTACTATAGTACAGTAAGATTATTTTAGATATTTAATCTTCAATCTTGTTCAAATCAATAACTAACTGATAAAGTTCTCAAGACCTTTAGATAAAAACGGTTTTTCTAAACTTAAGTATATATAATAACAACTTTAATCAAAACTTTACTCTATATAATTTGTCCATAACTATAGTAACATACGCGTCAGTAGTTGCAGTTTTGCCAAAAAAGTGTCCAAATTTTAGTCTATATGATATATAAATATCCAGGAGATAAGATTTGTCAGACTTGATGCGATTAGTATTGAAATTGTGATAAAATGTGTACACAAAGTGATACTTATTGACATTTCTTACGGGTTAAAAATTCTCCCTCTCTATCCTATATTATAGTTTTCGAAATAATATATTTTATTAAAACGGACTAGCCTTGAAAAAAAATTGCTTACATGGAAAATATTTATAGGAAAATTGGTTCACATTCAGGGAACGTTTTGGTTATTAATAAACGGCAGTATAATTATATAGAGAAAACACAGATATAATATAAGGAATTACTTGTTGCAAAGAAAAAAATCATTTGTAATGCCCTAAAATTTGAAAGTGATCTAAAAGAAAAATAATAAATATAGTTCTATTTACAAAATCTTGTATATTTTGGCTATTAAATTCCTTCTTTGCGTTCCATTTCGTTAAATAAACTCGAAGATTCTCAGATATGTATTACCAGTCAAAGGAAAAAAGAATAAAATATTACTTCCTCTTAAAAGGTTCCAGAAAATATTTTCTTTAAAAATACAGTCATAAAATTATTTATGCATGTATTTAAAAAAATCCTAAAAAGACAAAAAATATTTTTGAAAACTATTTTAAAGTCAATTAAAAATTAAAGTTAACTATGAAGGACGTGTGATGGTATTTTGTTATTTGAAATGATTGTAATCATTGTAAGAATGTATTGTGTATTTTATTATTTTAAGCAAGTATGCATTTTATTAATTTATAATCAAATAAATGTATGCACACACACAGACACACACACGTATATCATAAATAAGGTATATATACAATAAATCAAAGGAAAGAGAAGTGATGGATAGATTATATATAAATATTCTATAAATAAGAATGAGCATAAATTCTGAAATAGGGAACCAAGAACAAAAGAGGCCTATTATAATAATTAAAAGTCAATAAATCAAAACAGAAAACTGTAATGATTTCAAACCCCAATAAATGATGTTATTTTTTTTTAAAAAAATTTAAAACTCTCTTTATCGCACAAATCTAATCGTAAAAGAAAATTTCAAATAATATAGGAATAAAATGGTAAACTAGAAAATTATAGTCATTGGGGTAAGAGCGTGGGGGGCTCGATATCAATTGTTATAATTTCTTACTAGTTCTATTCCGAAATGGTGAGTTAGTGTAAAAATGTAGCACAAAACACCCCATGCGTTTTTACAACAATGATATTAATTTTCTTGTTTATCATTTTATTCTTAAGATTAAAATTATTTTTTACATTTTATTTCGATTAACCATAAAAGCGTGTTTCTTAGTTCTTTTAAACTATAATTTATTTTTCATTTTTTTAGTTCGATCTACAATAAAGCATGTATTTTGAGTTTTTTAAACTATCATTTATTCATTGATGAATTAATATTAAATGCGTCATTTTTTGGAATCTGGAATACCCATTGGCATCCTATCAATGCTTCGATACGGCCTGGTTTGCAAAATGTAAGATCAGTCAACTGAAGGAAATCTGAAAGAGTGTATATTGAAATATTTCACGCGGAAAAAGGTCAAAGTCAATGATATTTTCACTAAAAAGAGCTCAATATTCTCTCTGAAACTTACATCAGCATTAAAACCCTTTAACTGTCAAGTTATTCTGATGATTTGGGTACACAAATTGTCAAATTGTCCTTTTCGAACAAGAACTCTAACCTCTAACCTTTGAATTCTTCAGTAAAATTCTTTGTCATCTATTGAATTGAAGGCGCATTAAATTTTCCCAAGAATCAGTCGGGTTTGACAAGAGATGAAGCCGAAATAAACGTCTCCCGATATATATTCGGGTAAAAACAATACGATGCACTCAAAAATTACCCTATAAAGTAATACTTGGGCGTGACTGAAGCACCAGTGCCCAGTGCCCGAGATTATATCGGGCATGACAGTTAAAAGATCAAAAATAAAAGTACTCGTTTTAAATCGTAGGGTTTGAGAGAAATTATTTAATCCCGTGACCTCTGAATCATTCTCAGCTGTTTTGGTAAAGAAGCAATGAATGATATTTCATTCCACAGATCCCCCCGAAAAGAAAATTTACAAAAACAGACTGAATGTCTGATTTTAGCAGTTAGAACATAAATTATTTTTTTCACATGCACGAGTGTTATTTTTATTTCCATTATCAGAAAAACTAGACAATTGCTTACATTATGGTAAGAAATTGCTAACGCACGCTCCCCTTTTTCACATAAAAAACACTTTTAGGGCTGTAACTTAATCTTTTAGTTACCAAATCTGGAAATGGTATATGGAATTAGTCATCAAATCTAGAAATCATTATTCATGATGATCCTGATCAGAAAAATGGAACAAAATTATCAAACTTTTATATTGTCATCGAGCCTTGACAAGTGTGCAAAATTTTAAATTAATCTGACCTTTTAAAGTGGGTAAAAATCGAATTCAAAGATTCCGTTACATACAAGTGAAGCTTATAAAAGCGTATTAAAAAAACATGATATTGTGTGGTTTGTTTTTCTCAAATTTAGTAAAAATGTCTTCCAAATAATTATCAATAAGTAATTAAGTTACAAGCTTGGAGACTGTCTTATCTATCATGTTTTGTTTTAAATATATAACATGTTTATATGATAACACTATTCAAAACTAATAAATGAGAAATTAATATTAATTTTAAAAAACCTTTAATTTTTTTTAACTCCACTATTCGTAAAAAAAACTGAAAGAATTTACATATTGAACAGATTTTCGGTGATTTTGTGTTTTTATATTATGCATTGTAATATTTCATTTATAACAAATTAATACATGACTAATGAACGTAGGATTAAATATTCTCATTCCTGCCGAGATTATCATAATATTCTTTAAAAATATTCCTTCTTAAAAATATATTGAAATAATAATTTTGAATCAAATACTTTTAAGTAATTGTAAGCAAACAATATTTCAATAAGATCTCTTGAAACATTGTTTCCAAAACTTTGACATTTCATCATTAGAAACATTTATCATCACTGTAATTTATATTAGACTGTTCTAGATAATTCTGGAACTAAAATTCTTTCTAATTTAATTAAGTCTCCTACATACTTACGAACAAGGTCAGACAGTTCAATATTATGCAAGTGTTATCTTAGTCCAAAGTCAATAGAATATTATTCCGATCATAAATTATACTTCAGAATTCTATGAGCTTGAACAGAATTTCATGAGCACACTTTTTCGACAATTCAAAGAATTCGTTAATACGGTAAATTAAAAAAAATGTAAAAAATTCTCAGCTTTAAGAATTAAAAATTAAATTTTTTATTTATAAGATCTTTTATTACTAACGATATTAAAAACCAATTTTAAAAAAATGGCAACTCGTCGAAAAAAATGTAAAATTGTTTATAGAAAAAAAAATCTTGTATTCGAACGTAATTAAACTAACATATTATAAGTAAGACTATTATCGTTTGGAATTTATTCATGATCCATATTCTTTTTATAATTTATGGAATTCTAAGTTCTTTACTTTTTAATGTGAAAATTAACAACGCATTTACTAAATATTATAAGAAAAAATACAAAAATTATCTCATTATTATTTATACTTCAGTATATTCTTTAAATTATCATTAGATATAAACATATATTATTACTACATATATGTAGCATTTAAGAACAAGATGAATGAGATTTAGTGAATCGTTTCGAGAAACAAAATGTAACAAACACACAGCTACATTACTTTTTGAAATCTGAACAAGAACTTTTTCATACAACTCAACTCTTCTCATACATGTCTCCTTCTGATGGAATGTAAATATTTTATGTCCAGCGGCATGTCAGCCTCCAGATTCTCCAGAAGGAGGCAGCTACAAACCGGAGCAAACAAGATATCTTCCTGGCGATAAAGTTGCTTATTCCTGTAAAGACAGATTGACAAGAATAGGAAAGGAGATAAGGATTTGTCAGATGACAGGAAAATGGTCAGGATCAACACCATTCTGCGGTGAGTAAGTTTCTTTGGGGCAAAAAAATTTGTTATATCCTTTTATTTGATAACTTCTTTCGTACTTGTAAAAGATAGAATTTTGTAAAGGAATTTTCACCATTTTTGATGCATTTAACTTTTGTTAGTGCGTGTTTCTGAAACTATATACCACAATATTTTAATTATTTTAGATATTATTAAGCAATTAATATGTTAACGTTTAGAATTCCACATAAAAGAGAACTATCGATCTACCGCCAATAGCTTGCTTTGCCCCTAGTGAGTGAATGTTTATTAACGTGCACTTTATAACCCTTTATCTACCGACGGTACTTATAAGTACCACTCACTTTAAAAGTACATAGAATAACTATATATTTTTACGAATACTCTGACGATACTTAGCAGGAATATTCTTTTAAATCCACTCTTCCAAGATATATGGCAGCACGAGTTCTATGATGAGTATTTTAGCGGGTAAGGCGAATAGTTTCATAGCAGAAATTGCGATTTCACTGGATAGCGAAGATTGTCATTTTTGCTCCGAAAAAAATAGTTTTATGTCATAAGATAAGTGTCTTATTTTTTTGTTTGTTAATGAAGATCTTAGAAAACGATTTGACTAATTATTTTAAGTGAACTGTGATGATTAATTTTACAGTTGAATATCTTTAATTAATTAATTAGCTCTAACGAATTAAATTTCCTAAAGTCGAATATTTTGTTTATGTATATCCCTTAATTTTCAATGTAGTGATTCAAAAAAAAAAATATTGCATGAAAAAACTGCAGTTAATCATAATGCCGTTAGATAAAGGGTTAAAGCAACACGAGCTTTTGACGACGGACCTCGTAATTTTGAGCCCTAGGCAAGTGATGAAGACACCTCTGCTGGCATCTCCCTCTCCTAACTTCCATACTACGCCAACGGGAGGACTTAAGAGTCTCGACAGATTTAACGAGTATCAGAGTATCAACCCTCAATACGGCGGGTCTTTAGTGGCTTAGGCTCGAACTCATGACACTCCGGCCAAAATTGCAACTCGAAGTGTTTCTTCGAAGTGCAACATTATTCAAATAATGAAAAAAAATATTTTTTTTTAACGTCAATTCCTACTTTGTTAGAAAAAACGTACTGGCGTCATCTGTGTCGCAGGTAATTGAAACTACAAAGGAAATAACGCAGAATAAATTTAAAATTAAAAATAAGAATTTAATTAATGAATTAATATTTGAAAAAACTGTATTAACATCAAGTGCCATCCACTAAAAGTTTAAAAAAAATTATTTTAACTTGATTGGATGAATAGAAATTATTTTATTAATGATTGAAAATTTCAACAAGATGAATAAATATATAGAAGTATGAGCTAATAATAGGAATTGAAAAAAAAAGAAAGAATTATTTGAAAGTGAGTTTAAAAAAACCTTACAGAGTAATACAGTGTTTATCAAACTGAGGGGTGCACCTCCCTAGGGGGTGGAATATTCCTATGGAGGGCGTTAGCATTTATCATACTGGAAAGTCGAAGGTAAAATTTAAAATAAGTATTAGTTTACTGAAAGGAAGTAAAACAAAATGCATTCTGACACAATAAAAATTAAATACACATTTCCATTTCATATTATACTTATAAATGCATCGGTACTGCACAATATTTATTATGATAATTTATCAATACTAAATCAAAAACAAGTTTAATAATTGTGCCTCCCATAGCCTTGTCATATACAAAATTTAATACTTATCTTGATAATTTGTATGGTTTATTATTAAAAAGTCGTGTTGTAACTTTAGCATCAAAGTACATTTTTATTGCATTCAATACTTTGTTCTTATATGGGAAAGGAGCGATGAAAATTATGTTTGAAAATTGGGTCACAAATATTGAAAGTTTGATAAACACTTATAATGTATTAATAAAAAACTGTTTTCGTTTCATTTTTATCAGCACCTGCTTTATTTTGCCATTATATCATTACTGTACATAATAAATATATGTTTAAGAAATTATTTGATTAATGTAATCGGTATTTTCGTATTAATTTCATTTATTGTTATACGAGAAGAAGAGCTACAAAGGTAATGTCTTTATGATACTTTTTCTCTGGAATTCTTTCTCTCTACTTATTAATAATAACATACATTTTAGAAATAACTGAATTTACACGCATAGCTTATTTTACTAGCTTTTATTTAACTTGCAATGTAATTTGTTCGGGTGGAATCTTGCAACTCAATTTTGAAGCTGATGTCTTCAACCGATTGAGCTGAAATTTTGTATACACGTTTAGTTTGGAGGACAATCCCTGTTTTGACCATTTATATTCCGATATCGCAATTAATTAAAAAGATATTAATTAAAGTACTTTGTTCGGGTGGAATCTTGCTTCTCAATTTTGAAGCTGATGTCTTCAACCGATTCAGCTGAAATTTTGTTTATACGTTTAGTTTAGATGACAGTGCATGTTTTGACTATTTATATTCCGATATCGCAATTAGTTAAAAAGGTATTAATTAAAAACCTTTTATCCCTGTTAGCTTTTAATTCTGCCTTGCAGCTTATCGGATTGAGCTTAAAAAAGTTCCGATTTTTCGACATTTTTTAAAAAACCATCTTATTCTTTCTATCAAACTGAGACAAAAAATAACTACATATAACTACTATAACTTTATTTCGCCACGATACGGTGTAATTCTTTTTAAAAAATAATGATATTTTCTATTTTTTACAACTTTTTCTAAAATGAGTCAAAATCGATGCGTTTTCATGAAAATGATTTCTAAATCGTTCCGTATGAATTTTGTTTCGTGTTAATGAATCGATATTCTGCACTAAGAATTTTGTGTGTGTAAATTTCATAAAAACTCTTCTTTTAATGTAATAAATTGAATATAATTTTTTTAACATAATGAATTACTTACTAAATTTGTAAAACTTTTTGTTGCTGAGAAAGCACAAAATTTGAAGGGAACATATATATATATATATATATATATATATATATACATATACATATAAACACGTGTGCTTGATGATATAGTTACACTTAAAGCAACTAGTTGGAATAATGTTGAAATTATAAGCGCTTACTTTAATATAATTTAACATAACAGCTAACAGTGAAATGAACTTTATCTGAAATATTATTTTTATATCGTAATATTTTACTTTTCACTAAAAATTTGAAACATATTTATGCATGCAGAATACTTATGTATGCAGCACATTTATTACATTTTTTAACCAAAAAATATAGTAAATATCCTCATCTTTTAAATTTGAAAATAAGCCTAAAATATTTTCTCGGAGAATATTCAAGAAGCTTTGAAAGTAGGTTTATTTGCATTAGAAGGATGTTAATATTAGAAAATTATTTGGACAGCTACTAAATCTTTATACGGTTTAAACTGGTTTTATAGCTGCTTCTCTGACAATACCATTAATAAATATGGAGAAGAATTCAATATTAGATACACATATAGTTTGATATAGTTTGGATCTTAAAGATAAGTAAAACACAAGAAATAGTTTACATTTTACTTACGTTGCCCTCTAAAGCAGCTACGACGAATCTCATAATTTTGAATCTCAGTCAAGTGACGATGACGTCACCTAAACAGGTACTCAAATCTCCAAACTTTCACACCTCGCCAGCCTCGAAAGATTCGATGTTTATCCACCCTTCTACACGATGGGTCTTTAGGGGCATCAAGACTCGAACCCGTATCTCGACAACGGGTTAACGACTGGACCATTCGGCTAATGGAAACATCCTAAATTCATAGGATTGTATAATTCATGGGGTGTTTAATTAAGGCGAAATGAAAGCAAAATTGTCTAAAGTAGGAATTCATAAATACTTGAAGAACTCGAATAGTTCATTTTTAACTACAGTGATTTGATATTTGTCAATATTTTTTGTTATTAGTATAATCAATTTATAATAGTCCACACCAGCATATTAAAATTCTAATACCATTGGACTTAAATAATATTAAAAAAAATCAATAATCATATTTATGTTCTTTTTCCAGTAATTAATTTTAAGATTTTCAACTCAGTAAATTTTAAATTTCAATAGCATAAGATGTGACTGAGATCAGTGAGAATTTGTTAGCCAGTGGAGAATGGTCACAAACTAAAGGGAAGCAGGTTTAAGCCGAAAGTTGATTGTAACATACAGTGGTGTAACGAAAAATATCAGGCCCTTCCCCACCTTGCAAAGTCAGGTTTGAGGCCCCAAGCCGTATCTTACAAAGGGCTTCGTACTTGGTGTCAGTCAGGCTTTGGGCCTCCTCGCGATGCAGGGTAGCAGGGGTGTACGTTACGCCACTGGTAATACATGTTATTAAGCAGTGAGGTCTTGGATTCATATATTAATTCCAATGTCTTAAGTCAATTAATTCAATATATTAATCCAATCCAATAACACAGGGTATAATAAAAAGGATTAAATGCTTTATTGAAGCCCTGTGACCGATTGGTAGCATATCTCGCTTTTCTCCCTCGAGTAAGGAGCTCAAACTCCGAACCGGGCAAGATCGACTCAGCCTTTCATCCCTTCAGTGAGTCGAAGAATGAGTACCAAGCTTGTGCTTGATAACTAAACACTGAGGGTTTTGCGTCAGACTGACTCCTTGACCGGAACATCTGCTGACGCACTTCAGCACCCAAGGTCAGGAAAACTGAACTGGGCACAGTAGGCTGGCCTTCATGGGCTGTTGCTCCCCTGAGTTTAGTTTAGTTTAAATGTTTTATTAATGTTGCACTTTGAAGCATTGCAACGGTTGTTCGTGATGGAGATCATAATTTTGAACCATGGTTACGTGATGGGATTGACACCAATCGCACACTCCTCGCTTCAAATTTCCACAACATACCAACGTGAACAATTTGAACTTGGAGACAGATTCAACCCGCATCAGCTGCTCTACACAACAGGTTCTTCCTACAAAACTTTGCTGTGTGTGTGTGTGTTCAAAATTGTTTTGAATTCGTGAAAGTAACATGGTAACAATAATCATGTGATGTTTCCAGTTACCTTTTCAAATTTTAGGTACTGTACTTATCAGAATTAAATCTAAGTCATTCGAAAGAATACAAAAATCGAGGAAAGTTTCTTTCTTTCTTTTTGAGTTGTTTTTCCCCCCTTCAAAAGTAAGTTTATGTCTGAGTTAATGACTCATTTGGGGATTTCATATCACTAAAAATATCAACTACAAAAATAATAGATTAAAGTCAGCCACATAAAATTCTTCCTTTTTTTATTCTTTCGACTGTTCTTTACTGAATAAGTACAGCAGTACTAAAAAGATCAATAGAAGTTTTGTAGGACATTAACACTGTACTAATGAATTAAAAATGGCAAGTATGCGGTAGATTTAAGATATTGGATAAAAAGAATATTTATACGATGCGTAAGTGAATCCAAAGTTTAACTACACCTTAGAGAGAATTTAGGTAATTAGAGAAATTCCAACCAGTATAAAAGATGTTCTAATTTTTTACTTGAATTTCATTTATGGTTATTTCAGACAGTCCTACCAAAATAAAGAACCCAGGAGCTTCCTCAGATCCCAATCGAGAAGCTGCTTATGCAGTGGATGGTAGCCCTACTACATGCTATAAATCAAAGAATACTACTGGAAATAATATTAAAGTTTATCTTGATCAACCCGCAGCAGTCAATGTCATAAGAATATATCTACCAAAAGGTACCTTTTAAAAAATATTTAGTTCTGTATTTCTTAATTACTTGTACACTATATCCATATGCATATCACTGTTCTCCAAAACCATGCGGGGGCAATGATTTTGGCTCGACTGCCCCATTGTAGAAGCGGAGAATATCGAAGAACCGCACATTTTTAAGGTATCCGACTACGTTTGGAACCGTGATTTTACAAAAGCGTATAAATGGATAATATTTATGATATTTAGTGTCACTTAGATTAAAAAATGTGTATAAAATTGTTTTAAGAATAGTATTACAACAAAAAAAATATTTAAGTACAATATTTTGACAAAAAATGAACATAGAATGACCCATTTTCAAAATATTCTCCTTTTATGAAAAATGCTTCCATTATAATAATATTTTGCCTGTATATAGCTCAGACCTCTGTACAGAGGTTCAACTAGAATTTTTCAAATATATAACTTAGAAGTGGGTTTATTCATGTTTTAAGACAATAGAGGGGAGAAATTAAAAAAAACGCCGATAATTATTTCAATTGGTTGTAACCCTGAAAATAACGTGAATTTATCAAAATTCACAGATGAGCCTCTGTACAGAGGTCTGAGCTATATACAGGCAAAATATTTTTATAATAAAAGCACTTTTCACAAAAAGGAATAATTGAAAAGGTTATTCTAAGTTAATTTTGCCGAAAATATGTATTTAACTAATTTTTGTCAAAAATAATCCTTAAACAATTGGCATACATATTCACAATCTCGAGTGACACCATATCATGAAAAAGTATCCATTTACACCCTTTAAAAATCGGTTCCGAACGTAGTCGAACTACTACTAGATATCCCACTACACGTTCGGGGTCGTGATTTTGAAAATACGTAGAAATGCATAATTGTTTGATATTTTGTGTCACATGAATTAGAATAATCGTATAAAATTGTTTTAAGAATATTACCATAATAAAAAATTACTTAAATACATTTTTTGGCAAAAAATTAAAAATGACACAAGTTTAAAACATTCCGATTTTATGAAAATGCTTTTGTAATAATAATATGTATTTTAAATATCTGTATAGATCCTGAACTAGGATTATTTTCAGATTTACGATTAATTGAAATAATAACTGATGTTTTTTGTTAAAATTTATCTATTCTGATGTATTAAAATGTGAATAAATCCACTTTTTTCTAAATAATATATTTCAAAAATCCTAGTTTAAGCTTTTTAGAGAAGTCTTAGCTATATACAGCTAAATATTGTTATTATTGAAGCATTTTTCATAAAAGGAGAATGCTTTAAAAATATGTCATTCTTCATTTTGTGGGTTTCGGGAGCCGTCGACCTACGAGAGTACCATTGCTCAATGCTCGCCATCTTGCACACGTCTTGCCTGGGCAAGAAAGCACAAAAAATGGAGTGTAGAGGACTGGAAACGAGTAGCATGGAGTGAAGAGTCTCGATTCCAACTACTTAATGCAGATGCGAGGTTGAGAATATGGCATTAGGCTCATGAAACCATGGATCCTGCATGCCAGGCTGGAACTCTACAAGGGCATGGTAGCTCAATCATGGTCCGGGGTGTTTTTAGTTGCACTGTTTGGGATCACTCACCAACCTCCCTCAATGCTATTTGGTACGTAGAGTTGCTGGGGGATCACCTCTATCAGTTTATGCTGTTCTGTTATCCGCGCGGTAATGGAGTTTTCCAGCAATACAACTGTACCTCTCACAAGTCCCGGTTGGCTACTGGCTGGTTGGATGAGCATTCCTCTGACTTTTCTGTCATAAACTAATTACCTAGAATTCCAGACTTAAATCCTATTCAGCATCTTTGAGCTGATTTGGAACAAGGCGTGAAAGGCCATAACGCAGCACCAACGAACCTTACTGAATTATGGACAGCTTTAAGCAATATTTGGCAAGT
Organism: Trichonephila inaurata madagascariensis; assembly: GCA_019973955.1. Lineage (NCBI taxonomy): Eukaryota > Metazoa > Arthropoda > Arachnida > Araneae > Nephilidae > Trichonephila > Trichonephila inaurata. Next base: position 40,562 of record BMAV01019578.1, read on the forward strand.
CATTTCTGAGGAATGTTTCCAGAAACTTGTTGACTCTATGCCTCGTAGTGTGGCAGCCGTTATCAAGGCCATAGGAGGCCCAACTTGTTACCAGATAGATTCCCTAATTCAGTGGCACTTCAGTGTACTTTCACTTCATTTGATGTCACAAAACGGCATCTCTGTAAATGTTTTTTCATTGATGGGAACAGGTAAAAGTCACATGGGGTTAAGTCTGATGAATAGGGGGATATGAAAGCACGTAAGTGCGAGTTTTGGTAAGGCATTCTTTTACCAATTGGGATCGATGTGTTGTGTATTGTCATGCGGAAAATATCAGTCTTCACTCTGCCCGAACTGAGGCCATTTACGACGAATGGATTCCTTCAAACGACATCTTCGAGAAGTGTGCTGCCTCAGCGATTTGTGCAAATGTGTTTGGCGACGATCGTTATGAACACATTCAGACACAACGCAACATTTTCTGCGTTCCGTGAAGTCGAAGGTAGTCCAACGCGTTCATTGTCTTCGATGGATTCTCGAGACCATCTTTTAAATGCCGATGCCTTTCGTAAATCTTGGATTTCGCCATGGTAGATTCGTTATACTCCTTACTTAGTATTTCCAAAGTCTCCATTGGTGTTTTACCTAAGAGCTGACAGAATTTAATGTGCAATGGTGTGCAAGAAAAGCCCTTTTCCTTACTTCGCGGAGCAAAGCTAACTAGTTTCTGAAGATAACAAATGTGAATGTGCGGTTTGGTCACATGACATGGACTAAAACAACCTAGCCAAGTAGGGGAGGGTTGGGAGAATCCATTTTAAGTGGTTTAACATTAGGTTCTTGCTTTCGTCACTAGCAAAAGCCACACAGCCCCGAATGTTTTAATCGTACTACGCGTATAGAGAACATTTTCTGTCTACTTGGTTTTCTGTCTTTCCGGGTTTGTATGTGTCCCTTGGGCCGCTATTTGCCCACTCCTGCCCTAAGCAATCAATTTAGTTGGAAAGATTCTCAATTAATATCAAGAACTTTGAAATCAAAAGAATAGTCAAATTAATTATTCAACTAATTTTTAGTTTAATACTTGAATAATAGAATAACTTCTTTTTCTGTATTACTTCATATACCCTAAAATGCTGGAACAATTTCTTTAATCGCACTCAAAACTAATTTTTGCAATTGTTTGAATTTTACATTTTATTTATTTATTTGATCTATTTATTCATTTAGAAAAAAACTCTGGTATTCTGTTCAGTCATTGATACAAAAGTAATAATTCAAAATTTACTTAAAAATAATGAAGATATAAAAATAAAAAAAGTAACTTATATGTATACTTTTTAGCTTTAAGCAAATAAATTAAAAACAATTATATTAAAAACATTTCAGTGAAGTTCTAAATATCTGAGATGGAAAAGTAAGGATGGAAAAGTATAAACTAAATAGACAAAAAGGAACAAATTCAAATATAAGGTAACACTTTAAAAAATGCAAACGTGTTCTAGAACAAAATAGCAACAACATAACTAAAAGCAGGAAAAAGAAGCTAATGCAATACAATCACTTAAAGAATACAAAATACAGGGTGTTCCAAAAAACGCTTCCAAACTCGGCACAGCCACATTCCTTATTGGGAGTATATAAAAAAAATGTCCAAAGAACTGTACCTGTACGATCCATAGATTACGCGAAAAGTAAGGTGAATGATGATGCATTATGGTTAATGGTGAAGCTCTTGCGCATTTCTGTGCTGCTGTACGTGATTGGCTGGATGTGACATTCTCTGGCCGTTGGATCATACATGTCGGTTCGGTTCTATGACCATCACGATCACCAGATCTCACCTGTTTGATTTTTTTTCCAAAAACGCCCTCTCAAGGAATTGGTGTATCGAGACTTAGTTTCTACATGAATGGACAAAGTAGCTCGTCTGCATGCTGCTTGTACTTCATTGGTCACCGCGATCACCAGATCTCACCTATTCCATTTTTTTCCAAAGAAGCTCTCTCAAGGAGTTGATGTATCGCAACTTAGTTTCTACATAAATTGACAAAGTAGCTTGTCTGCATGCTGCTTGTACTTCATTGGCCACCGGGCTGCTGCGACGTGTGCACTCATCCATTCTACGGCGTACTCAAGCATTCCTTGATATGCACGGAGGACACACACACTTTGAACATTTGCCTTTATAAATATTTGCAAATACTGCTGTTGATGTGTATAATACGGTGTTTTTCCTTGTACCGGATGTGACGTCATACTTTGTTTTTCGCATTTTTCTCGTAAATTATGGATTGTACAGGTACAGTTCTATGAACATTTTTTATGCATTCCCAACTAGGGATCTGGCTGTGCAGAATTTTTGGGACACCCAATATAAAGTTTTTTATTTACAAATAAAAGAATAAAGATTCTTCTGTTTAAATCACTGTGTTCTTCAGTTAGTCTGAAATCTTGTTAATAAATTTTTGTGTTCAATACCATATAAATTTTTTTTATTCTTTTATATGTATAACCATTTTAACGTTTGTATGACATTTGACCAAAAAAAAATGGAACTTTCAGAAAACAAGTAACACTTGCCCTTTGAGAGAAGGCAACACTTCGCTGCAAGAACGCCGCTAGTTCAGAATAAAGTTGAGGTCAATGGTTTTAGACGCTGGGGATTAGCGATTTTTATTGCTGTATAGAACGTGAACAAAATAGTGAGCCAGCGGCAAATTTACTCCAATATTGAAGCTATTAGAACAATTTGATTTTTGAAAGCAAAAAGATACACTTCTTATATAAATTGATCATGAAATATACCGATGGTGTATGCAGTAGGGTGTACAAGGTTGGAGTTTGAGGTTCAATACCCCACCCCTAAAGAACAGATTTTTAGTTTTAACCATAGAGAGATTACTCTTCCACGCGTATGTCTGTGTATTTTTAAAACTTAACCCACCTCACAAGAAAGGTGTATGAATGTTATTGAGTGTGCAGCTCACACACCCATGCCATGTCACATCTAGCCATAATTGCAACGGTTCAAAGAAAGTTGCACATGATCGATTCAGAAAGGCAAGGGACATCAACAACGTCGATCATAATATACCTCGTGCAATCCAGATCTTGGATTTCCATGTGCTCCACATGCTGGAAGAATATCTGGAACAGAGATCGGAAGCCTTTTAGCTGTGGTGTGCCAAACTAATCTACCAATATGAATCAGCGTGCACAGTTGGACATTTTTGAAACAATTCGATTCCCGCGATAATGCATGCAAAGTTAGAGATAGAGGTCAATAATAAGGATTTACAATTTGATAAATTAATTTGGCATCATTTAAAGATATTTCTTAACATAAAAATAAACAGCATAAAATATTCATATTTCTTTAACAAAAATAAAAATAATTAAAATTGTACATATATTATGTGTTTTTAAACATATTTATTAAAATAAAAAAATAGACAACATGAAGTATAAGTATTTCCTTTCATTATAGTGAAAGAAAAAGAAAAATTTTAATGCCTAGTGCTTGCACCACTCTACTTTCATATCGCAAAATCAAGAATATAATTTGTGACTTTCAATTTAACACGATTGTGAGCATTCAGTTCTTAAAAACAATTTCTTTGTGGAATCAAATTTTTTCCATCAGAGGAAAGAATTCTTATTTATGTAGATATGTAGAATGTGGAAAGAGGAGTACAGGCAATTTTCTCTCTTCAAACATGTAAATCTCTCCAACAATGACATTCAATAATTTACAAAATAGCTGTAAGTTTATCTTAAGAGATATCTCTTTCAGATTTTTTCATAATTTCATGTCTTAAATAATTCACAGAAGAAAGACTTTATCAAGAAAGAGACCATTACAAATTTATCAAATTTCAAACACTCAAAAATTGACAAATTTGTAGAGTAGTGCAGAGTGCCACTGAGAATTGTACCGCGTGCCATATGCGGCACGCGTGGCATAGGTTGCCGACCACTGGTGTAGTTAGTTCTCAGTGGGCCCTGTATCAAAAATCCTTCGGGGATCTTTTTAAGTGTGAGAGCCTTGTTAGTGGGTCTGTAGTGGGGCTCCTTTAGCTTGGAGACCCCGTATCATTGATACGACTGATACGGTGGTAGCTACGCTCTTGTTGCCGACCCCTGCTCTGTATTATCAATCCATAATTACACTGACATTAGGAACTTTTAATGGCATTGAATGAAATATAACAAACTATTTTTTAATACGTTCAATCGTTCATTTCATCTCACTGTTTCCTTTACACAAAATCATCGATTAAGTGTCAATAGTAGGAGCTTGCTAAACATGTTTTTAAATTTTAGTCACTATACCAGGGAATAAGATTTGTCCGACTTGATGCGATTAGTATCGAAATTGTGATAAAATGTGTACACTAAGTGAGAGGTCACCAAGAGTAATTGGTCTGTGGACCACTAGTAGTCCACGAGAAAATTTCGCTGGTCCCCAGAAAAATATGTGGAATATACTTTCTCATCACGTTAAGTTATGTTTTAAGATACATTGAAACATAATTCATAACAATACGTGAAAAGTTATAAAAAAGCTACTTCATAGAATAACCTGGTCGTCAGAGATGACCAGGTTAAGGCAGCTGTTTTAGCTGCCTCAATGACAAAATGGCAATTTCTATTGATGGGAGCATTGAATGATTTAGTCTACGATCTGACAAACATTTACAGAGAGTTGGTGATTATGTAAGGAAATGGCAGGTATATCTGTTTTTGAATTGTATTTTATGTTCCTTGCCTTCATAAAATGTTAGTGATCTACAATGTTTGAGTGTAACCTACTATCTGAATATCCTTAGAATAATTAATATTCTTTAATTTTTATTCTTACATTTCCTTTTCAAGACATATTCGTTAAATGCGGGATATTTTTATAAAGCAACTTATTATTAAAGGTATTTATCTTTCATTATAAGCTTCAAAGGAAGTGTGTGTTTAAATTTCTTTTCAGGAAAAGTAAAATTTGACGTGGATATTTCCTAAAGACATTTCCTACGACTAGTGTACCCATGCACATCTTATATGAACGATATTTAGGTAATTTTCTTCTTTCACTTTTATTTTATAAAACTTGGCACGTTAATTTATCTCTTGTTACTCATTTTAATCTATTGATTACATTTTTTTTTAATTTTTGGAGAGATCTGAAGAGATTCAAAGTTTAAAAGGTAATTCTAAATGAGTATAATTGAATAAGGTATTTATGCGGTTGGAAGGCTTCTCAATAAAAGAGCAAGAAAACATAATACTCACATAAATCAGAAAAAATTTTTTAACAATCTCCCAAAAATACTGTTTAGAACAAAAATCAATTAATTTATTTATCTGTTTAAGAAATTCTAAATTGTAGAAATGTGTGTGTGTTAAATTATTCCTCTAAATTCATAAAATTGTTTTATTAATAAATATAATAAATATCAATTAATTTTCTTTGCACATTTAAATACATCCCTCTTCGTCATAGATGATGATACATTATTCATACACTGGCAAATGAATTAGAAACCAAGTTAAATATTTTATTGGAACACCTTTTAAGCAGGTAACTGCTGATTCGTTGGGCATCGAGTTTGCAATAGCTTCTGGGTGCGCATTACATTCAGAGAATATACCATGCATTAGCTCTATGCAACTTTTAAATGTCTTAAATTACATGGAAGAACAGAATGCTGTCGGATGTCTCTTTCCACCACATCTCACACATTTTCCTATGGAATTCAGTCCGTGTGGTATCAGGAAAGTGTTTGGACGTCAAGACTGATGTTCAGCGAATCAATTTTGAGCACTTCTGGCATAATGCATGGTTGCATTATGGTCCATTAAGTATCCGCCACTATCAGGGGTAAAAATGCAACATTGTAGAATGCTTGCGCCAAGCTGCTAGTACATGTAGGGGTATCTGATGGCTATTTGACACCTTCGAATCGAGCACACTATTGCACCACTTCTACGCTAGTAGAACATGTCCCAAAATCATGTTACTCTCTCCAAACCTTTTACACAGTGTTGAGGCAAAGCAAGATGGATTCTTGGCCTAACGGGATTATTACCAAATTCGTGTCTTCTGTTATTTGTTGCCATGTCCTTCCCGTAGAGGAATGAGATTACCAGAGCCTGAGACGAGTTGGACTTCTTTACGATAGATAGCGGCACCACCTATCTCCCCTTCACAATTTAGAAATGGAACTGGAGGGGAAATGTTTCCTCCAGCCCCTGCACACGTGGTTTCTGCTGCGGCCGCCCACTTAAGACTTTCGGATACGGTTAACAGGCACGTGCTCCGTATGTACTCGAAGGGTATTTGGTTGCATCGGGCATCGGGCAGGTCTTCCGGTCTTGAGCTTTGATGTATACCTAGTCTACCCACGGCCCCGATGTCTTCTATCGGTGCAAAATAAGGTGTATCGTGATTCATCTGGCTACATTACCTGTTTCTAATCCTCAAATGTCCCGAGTGTCTTCTTTCCGGACACCACCGCAAACTAATTTTTGCATTTAGCGAGGCGAAATTAGTTGTTTTCTCACAGGCACCTGACAGTGAATTCCTATCCTCTGCTATTCTGTCGCATCGAACTTTGGGAAGAACCCGGTTGCGATTTGTTCAATTAAGCCAAAAAATTCCCGGCCAACCATTCCCCGAAAACTATACCAAAAACCCAAATTACGCTTTCTGCGGGGGCTGGGGGGTTTATTCCCAACTTTTGAAAGCATGGATGCTTTTGAGAACCTGGCAAGTTTTTGCTTTTTCAATTTGGGGCCCCAAAACGGGCATCAATGGCCCCTTTTTCAAATGGAAAAGGATGTGCCTTTTTTAAACTTCTTATCCGTAAAAGCCTCTTCACTTTTTTTTACTAGCATTCAAACTGGTTAACCCCTTTAAAAAAATTTTTACATACTTGAAAATTCTCCCTCGCCCGGGTGTGGGAAGGCAAGGAAGATGATGTTCAAAATTACTTAGTTTATTTTAACAAAAAAACATAAGTTCGATCAATCAAGAACCTTTTTTTAACTATAGAAACAATTAAAGGGGGGAAGGAAAAAAAGACTAATTACCGTAACTTACTTCAATTCAAGTACACTGCCTTCCTGCTATCTAATCTATATTCATTCTCCAGTGATCAATCGTCACCTTAATTATTACAATTATCAAATACTAAATACACTTTAAATTATATTCATATGTTATTTTTTAAGAAATGCGTAAATCCCAAATTCACACATTTTAGTATTCGAGCATCTCACATCAACGAACAGTTAAAAGAATGGCTGGGAAAAAGTATGAACAAGACTGGCTGAATTCATGCATACTATATGACGAAATGGTTCCCCAAAAATTGGTGAATTATCTTAAAAGTTCACATTTTTGCGACAATCTAAGATCTTTGTTTAACAATAAAAATTTTTTTTAAAATTGTGTCTTTATCACAGAGGAAAACCAATGGGTAAATTAGTCCAAAATTAACGCCCACTGTTGCTATATTGGATACATCAAGAAGCAAATATCTTGGCTGTATGGAAAGGGAAGTTTACGTAAAGACTAAAAGCTGATACATTTTTTACCATATAAAGTTTTTTCAATTTAATTTTAACAGTTTGAAAACAATAGAAATATTTAATTTAAAAAACCCCTTGACTGGATTTAAATATACAGATTATCCGAATTAAAGCTGTTTTAAAATACTACGTATACTGTGGTAAAAATTTAAAAGATTTTATTCAGAGGCCTGTAGAACCCTGTTCTGCTTATCGGATCTCGATAAACTTGGATCATATCTATAGGACCGGGGGAAAAATTTCTGAAATAAAAAAAAAAAAATTAGCCTTTTGACCGACGGTGATTTTTTCGAATATTTCACGAAAACCGAAAAAACCCCTATCAAACTTGCAGTCCCCCAAGAATCACCGTGCGTTTGTCATCGTTAATCATCCCCTTAAAAAAAGGAAAAAAAAAAGATTAGCTTTACTGGTAAAATTCCTTTATCAGAACGCAGCAACCCCAGCTGCTCGCGGTATCCGTTTAAAGGATCCAAAAGGTCCTTTGGGGGATTGATTTGGGAAGATGATCATGAAATTTGAAGCGACTGGAGATATGGGTGTGCTGCCCTGAAGAGGACGGCCGGTTGGGAATGAAAGTAAAAGAATGCTACTGGTGATTGAAAAAGCCCCCAGTTCCATCTATTCTTCAAAGTGGTCCATCCGTCCGAGTTGGTGACCCGCGTATTTTGTGATCTCGGCTTTCAACGTTGCATCACTGGATCTTTTTGGATATTTTTAAAAAGGTATGCAAAATTTTTTCTTATCGACCTCAGAATCCCCAACTCACGTGACCTTGACCCTTATTCAAAATAGATGAAACTGAAGGCTTTTGGCTTTTGCCCCCAAAGGTTTCCTCTTTCCGGGCAGCCACCCATATATATTCCCAGTCTCTTAAATTCCGATCATCTTCTTAAATCAATTCGATATGAGGCCAGGGGCCCTTTAAATGACGATATTCTCGGCAACTAATGACTGCCGTTCTGATAAAACAGTTTTTACCAGAAAAAAGCTCAATTTTTTTTTTTTTTTTTTTTAGGTCGTTAACGTAAAACGCACGTAAAAAAATATAAAAATAGTTCTTTTTATATAGAAGTTTATATAGTTTATAGGGGAATTGTTCGGATTTGGGGGAATAATGTAAATACCTGGGTGGTAAAAAGGTGTACTTTTTTTTTTTAAAAGGGGTGTGTGTGTGTGTGTGTGGTGTGTGTGTGTGTGTGTGTGTGTGTGTGTGTGTGTGTGTGTGTGTGTGTGTTCCCCTATGGGGTCCATATAGCATATTTCCATGTTTCATCAAAATCCGATAAGCCAGACACTGGGGCTTTGAATAGTGTCTAATTATAACCCCCGGGTATATATATATATTGCTAATTTAATTTCTTATATACTGTAGGTAATCTAAAATAAAATTAGCTGTTAAATTTTGAATTTATTTGATTATGGTACAATCGTTTTTTTGGAAATTACTGCCTATTCACATGGTCAAAAAAATACGAGATTTTTAAAAGTGTTTTTAAGAAATTTTAAAATATTTATAGATTATATTGATCTATGAAAAGTAGTATAATCTAAAGAAAGCAAAATTATCAGGTCTGAATTTCTTTCTTTTTTCAATCAGTTTAACATTCTGAATTAATTAGAGCATATTGTCGAAAAAACTGCATTTTGTTAAAAAACTTATTTTGTGTTTTAAAGTAAATCCCCTTTAAAATTTTTTTTCTTTTACAGTTTTAAAATTTAAAAAGGCATAATTTATATTAAGATATTTGTACAAATTATTTTTCTAATTAATTCCATTAAGTGTTTTGCATAAAAATTAAAAAAAATCGCTGAACAAAAGATTAAACGTAGAAAATTTTTGCACTTTTTAAAACTCATACGATTCAATTGCAAAATCGTTAAAATCAAATTAATTTTTTGCCTAAATTATTCTTTATATATTATTTTATATAACCTCAAAAATTTGAAAACTCTAAACTTAAAAGCGCAGAATTATTTTTAGCACGTTCTTTTTTTCACGTCCTAGACTCAAAAATTTAAACACTTATCTCAGAAAGGTAAAATAACTAGTTTGTCTTCATTTAAAATGCTAAGGCTTTTTTTTTTTTATTGTGCCTAATGCTTTAATTTTTTTAACCTATTCTAAAAATTTTATTAACAAAAGTTGGTTGCGTTTTCCAAACTACTTATTTTTTTTAAAATAATTGAACTCAAATTTATCATTTTTTTGGAATTTTCAATAACCATTCATAAAAAAATATTGAAAAATACCAATTATGTTATCCAAAACTTATACCAAGTTTTTTTTATACATAGTTTTAAGTACTTAAAATCCCCACACACACACTCAAATTTGATGCGTGTTTAAATTTTTAGGAGTAGCATTTTAAAATCACTTCACAAATTTTAATTTTTTTTTTTAAAAAATTTAAAAGACTAGCTTTTTTGAAATTTTTAGCCCAAATCTTTTTTATAATTACAAAGAGGCAAAAAAAAGAAAATCCAAATTAAAAAAAATTTTTGTAAAAACTCCACGTCCTTAAAAACTTAAATGCATGTCATTGCCGAACAAAATATTCTGAGGGGGTTTATTCATGTCTCTAACTAAAACGACGCTAGGAATTGGTAACGAACCTCGTAATTTTTAATGCGGGCCGTGGTACGGTTTTTCTCCTCCTTCGAATTTCACACCATGCCAGTATGAGGGTTTTTGAGCAATGACAAATTTAAAACATCAGTTCCTCTACATGGTGGGGCTTAGTGAACCCGATCTCGACAACGCTGGCCTCGGTTTGTGACCTGACTTTGGCTACCGTGTCTATAGAAAAAAATTTTTATATTTATAAAAGAAACTTTGTAATATAGAATGTGTCATTCATTTTTATATTAGATTGGGGAAAAAAAACCATTATTTTTACCTGAAATTCAATACTTTATTTAGCATATTTGTTGTCCCTTTTGGGGCAAATATGCCCCTTTTTTAATAATTTGTTGCCATTTTAAAGGTATTCAATGCCTCTCTCCCCCAAAAACCTTGGTCCTTTTCTGCGAAAAAATCTAGTAATTGATTTTCCCAATCTTTTTAATAATTTCTTATCCTCCCGAAAATTTTGCAATGGAAAAAGGGGGGTGATCCGGTGACGGTAGACTATATGGTGGATGCATTAAAACTTCCCAATCAAACTCCCAAGTTTCTGGCGAGTCACAAAAACATCGGGGGCCTAGCGTTTTCATGAAATCAAAACACCTCTACTGTTGGCCCTTTCTGGCCCTTTCGGGGCAATCGCTTGCCAAACGGTCAGTTGTTGACGTAGAGATCTGAATTTGGTGTTTGGCCCCCGGGCAACTCTTAATAAATAATTCCTTTAATCCCCAAATGCACGTAGAACCCTTCCTGCCCCTTTGTCCTGGTTTGATTATCGTTTGAGCGGGTTCCGGGGCGATTATATCTTTTGCCCAAAAATCGTATGTTCCCCTTTCTCACCCCCATCACCATCCAAAGAAAGGGTGATTTTTTTTCCGTTTGGCCAAGGTTCGCAGATGGAAAATTTGATCCTTCATATTTTTTGGGTGTTGTTGGGGGGGGGTTCCAAACATCGTCTTCTTTTTTATTCTAACTTTGCGTCAATGGCTTAAAACTGTTTTATTCGATTTTTCGCTCCCCGGGCAATGCTACGACTACTAACATGCCGGTCAACTTGGTTCTTTTGAGATTTTTTCGACATTTTTTTGACGACGGGCGCCCCGTGCGAGGTGCATCTTTAACCAAAAAAGCCTGAACGGAATCGGAGAAACCAAATTTCCGAATTGCTGTTTAATTTTGGCACCATAAACACCTTCCAAAATTTTAGCCCCGGCGCATTTTCCCCCTTTAT
>BMAV01019580.1:0-46785 GCA_019973955.1 Trichonephila inaurata madagascariensis
TTTGGTTGAGGTCAAACAATTTGTCTAAGTATAATGTATTTTAGACAGATTTTTCTTGTAATTTATTTGAATCTTAAAAAGATTTTTATACAGAAAGATATGCTCACACATGCATGATTTTTGTTCTTATTTATCGTTAATATCCTTCAGAAACATTTTTCTCTTCATTAAATACTAGGAACTTATAACATGCAGTAATTTAGAAAAGTATCTTGAAAATTTAAAATATAGGAGAAATTAAATTTAAATATAATTCTTACTTAAAACAAACTACAGCAAAATGTATAAAAGGCGTAACAATTATTTGTGAAATATACTTTAATATATATTAAGAAGAATTTGTCTGAAGCAATAGAGAGGGAAATTATAAATAAAATATTAAAGCACTACCAAAAACAGAGGACGAAATAATGAAGCTTATCTCTTATTTAAATATATATTAAACTTTCAATACCTATTTTGTCATAAACTTCAAACCTTAATAATATACAAACCTTTTACATTTATCAATAAATGATTTGTACAATTTTTAAAATTAGAGAAGTTCTGCTTTTTAAAACTAGCAATTACCTTGTAGTTCCAATGTATAAAATTAAAGTCTCATAAGTACTTTAAACATAAAAGTAAGACAAATTTATATCAAACCTTGTTTACTTTAAATTCATCGAAGTTAAACAACGGCTAATTATATTAAAATCGAAAATCAAGTATCAAAATAAAACATTTATGATAATAAATGGAAAAATAAAGGATTACTCTTTTTGAAAATGTTTTTAAACATTAAAAACAAGTAAGAAATGAGGAGCCCAACACATATTTCAATCACAACGACTAAAATTAAATTTTACAGAGAAACGTTCATGTAGAGTTTTAAGCAATCCAATTATTCTTGAATTTGAGTAAAAAGCTAATAAGATATATGCCCATAAATCCCGTAGACAAATAACAAATCCTTCGGATACTTTATTCGTATAGGTATAAGAAAGAAAACTAATCTCTCCTCTATATGTTAAATTTAATTATCTTGATACAATACTTTTGGGATTAAAATATATTTAAAGTTTTTAGAAATCAATTTGAGTGTATGGTTGAGACCACCAATGCAGGTAATGACGTAAACAGGTATCTCCGAACCGGTATTACTCAGAAGATAGCTTTACGAATCGATTTAATTCAAGGGTTCTAAAAATAGCTTCATCATACACTTGGATCGGATAAAAATATCTCCCAAAAGGAATGATTTTTCCTTCAAATTAGCATAAAGAAGTTCAGCTTGACTATTGATTTTTAACATTCATTAAATATTCTTACATGTATATATAGAGAGAGAAAGAGAGAGAATAGTATTAGAGCTTATATATATCTCTATCTAATTAATACATTTACTTTTAAGTATGCAGCAATATATATATATATATTGCTTTTAATAAATAAAATATTGATGTTATTTAATAAAATGGGGAATATTCTTCTGAATATTCTCAATATCTTTCTTTTCTTCCTGTGATAAAGTAAATTAGTATTAATACATTAGTGATTTAATTTTTAGTATTTTTCAAACTTCTAAGGAGTGCTACTCTATTAGAGTTCTTGTAAATAAAAAAAAAAATAATTTGTCATTGACTTACTTGCATCTTTAACACTCCTTTAAAATTTTTTTGTTCTTCCACTTTTGTTTCAAAAGTATTAACTTAAAATCAGGGAGAATAAAATTAGAATGTTTATCTATAATTTACATAATATATATTTGAGCTAAGTACTTTTAACGTTTAAAAATATTTTCTACATGATTCCAAAATTTTAACCCCATTTTTTTAGAATACAGAAGACTTCTTTTCCGGGCATAATCCCATTCTTTTTTTTAATTTTTTGCTATGATAGAACTTTTAAGATCAATAGAATTGTTTGTATAGTCCATTTGCATAGTTTCTATTTGGAAAATTTCTTCCAGGAAAACAATTTTTTGAATGCTGCCAAACTTTTTTGTCCCTGCGCATTGAATCCCTACTGTGGATAAATGTACCATTTTCTTTAAGAAAATTATTTTTACTTGGAAAAAAGGAAATAGAGTAAATCCTTTATTCAAATGGCTAGAGAACATCCCTTGATTTCTAAAAAAATACGGACAGTGAACAGAAAATAAAGGATAAACAAACTTTAATCAGATATTCTTGTTTCTTACGTTTTTAGTTATCATTCAGCGAAAATTGCCCTTACAAATACCCATTGACTAAATTCAACTAATTAAAGTTAGTTTCTATCTTAGTGATAGCTGTAAGAAAAGTTTTCACCCCCCAAATATATAGTACATTCATTAAAAAGCCGTTTCAGTAAACCTTTCGCTGAAGTAATCATGTTGAGTACACGTTCTACTAAACTGAACAAACCGATTGAAATTTACCTTTCTCAGCCTCCCTCTTACACTTTCACTATCTTTCATATTATCTAATTGTTGTTATTAGTTATGCAACCTGATCGACAGTAACATCAGATCAAAGCCCACGAAATCCATCGTGGCAAGGGGCTAGTTGCATGTCTTGTGACGGGGCTTTACTTGAATTTCTATTAATCCTCTGGGGAATCTTTAGGGCCAGCAATCGAGTTATTTTACAGCCATCCCTCTCAAGAAGAAACCTTGATATGCAGATTAGCTAATATATATATAGTGGAAGTTTAGTAATCGTAGGAGAAGAGGAAAAGGAGCTGAGTCACTAAAAGCGGTGCTGTTACAGTAAGGATCTGAATTTCGACGCGTGATTATAGGACTTTAACTATTAAAATAAATTAAGGAAGTTAGATTCTTAAGATAACGTTGAGTAAAGTTAAGCTATTAAGGTTTTGTGCGCTTATTCACATAGGGTTTTGAGCTATTGTTCTATCACTCTAAAGTTTCCCTTTGCAGTTTGCTTGTCTTAGATTATTATATTTGGTAATAATAAATTGGATTTTTCTCATGGCTAGTTTGGGTCATCAATCTTTACCTCCTACAGATTTAGGTCGAGTAGATGAAGAGATTGCTTCCCCGGGAGGGAGGCCATTACAGTCTGTCTTTATCCGTAGCTTCAAGCACCAAACAGGTGACAGTACGATTTGGCTTGGTTCTACCCCAGTTTTGAGGTAGAACACCCTGGGGTGGTCAGAAGCCACCCACATCTCTTCCCGTTCCACCAACTTCTCGAGAGGATTTGCGGCTTGAGAGCTATTTAGAGTATCCCCATGCCGCAAACGCACTTTTCATTTACAAACATCCATGCCTTCTCAGGGACTCGAGCCCAGGTCCTACGGCACTGCAGTCAGCGTCACTAACCACTATACCAGATGAGTGGTGTACTTCATGCCATTTCTCTCTCGCAAACATACTATATCACACGTCCTCTCACTCTCACAGTCTCACAAAAAACATTATCTTTCATATGCATACTTTTTCACACATTCTCACAAATTCGCTCTCTTACATTATCACACTTACATACTCTGACACATTCACTCTCGTTCATTTTCACTCTCACACACTCTCAAAGTAAATATTCAGCTCTAAATGTCCGTTATAGAAGCTTTTATGTCTTTTTCTAAAATCTCAACTTTTAAATTATTTCAAGTGTTTTTCAAAAACAATTTACCATATCTTCATCTGAAAAATTTTAAAACAAGCCTTTTGATAAGTTTCAGAATTTAAAACCAATAAAATCCCTTTTTCTTCTAATAAAATACATTCATTTGCAAATAAATATGTTTCAGTTAGAAATTCAGAGAGAGAAAACCAATATTTAAACCTTATAATTACATCCCGCTTTATTTTCTCTTCTCAAAAACATGACATTTTCCGTCCTTTAATTACTTTAATAAGTTTTCGAACATTTCAGAAAAATACCGAAAAGGATATTGCTTACAAAAGTATTAGATACATTTAGCTAACTAACAAACTTTATGATCCTTTCTAAGATGAAAACTGGCAGAATTTTGTTTCGTTAAGTAAGTTTCACAAAATGCAAATCTTTTTAAACCCTTTTGCTTTGAATGAGACTGCAGAACTGTGCGATAATTACGAAAGTCATTAGAAGAAGTATGTGCATAATCATTAGTGAATATTACTTAATTTGGACACCCAACAGCATAAATCTGACATCTTTGTAAATATATCAAAAGAAACTAATTATTTTGATGTAGAATATTTTAAATGTGTAGTTGTATTTCCAATCATAAGGCGAAGATTATAAATACTAGTAATAATATAAAATATCATTTTTGAATATGCTGAATTTATGCAGAATTATTGCGCTTCCAGCAAACTAGAAAAGTCAATTTGGAAGATAGAAGGGAAAGGCCTTTTTCTCTTATAACAAAAATAAATGTTGTTTCATTGCTGCCTTCGGGTTTAAAAGAGCAGACTCTAAACACTTTTTCCTTCTTTAGAATACAACTTGATTGCGACTTAAATATTCAACTGGAAAAGTTAAAAATATTTATCTATTACGGAAACTTTCCCTATAAAATTATTACAATTCATTTCAGTTTTTTTTTCCCGAAACTTTTTCGCGTTCCAAGCATTTTTCGAGGCACGCATTTAATTTGATAAAGATTAATAACAAACGTTATCAATTTTCAAGGTACGATCTTTTTTCTTTCAGAAAAGTCTGCCTGAAGTCATGTATTCTTAGGATATTTAAATATTATTTAAAATTATTTTTTCTTGTATCAGATATATTTAAAGTTGTTTTTGATTAATATTAAAGTACGGAATTTAACTCGTAACAAATATTTATAGGAAAAAAAATAAATTCAGTTTTAATGTGATAGAAACTCATTTATCATTATGTGTCTGTAAAGTTTTTTTTTAAAGCATTCAATATATATATAGTTAACCACCTCAGTTTTCTAAATAACAACCGAACTGAATTCGAACTTGGAACAGGAAAGGTAAAATATGGAGTATGTAGCATGCAAGAAAAATATATTCTGATAGAAATTATCATATGAAAGCATGCTATTATCTGATGTCCGAATATTTTATTATTGAAACATTTTGCAGCCTAAAATGTTTTCTGAAATAGGTTCTATTCCTCAATATTAAGCATAGACACCAATTTCATACCAAGTTAAGAGAATGCTAATAAAAGTGTAAATAATAAGTCAACAACAATTTCCATGTTCACCAAAATCGAATAATATATAATCTTGTGACCGGCAGAGTTTCTGCCTAATTCCTGATGCCACATGATACATAGTGAGACTGATGAACATTAAATCTGTCTAATATCAAAGTTCTCCCATTGGCATAGGGCAGCGATGCACGTTAAATCTGTCGAGAGCTGAAACGTCCTCCCGTTGGTGTGGTGTGGTAGTTAGGAGAGGGGGGTGCCAGCTCAGGTATCGTCCACGTCACTTGACCATGGTTCAAAATTACGTGGTCCGTCGCCCAAAGCCCTAGTGTAGCTGAACAGTGCGACGTTAATATTCAGTCAGTCAATCAAGTCTCACATTGGCGTGGTATAATGTTCAGAAAGTGGGGTGCCAGCTCAGGTGACGTCCTTGTCATTTGACCTTGGTTCAGAAACGTCTTAAGCCATGGGCCTAGAGCCTCGTTTCGTTCTCGACTCATCTTTAATAAGATCACAATTCGAATAATTTCAACGGTCAAATGTTTTTTCTGTTGTATTCTCCGAAAAACTGGGAATTTCGGACGATATGTCAACTGGCTATATGTGATGACCATCGTTCACTTACAAGCCTTTACCTACCACAGTACAACATCATTACTCAAGCAGTCAAAAGGCGGCAGTCGGTCGAGCAGGTTTGTGTGGTTGAAAGTGATGCACATTTATTTGTTTCGGGTTATCGTTTGTACAAGTATTTGACAACATATGCTATGTACTATCTTTTTTAAGGGTCAAATGTGGGGCCTACATTTGTGCAGTTACCCAGGCCTAGAGCCTACTTTTACGTAGGGGCCCAGGGCCTCAAGAAGTCCTACCCTGGTGCAAAATTACGCCCATTTGCCAACAGTTCTCATACAGCTTCAAAGATTGACGTAAATAATTAATCAAAAAGTGGCATAAACCCATAGGAAAAATCTGCCTGCAACTACAAAAGAAATTATCTTCTACTTAAGTAAATAAATAAGATCATCAGCAGATAAATAACAACTCTTATTAGCAATACCAGTAAATTCTTTTACATCCTATAGCACAAATCTTCTTTAGCACTCTAAGCATTACATCAGATAGATCCTCCTTAATCTCTGTTAATCCCTATTCGCCAGCCGTAAATGACAGGGACGCAAGCTCCCCCTCCCCAAAGGGGTGCATGAGCGTAAATACCTAGTAACGAGAGTAAACTCCTCTTTGGACACGTCAATCATTACACCTAGACACCATGGGACAGTAGTTTGGGGAATTACGAAGTCTAAGTCACCCCGAAACTTGTTAAGATATTAGAGGAATTAAAGTATTATTAAGCTTGTTTACTTGGATGGGGAATGTATGCGTGTAGACAGATTAATACTGACAGGGTCAAATGTCAAGGGAATGTTTTCTAGGGACATTTTGGAGAGAGATGTTTGTTAATTAAGTTGTGGGATACGTAGGGGAAGGTAAAATGAATGGAGGATTTAAGAATTGGGAGTTGGTATCTGATTAATACTTTGAAGTCTCCATTCTTCATTTAGCAATTGGGCAGCTCATGAATATGGCTTTTAAACAAAGAACGTGATATTCAGACTCGTTTTTTCGATATTAAGGAATTAAGTACTTTTATAAGGTCAATTTTATTGGATTATAAGGGTTATAAAAATAAATATTTATTTTTCCTCTTATAATGTAGGGAATAATTAATTTAACGATGTGGCTGGAGGGAAAATTGTTCAAGGACAAAGCATTTATTAAATTTCAAAGTTAACTTAAGATTAGATCATACGCTTAACCATAATTATGTAAATGTCATGTTCTCAGACAAAGATGTAATATTTTCTTAGCTATAGATTGAAAACTTTTTAAGTAAGCATTATTTTCTTAGTGTAAGGAAACAAATCATAACAATTTAGTAGTTTATTTTTATTTTAAAAAAAAACTTTTATTTTAAAATTTTAATGGCAGCATTTAGGTTTAAATTGTGTAAACTGAACATAAATTTTACTATTTATTTTGTTTAATAAATAATTAAAAATTCATCAAAGGAACTTTTAAAATAGTAGCGAAAAGAATCAAACACCTACAAACTGTAAAAGTGATTTTCTTTTCAAAAGTCATTAAAATGCCATTAGCATTGTCAATGTCTTTCTGTTCGAATGAAAAATTTAAAAATTCATCTTTTCACTCAGACAATATTCTTTATTAAAAGAGAGATAAAATTCACAGAGTTAAATTCAAGTTAAATTTTTAAAATTCCCATCCATCAATAAAAGCTTTTATTTCAGGTTTAAAAATTCACAATCAATTTAAAAATCTTCAAGCAGACGCATTGCCTTTAGCAGTGTTCCATATTGCATTTTAGAATGAGAAATATTTCCCTCCTCTAAGAAACAGTTTTTAATTATATAATAAACTAAAGCTACATACATCTTAAAAGAACTTTTCATTATTTATTTTAAATCAAATCCAAAGTTAAAAGAGTATTTCTTATCGCTTTTGACATTTATAAAAAATACAAACGCATTTTTTTTTCTCCTTCTCTGGAGCAACAACTTTTAGGTATCGAATTAGCGAAATGCATACTGATAAAAAATATATTCTTTGGTATTAGTTTGAAATGAATCATGATTATTTTTAACCACCAAATAAAGAATTTTTAACTTTTGAAATAACTCTTCCACACACACACAAATAGTAAGATTTTTAGTGCATTCCGAATAATCAAAATATGAACTTTATTCTATTTCTCAAATCTCTGTTCGCTTTAAAATAAAAAGAATCAGGAAAAATTTTTAAGCTAACCCATATTGAATTTCTTCATAGAAACTATTTTCAAAGGAAATCAGTCAAGTGGCAAATCTGTGTAAGCATAAACTCATATTTTTTTAAACGTTATTCTAAAAGTTGGAAAAAAGATCTTGGCAATGCTTACTCCAAGAGTTATCTAATGTGTTAATTTATTTATTTCAGAAAAATAGCATTAAAACTAATGTTTTGTTAGCCCAAAGTTTCATTTGTAAAATTATTTTACAAATTGAACAAAAAATAATTTTTAAGATATTAGAGTTTAGTCATTTTATCGCAACCCTGTGGTCGCTGGTGAAGTTGGAGACACTGAATAATCAACCATTATGATAAAATCAATAATTTTATTAATCTTTCAATTTACTATCAAGAAATGTCATAAACCGAGGGAGAGGTCAAGATATCTGTCGTAAGGTATCCGACTACGTTCGGAACCGCGATTTTGCAAAAGCGTATAAATGGATAATATTTATGATATTTAGCGTCACTTAGATTGTAAAATGTATATAAAATTGTTTTAAGGATAGTATTAAAATAAAAAAATATTTAAGTACAATATTTTGACAAAAAATTAACATAGAATGAACCATTTTCAAAATATTCTCCTTTTGTGAAAAATGCTTAAATTATAATAATATTTTGCCTGTATATAACTCAGACCTCTGTACAGAGGCTCAACTAGAATTTTTAAAATATATAACTTAGAAGTGCATTTATCCATGTTTTACGACAACAGAGGGGCGAAATTTTAAGAAAAAAACGCCGATAATTATTTCAATTGGCTGTAACTGAAAATAATGTGAATTTTTTTAAAAAAAAATAGTTCAGACTCTCTGGAGAAGTCATTACTTTATATAAGCACACACACACACACAAAATATTATTATTTTAGAAGCATTTTTTTATAAAAGGAAAACATTTTGAAAAAAAGGTTATTCTAAGTTAATTTTTTCCAAAATATTGTATTTAAATAAATTTTTTTGTCAAAATGTCCTTAAAACAATCTTATACATGTATTCTAATCTAAGTGACCCTAAATATCACGAAAATTATCCATTTATACGCTGTTTTAATATCACGGTTCCGAACGCGTAGTCGGATACCTCAATCAATATACCTATTATAAATATCTATTACAAACAATTAGATCGTTTATCTGCTTATTATCCGATGTAACACTAATAGTTAGGGCTTGACCGGTATAGCTTGATGTAACCGGAATTAAGCTCCTCTTCCTGAACTCCAAGGACGTGAGATATAGTAACTTTGATAATCTAACTTCTTTACAATCATGACATTTACAGGAAAAATGGCAAATATGGTTGGACAGACATTGTGAGAACTATAAAAGCATCACGTATTAGGCGGCCGGGCCATCTCTACTGATATGTCGATGCTTTTCCTACCAAAAAATCAACTTTTTCGAAAATTGAAGTGACCAGATTTAGAGGACGCCCACCTACAAGATGGTTAGACGATGTTGAAAAGGACCTCAAACTGATGGGAATCAACCAATGGAAGGCCATCGTGACTGATAGGGTCAACTGCAGGAGGATCAGCGAGTCATCCTTCGCCTGCAAAAGGCTCTTGAGCCATGAGAATTTAACTTCAATAACAGCCTAACGACTAACCCTTACACTCACTTCGCTAGAGTTTAAATAGCACAGTCAAATTAACATAAATCACAGTTATTATACATGAAAAAATTTTGGAAAAATACAACAATTAAGAAATATTTGTTACCAGAGGATTTATGAAAGGCACGGATAGGACCCGTCACAACTTTGCACTGCTAAACTACTCAAGTACTCCTGCAAATTAATACTCCAAAGCATTAAAATTCTATATATTTAACTTTTTTTATATCCTTTAGTAGCTTACACGCAGAATTTTAAAACAGCGAGACAAGGAAATGTTTTAACCTTATGCAAGATAAGATTATGTCTTTCTCTTGTATTTTTTTTTATTTCCTTCACACGGTGAATTAGGATCCATTAAATAATGTAATCAGATTATCATTAGAAGCTTCAACGTATTTGTATCGTGTTAATGGGAGTCACTACTTTCTTCTTTAAAGCGATAAAAGAAATGGAAATGATGATTCTAATTTTATTTCTTTTGGGAATATTCAACGGCTGTTGCCACTCCCATTTTCTGTAAGATCGTTTTGTTCCACTTAAAGGAAAAGTCGATAACAGGAGACTTTGGTCCTAAATCACCTGCGAGTTTCTGACAAGTACATCTGCTCTCCTTCCATCTGAATTTCTTCGCCTAATCTCTTTCTCTAGTTATGCTTTTATTCGAAAAGTTAAACACAAATTTTTTTTGTCTTCTTTAATGACATGAAGTTTTGAATTTAGGTATTTTTCTCAATGCTGATACGAAAACTTTTGCCTCAGATTTCATTTGTATCCCAAACAAAGTTTTGTCAATAGTTTATGCCAACTCGATTCTTGAGATTTTTATTTGTAAATCAATTTCGTGCATCGAATGTTTCGTTTAAGGAGGGAGAAAAAGACTTTTATTTCGTGAAGTATTTTTGATGAAATTCGCATGTCAAATTTTTCTTCTAAAAACTGTTTAATAAATTGGGGATCTGCAACTGATAGACTCTATTAAGTTGCCCATTGGTTTGTTTGTGTGCGTGCGTGCGTGACAAATATAAAATACTTCTAAAATCATGAAAGGATCAATAAAATCAAATTATAAAAATCCCAGAACAACAAGACAAATTAGAAGGAAGAAAAGTAATGCAATTAAACAAAGATTGTAAAAGGAACCCTGCAAGTCAAAAAGCAATTTTAGACTTGGGACCAAATAAGAGGGATTAAACAAGTTTGTTGGCACCAACTTTCCCCTTCACGATTCGGCAGGTCAAAGAATCCAAATAGAATATTCACGAAAAATTCAAATTGAAAAAGAGTACGATGAGCAAACACTCTCAAATAAATGATTGATTAATTAACTAATTTAAATTTTGTAGTATATTTTAAAATCTTAAAGAAAGAACTTAAAAGATTGTACTTCGAGCCTCTTCCATAGAAATGAAGAATCTTTAAATGATTGTAAAGCCACTTTTTTCAAGGTAAACATTTAAAATACATATGAATACGTCACTTATACTAACATGTCAAAAGAGAGATGCATACTAATAAAACCTTATAAGTTATGTGAATTTATGTGTGTATATATATATACAAGAAAAGTTTCGTAAAAAAATTACCAAAAAGAGAAGAGTTACAAGTAGGTCAAGATGAAATACACATATCTCGGCTTTATAATATTACATTTCTATGTAAAATATTATGAAACTTCACACAATATCTTTATAAATTATAGCCTATGTGTTATTCTGATGTATAAGCTATATTATTGTAAAGTTTCATTAGAATCCATTCAGTTGTTTTTGCGAGAAAGAGTAGCAAACATACATACACACATACAAACTTTCGCGTTTATAATATTAGTAAGGATTTTGATAGTAATAATGCTACAGTTTCAAGTTCTGTTGTTAATAACAATAGCGTAAACATTTAAGTGACTAAGTTAAAATATGACGCCACTTTAAAATATAAAAACCTAAGAGTACGAATCATATTGAAAAAAAATCTTTAGACCATAATTGAAAGATTCTACATTATTTAATATGAAAAATGGATAAATCATTAAAAACATGATTTATGTTTTACTGTGAGAAATCTGAATCAAGTTTTAGATAGGGTAAAATTTATTCAAATTTTCTTTATCTTTGAATAACATTACAGTTTTTAAATTGATGTCAATAATATTGTGGTATTTAACACATATTCCTTTTTTAAATAAAAAAAACACTTGTATTTGCAATTTCTAAAATAAAATTTGTCATTAATTTGAATAAAAAAAACTCCCTCTTACATTTAAGAAGTTTTGATAAAAAAAAACTTAAGAGGGTTTTATAATGTATGTCTATAATACCATTACATACTTGTCTTAGTGATAATCCTATAAAAATTTAATTTTCATTCTAATCTAAGTGACACGGGGACTTTTTTTACTTATTCTGCATCTTCTATTCAAATAAACAAATACGATTTCTAATTTATGATAATTTTAAGTTTTATTTTATTTATAAATAAAACCCTGCAGAAACCACATTCATCATTTAATCGTGTTTTAATTTCTTCTTCGTTTACCTTCTGTTCAACAATATATGTTTTATTTCAAGAACATTGCAAGCATCCTTCTTTAAGAATGCAAGAAGATTTCTGTGAGGAAAAAATTTCATTACGGCTGCAGAATAATTAAATACCCCAAGGATTACAGATACTTTGCTAAGAATCTCTTTATGCAAGCAATAGAAGATTAAGAATTTTTATGGTTCACTCTGCGAAAGAAGAAATCAGAATTGTATTTTGTCTAATAGCTTAAATGTATTTATTCTGTTATGAAACTTTTGCCAGTTGTAGACAGAAAAGTAGATTTCAGAAAGCTTTTCTTCGAAATGCAATCCTAAAAAGGATTTTAGAAATCCTTATTATAACAAGAAAAAAAACTTCAAAATTATTATTTTTATCCTTAGTGAAGATTATTTTAACGGGTTAAACTTACAATCAGATGAAGGTTTGTGATGTTTTTGAATATTTTTTACTTTTGCTTTTGATGTTATTGCAATAGATTATCTGAAGGACATTAAAAAAAGAACTGCAGGAGAGAGAGATTCTATACTGAATTAATCTTTCTTATGAATCAATATTCCTTATATTATATATGAATTTTCGATCAAACGGTGACTTACTTTTTTTTAAAAATTTTCTAAATGATCATAGTAGCCTAAGTTTCAAGTTCATAAGCTTCGTGTTCAAT
This sequence comes from Trichonephila inaurata madagascariensis, assembly GCA_019973955.1. NCBI lineage: Eukaryota > Metazoa > Arthropoda > Arachnida > Araneae > Nephilidae > Trichonephila > Trichonephila inaurata. The sequence continues at coordinate 12,774 of BMAV01019580.1, forward strand.
AACATTTCAACTAGATAACATTTTTTTCGAGTCCTAACTGCACCACAAATCCGTCGTGTTTATATATTTTGCTAACTCTGAATGAATGCTTCACTAAAAAAATACAAGATGGCTATTAATAAGATGACCATTTTTTTTTACAATGATAAGGAGGACGAAAAAAAGAAAAAATTACAACTTAAATATATGAAACGTTTTATTAATTCAAACAAAAATTCGCTAATTACGCTTACATTATTCTTAATTATTATCTTAAATGAGTACTTTTCCCATTGAATGATTTTTTTTTTTTTTTGTTCAACATATCATTTTTTTTTAATATATCGGAAAGTTCGGGCAAAAAATATCCTTCGTACTGAATTTTACGGTAAGCACTGTAGCTAAAATATTAACATTCAATTTTGATTTCTCACTTGTCACTTCACAAAAAGTCATTACCAACTGAAAAAAACTCTTTCAACTGCTGCATTAGTTCCAGGGCAGCACAACGTAAATTCAAAAAGAATAACTAAATTTTTGCATGGAATGTATTCATTTTTGAAATGGTTAAGTATTTCAACCCATCTTTTATCAATTTCAGCATGTTGATGTTACAATTGTTTCAATTTATTACAATTTAAATGTACATTCAGTCTTCCACAATTTCCTCAAACAAACCATTGTCAATGATTTTAACATCAGACATTTCTTTTTATGAAAAATCAACACAGTTTTCTATATCTATCCAATTTACTTGCGATGAAGTCAAAAAACACCATTGAAAACTGTTATTCCCTGTAATATTTGTTTCAGACCATTCTTCGACATTTTGGAAACATGTTTGGTTCATCTCTGAAAATACAGATTAACAGATCAGTTTTAAAATATTGAAAAGGAGGACACTTTCCGAGGAAGGACAGAACCTATAAAAGGAGGACTGTCCTCCCTAAAGGAGGACGTGTGGTCACCTTACTATTAATGACAGACATCTTAATTTAGAGCCACACTCAAATATTGATGATGTCACCCTCCTAAATTCCACACTATATCCCATGTGCAGTGACGTGACGGAGAATATTAGCCCCCCCGCCCTCCCCCCGCGAAGTTAGATTTTGGACCCCAAGCCAGATCTTACAAAGGACTGCAAAACCATAACTCCAGGCTTTGGTCTCCCTAGAATCCTGCTCCCCCCCCCTCATGATGTGGGGGTTGCGGGGATGTACGTTACACCATTGCTCATGTCGATGCCGGTTTATCTATTGGACGCTTGGGGCTAGCGCCCATTTGACTGGAGCCCAGAAAAGGCCCGGATAAGCTGGATAAGATTTTCAGGTTATAAATTTCGATCCGCCAGTGGCAAGAGGGTCTGTAGGCCAGGGCCTGAAATGAACTTAAATCGGCACAAGCTCATATGGAATCTTGCATCGATTCCATAGTTTTTATCGTACTTAAATCGATATTAAATACTTAATATCGCCTTATTTACTCTGACGGAAGCTTCGGGTGGAATAAAAGCTGAATTTGCCCCTTTACATCAAGAGCTATGGAGCTTGGGCCTTGAACATTGGATTATCACAACCACCCTTTGACTGAAATAAAGAAAAAGGAAGAGATCCAGTTTCTCATGCTGTGTTATTTGAAATTAGAGCATGTGGTACGATTTCAGATATTATTCTCATTACCCTAACAAGGATTCGAAATTCTAGGGTATGGAGCTGATAAACTTGGTGTAGCTCTAAACGTTAGTTTAAACCAAACAAGTTTAATCAATTTATTCGTACGTGGAACGTGATAGTTTGGCATTTTCAAATCAATCACTCATAGTGATTGATTTGATTGGTTATGGCAATCAGACTAGTCAAATAAATCACTTATGTTGACGGATTCGATCCATTTTGCTTCTAATAATATTCTATCCAAGAGCTGCTTGAAACGTTAAATGATTCATTTGTGAACTTAATTTCACATTTGATAGGAATTTTTCTGGTAATAAAAAATTAATCGAAATAATATTATATATATATATCTCCTTCAGCATTTTTAAAATTCTCATTAAAAATAATACCAAATAAACATCATTGTATTTAACATGAAAATTAAGCATTGTAAAGCAACAAAAATAGTAAACAATAAAGCGAAAGTGGGCGGACTATCAATTATCTGTAAATCTTTTTTGTAGTATTTTTAAAAATAATTAAATATACTAATGATAATAAGTAATTAGCTAAAAAAGAATATTATTATTTAAAGTATTTAGTCGCATTCTTCTCAATAATATACACTGGTTGATTACATTTCTATGTAATGCTTATAATTAAGTCTAATATTTCTGATACGAAGGCTTAAAAAAGAAACTCCACTGACTTAGCAAAAAGAATTCATTTAATAAGTTAACTGAAATTTTTTCAAGCATTTTCTTTGAATAAACAAAACATATTTTTGAAAAATGTGCAAACGAACACAATTCACCGGAAAGATATTAAAGAATAAACAATTCATGATTTCCGCACAAATGGCATTTCAACTTCATTTCCGCAGTTTCGCTAATGAGACTATAAAAGATTTGCAATGTAGCTTCATTTGCGTATTAGATCTTTTAAACATCGCTGCCAAGTTCCACAAATGTTTATTGCTTCCATTGATTTTTCTATTTCGTATGTAATCATTTAGTATTTCATTTTTAATTGGGATTTTTTTTTGTGTTTATTCAATTGCATTTTCGAAACTCTTCGTTAATGTTTACAGTTACCTTATTTAGACTTCTGACATATTAACAATAACAGATATATATTTATTCACATTGATCAGTTTAACAATTTATTTATTCTGTTTCAGTATCAAAGTTACATTTATAAAGATTCACGCTTTCTCTCGATATAATTACTTCATTGAAATGATTTGAAAAAACGTAAAAAGGCGGTATATTGTACTTACACGAAACAAAAGAGATTTTGCACAGTTACCACAGAAAAATTTGCACTTCTATAGTTCGATTTTATAATTAAATTCACGAAATGAAATGTTTACATTATTCACAACTCTTTTTTTGGGGATGTAAGTATTGATAATCTTATCATTTCATTATTTTGATACGGTAAAAAATATTAAAACATCGCGCGCTCTGTGTGCGTGGGTGCGTCATTATGAATGAGAGTGCGTGTGTGTGAGTGAGTGAGTGAGTATGCGTATGTGTGTGAGTATGCGTGTGTGAGTGAGTGAGTATGCGTGTGTGTTAGTGAGTGAGTATGCGTGTATGTGTGAGTGAGTGCGCGCGCGCTTGAGTGATTGAGTGAGTGAGTGTGTGTGAGTGAGTGTGTGCGTGTGTCAGTGTGTGCATGTGTGTGTGTCAGTGTGTGCATGTGTGTGCATGTGTGTATCAGTGTGTGTACGTGTGTGTGCGTATGTGTGTGTCAGTGTGTGCGTGAGTGAGAGATCGGTTTATCAGTCGAGTTCCCTATAAACTGAGAACAACTGAACGCTGGATTTTTCATAAAAAATTTCATTTGAATTGAACGACTGTTATATTTGGTTTCTTCACTAAATAACTCTTATTAATAAACAAATACAAATATGATCATTCACTATAAAATTAGAGCGAATGCCTTGAGAAAAAAACCGTTAATATTTTCATAAATGGACAATGGGCTAAATTGTGAGGTTCTACTTATAAAAATACTTATTTCGCTTCCTAATCATTATCCAATAATTAATTTTAGAATAAATGAAATAATTTTCCGTAGTTAAACTAAAATTTCAATTTAAATTATAAATATCAAGGGCATAAACGCTCGGAGAAAAATCTAGACGAATTGATTGAGTAATTAAGTCGCACTCAAACGCAACAGGAGGCTATTGGTGACCAATTAATAATTTTGAACCACGGTTAAGTGATAGGATGACACTTGAACTGGAACCCCACTCTCCAAACTTCCACACCACGTAATTGGACGTGTATATTAATGATGTAAATTAATTCGAATATAATCTTAAAAAACGCAATATCATTAAGTTATTGTTTTAATTGAATTACAAAAGAAACCGAAGTTTCCAAAAGATTCGCATCTCATATAATTTCTTAAAAACTGGTAAAAAATAATTTCGTTTAATTTTGAATAGATATCGACAGCTCTTTCAATAATTTAAGAGTTTCTCTGTTGTTATTTTAAATTCTCAATCTATTCTTAAAAATAAAAAGGGACGGAAAGATGATTTGTAAAAAGGTTTCGACTCTGAAATATATAAATTTTATTTCGAATTTCAATAAATTCGATATAGAATTTATATGTTTTTCCTCATTAGAAAATTCTTATTTAAGGAAAGGCTGCAATATTCGGTCAGTATTTCATTAAAGTAAATAGATTCTTGAACTGTAAATCAAGAAACCTTTACTATTTTTATCTGTTAGTTCGAAGCTATTAAAAAAATTTTACCTTCATGTATACCAAAATACAAATTTAATTTACAATATAACGTCTTTATGTCTATACCAATAACAAAATGTTGTTATTTTCAGAGAATATCAGAAAATAAAATCCATTCCAATAATAGATAATATAAAAGAAATATTTATCCAAAAAGAAAATAAAAATTTTAGATAAGCTACGTCTATTTGTTCCGGAGTGTATTTCGAATAGAAGAAATCCAATATAAATCCTGCCTCATAATCTGTTTTGAAAGGAGAAAATCAAATTTGTCTGTAAGCTTTTCTTTTGAAAATTCTACCTATAAAATAGGCTTATCCTTATCTATACGATATCCTTGCAGATCAGTTTCTTATTTTTCGCAGTGCAGATAGCACAGTTTGCGTTTTAGTGGAGCAAATTGTATTGAATACTATTTTAATCTAAAATGCACGAAATAAACCATTAAAAAATAGAGAAAGCTTCCAATGCGAATTTTTAGAATTTCCGTGTAAGACGCTATACTTATACCATTTGTGATGCAAGCATAAAAAATTCAAAAGACAGATGAATCCCTTTTTTAAACATTAAACAATCCATTTAAATTCAAACTAAAATACATTTTTTAAGGTATCCGACTACGTTCGGAACCATGATTTTGCAAAAGCGCGTAAATGGATAATGTTTATGATATTTAGTGTCACTTAGATTAGAATACATGGATACAATTGTTTTAAGGACATTATGAAAAAAAATTTATTTAAATGCAATATTATGGCAAAAAATTAACTTAGAATAACCTTTTTTCCAAATGTTCTCCTTTTGTAAAAATTGCTTCTATTGTATTAATATTTTGCCTGTATTCAGCTCAAACCTCTCTACAGAGGCTCGACTAGAATTTTTGAAACGCATAACTCGGAAGTCGGTTTATTCATGTTTTACGAAAAAACAGAAGGGAGAAATTTTAAGAAAATACGCCGAGCTATATACAGGCAAAATATTAATACAATAGAAGCATTTTTTACAAAAAGAGAACATTTGGAAAAAAGGTCATTCTAAGTTCATTTTTTCCCAAAATATTGTATTTAAATAATCTTTTTTGTCATAATGTCCTTAAAACTATTGTATACATGTATTCTAATCTAAGTGACACTAAATATCATGAAAATGATCCATTTATGCGCTTTTTTAAAATCATGGTTCCGAATGTAGTCGGATACCTTAAGTCATAAAAGTTTATTGAGTAGATAAACAATTCACTTCTTAATATTATTTGTTAATAGAATAATACCTCGACTTACGCGAATGCGGAGTTACACAATTTTCAAATCTCGTCAATTCATCTTCTGTTTGAAAAAAAAATGGTAAATTTGGTGAATCTTGTCTTTAAAATAAATTTAGAAGTGAATAGGGAAGATGTTCAAGAACTGCTGGTTTCCCACAATCAAGAGCTGACAATTGATGAGCTCAGAGAAATGCATGAGCATTAGTAAGACAATAAGAAGTCTGAGTTCAAACTAAAATACATTTTCAATCAGACCCAGTCCAATCAGAAGATCGAATGATGGTTGGGAATTTCACAGAAGCCCTAGCTTAATTGAAACAAGTAATATAAAAAAAAAAAATTCAAGTCAATTCCTACGAAGATCAACAAAGAAAAATTTTATTTTAGCTTCTTTTTATTAAATAGTTACAATTAATATAAATATGTATATACATAGGACAGAATCACAACATTAAGTGGTGGTTAATTTTTATTAATTATCATTAAAGTATCGTATTGTCATCCGAAACAATCGTGTATATAAAATTTCAGGAAGCCACAGATCAGGTATCGTCATTATCATTTAACCAGGGTTCAAAATTACGAGGTCCGTCGCCAATAGTCCTCGTGACTCTCACTCTCTTCGCGTATCCCACATTGAAGAGACCCCTGTTTGGGAGAATATCGTATTTAATAATCCTATTCATTTGCATATTGTTCGTTCTAATTTCTATGCTTACTGCTTCGTAATTATTTCAGTTCTTTAGGACATTAAGAAGCAAATTATTAGAATCATTAATGATTATCATTTATAATTAAAGCCTTTAAAAGGATTTTGAAAATATAAATGCAGTATAATAATCCATAAAAATTATAAACTACCCAAATTGTACTTAAAGGATTAGTACCGCGTTAATATATTTGAATTGCTCTATACCTTATAATGAATTACTTAAAACTGTCAAAATATTCATGTTATAATTCTTGTCCTTGCATAATCATGCATTTTTATGGAAATACGTGTATAACATATTAATTTATTATTACTATTATTTCATTTACGTTCTTTCTACCGTTTACTATAATCTTTCTATTAAACTTCTTGATACTCCCTCACTGAAATTAAAAATTCTAGTTCAACAACGTCCCATTAAAACTTTTCTCTTCAAAATCCTTTCATTGGGTAAATGACCATGACAGCATTTCGACAGGAAAAAAGAGCATATTCAAAAATTTACAAAGGAAAATAGCAAAGTAACACATAATGTACATAAAACTTTCGAAATACTTTAATTAAAAACTAATTCCGAACCTATTTTGACTATACAAAGAAATAAAAACCCATTAATCACGTATTACATAACAGAGCCATGCACTCTGCCATATATGTTTCTTCGAAATCATCAGAACCTTGTGAAACGTTAATGAAAGATTACGTAAAAGCTTCATAGTTGGTGAAAAGTAAAGAACACATTGAGCAAGAAGGCTCCTTTCGTGAATATTGTACAAGCTTCTTAATTATAGGGGTGATTATACATTCCCAAAGAATATTCAAATAGACTGTTATCTTTGAGATGATGCAGAAGTAATAGCTTAAAATATTTTCGTTTCGAATTCGCGTGAAAGTAATTTCAAAATCAGAAAACGAATTCAAATTCAGAATTTTAGCAGATTCGTAAAATGTATGAATGCGTATATTACACTCATCGGTAGTTTAAACATGTTATTAAATTAGATTTTTTTTATATAAAAATACTCTAATGTAAAAACCGTTAATTCTTTTTAAAATATTTGAATAGATCATCTGTATGTCAACAGATAATATTAATGGATCACTATCTTCGATTTTAGCCTTTTTTTTTTATCATAAGTAATCCAATATTCCTAAATTTTTATTCAGTAACTTTTTATATGCAGCCTATATTTAGTGTTATTTCATATTTGTCTGATTACGATTCAAATTCTTCAGCTATTGTATATCGTTTGATATTTTTGGCTCTAACATCGTTTGCATACATTATTTCAAAAAATAAATGAATATAATCTTTTTTTTTTTTTAAATTTTTGTTTTAAAGTATTTTTTTTAAAAAAAAGAAATTTAAAACACTTTTTTTTTCCGATTTTAATGATGATTTTTTTACAATTGGCTAAGTTCATGACGGTCACGTGATAAAGGCAATCACGTGTTCTCCACTGAATTCAAAACAGACATTAAACTTGTTTTATTTGCAAAATTTAAATAGAATTTCATATTTCACAATAAGATAAAGTGTTCAAGTATTAAAAAAAATTAATCCAAAAAAATTTTTTAATTAAAAAAAAATGTTATATTATGCGTATACTTTTAAATCAGCTGTATTATGCTTACTTATGTGCGTTATTATTGTTGGCAAATATGTGCTTTTAAAAGTTTCTGCAAAAAGTAAATGTTGGGAATAGCTCATTGATTGGCTAGAAACACATGATTACATTTATAATGGAACTCTGACTTTACATTAATTTAGCTTATTCTGCTCTAGAGCTAATTTAAGCTTAATTTTGCGAAATTTACTTTTTGTGGTAATCATATTGTAATTAATCATTTTACTGAAAGCATATTACCCATCTATCTTCCAATTTGTATTAGCATTGACTAACATTACACATGAGTTTATGATATTTAAATATCTGTTTCTGAAAATTATGATTGAACATCAATAATTTTGGATTCGTTGGATTCACACACGTTTCAGGATTTAAAATTATTAAATTTTCAAAACAGCAAATTCTGAATGACCTTAAGAATGTAATCTATATATTATCCAAAAAGAATCATTAATTTAAAAAAGCATTTAAAATGATTGGGTATTTCTTATTATGCAAATTTGGTTCGAAGGTATTATCGCAACCGTATTGGTGACACTATATGAAATGAAGCACATGGTTACCAATTCAGTATATACGACACATGCGAAATCGGGATTGCCAGCTTGGCGAGTTATCTTGAACGTTGGCGTTGTTGCGATAGTACTTAAGTACCATAAAAATAAAGTACGTAAGTAAATTTATTTCATTATTCGCGGTTTATGTAAATGACTGGCAATAAATTGATATGTATACTGATTACTAAAAACCTTACGAAAGCCATACATTTTTCAATTTATATTTTCTTTGCTTGCTAATCAGTTTCTTACTGAAAGGTAAAGGTACTTACGTATGATCGCAACCTTTTGGCGACATTATATGAAACGAAAACCATGGTTGCGAATTCAGAGTGTATTATACATAGGAAATCGGGGTTGCCAACTTAGCGAGTTATTGACAGAGTTGACGATTGTTGCAATAATACGTAAGTACCAAGATAAGTATAAAGCTATGCATAGTTTTTTCATTAATATGTCATATTTGTCACAAAATAAAACACATATTGGTCAACTTTATTCAATGCATTATTTTTATTTAACTTACAAAAATATCGAAAATAGAAATCCAGTATGCAACTAAATTAATTTACTCATATAAATTATATTGTTTTTAAGTTTCCTGGCAGTTATATAAATTTCTGAATTTGAGCCATGTATTTGCAACTTATCAATCATAGTAACAGACATTTTTTTAGCGATTTGCGCAAAAAATGCATTAAAATCTCACATAGCCACCAAACCACTAAATATGCAATTTACATAGAGAAGAAAACTATATAAAATTGTGGTATATAATTATTTTTTATTGAAACATAATTTCTTCCTTGGTTCATGCTAACTAAAATTAATTAGTTGTTAATATTACCCTAAAAGCAAAATGAGAGCTATTAATTACATAGTTAATAATTATATGAACCAATGGGCAAATTAGGGTTAAAAGTCATTGATAATATTCAAAATAATCCCCCAATCCATATAGTAATAATAAGACAAATTGATTTCAGCTAAGACTTCCACATCCTTACTTTAGATGAACTAAGCATTCAAAGACTCAGATCGACGAATTCATAACATCAGTAGCACGTAATTCCCACTGAATTTTAATGCCCTAATTACAGAAACCCAGCTTCTAAGCACATTCCTCAGCTATTCAAAGATATAAATAATTGCGTTCATTCACCATTCGCTACAATCACTATCTAATGATCGTCTAAAGCAAGCAGCCGTGCGACTTGCTTACTAAAGACGTCGCCATTTAGTCGAGTTTCTGCCCTTTCCAACTTTGCGTAGGTGAGCGAATTTGCCAACATACTGGGATTGGAGCTATCTAAATTACTTTAAGGACCGTTTCCACCGACCGAGATAAAGGCGAGACACGGTCGTCGATAAATTTAACAACCGCACTAGATTAAGTATCCCAGAGTTTCTCTGGAGAGTCATGAATTTGGCGTTCTATAATTTGAAATTAATGTGGCGTTCTACTGGCATGGCAGAATTCATTTTTACATTAGTTATGAAGATTGAATAAATTTGAGGCTCTGCAAAATTTGCAGTGGGGAATGTGGTGTGATAACTTTGTTTGAATATTCTGTATTGGGTGTGTTATTCGGTGCTGTATAAGCAATGTTTTAAATTTTGACAGTTCCTGTATATTTTCAATTTTGTTTGAACTTATGCTTGAAGTTGATATTATAAAACTAATAATATATGTTCTAGCCGATTTAAACTACACGAATATACAAAATTTATCCGATTAGAGTTCATAAAGGTGTTATATTAGATGAAGGTATACAATTACACGTAAAATCTATCGAAATATATTTGTATAAAAATTTGAATGCAGGTTTTGCTAAGGTAATTAACTGAAACAAAATGTGTATACATATGTAAGTTATCTAAAACATTTCCATAGATATCAAAACAAACCCAAAGAAACATTTATATAATTCGTTCATCCAAATTAAAAAACCATACTTTTGAAACTTCGAACTTATTTTCGATTTAAATATAACTTATTTTTATAAGCTTAGTTAGATGCCTAAAATGTATAAATTTACTTACGTTTAAATATGATGGCTTTCGGTATAATGTTCAATTACTAATTAGTATAAAATACGTTCGAAGCATTTGTTCCAAAATTAGGCTTAGTTATTTAAATCTAAACATTTCGATTCGTAACATAAGTTAATCTGTTTTTGTTGAATAGTTTTGTACCTGTGGTGGTGTGATATCTATATAAACCAGTACTAGTCATCACGCGTTGATCATCGTTTTGGCGTGATCTCTAAAGTACTTGCTTACGGAACAGAAGGTACTCAGATCGAATCTCTCCTTCATTGGTGACACTGGCCGTACAAAAGAACTGCATCCTTCGAGCGCAGCAATCGTGGCGCCATCTATCCACCGAAGAAGTAACCAAGCCATCAGACATATGAGTCAATTAAGTCGTCACACCACAAAGCCATCTCACACAAATGACGCAACCCACATAAGCCGTCACGCATGAATGACGCAACCCACAAAATAACATAACTGCCCGCACGCTCGCCACGAATATGGTATCGTTCGTTCGCCTATTCGCCGAATCACTGGTATGGGGGGTAGTGTGGCGTTGTGATATCTATATAAATTAGTACTAGTCATCATGCGTTAACGATCGTCTTGGCGTGATCTCGCTAAAGTACCCACTTACAGAACAGAAGGTACTCAGATCGAATCTCTCCTTCATACCCTTATAAGCATTTCAGTATCTAGAACGTTCTCATAAAACTCATTTTCACAGAGAACAAAATAATTATTTCATTTTTGCTTACAATTTTATTAAAGAAAAATAGTTATTGTTTTGTGAAATATAATGATAAGCGTTCTAACAGCTATTCGAGAAATTGTTATTCTTCATCCAGCACAGCTCTAATCAAGCGTTCTTTAAAAATGAGTTTAAACCATTTCTAAACATTAATTTTTACGTCAACTAAGCACTTCAAAATGGGTCTTTAAATATTGAAAATTATTTTTACTCCAGCCAGCTCATTACTGCTCTCATTATTTTAGTTTGAGAAGATTTTTATTCCAGTTACCTCATTACGTACAATTATTCTTTTTTCGAGTATCCGATTATTTTAAGTGAGATAAGGTGTTTAATTATTTTTCAAAAAGTTTTGCACAAGCAAAAAAAAAAAAAAGAGAAGAAATATTTTCTAAAAATAAATGTTACAGCGTTAAATAAATATGAAAATGATTTGCATTTACCTTTTCTTACTTTTTAATTTTGAATAAAACATTTCAGACATTTTTATGGTTTGACCTTTACTTCCGTTTCAACTTGATATAAGGTCTTCCCAAATTTTTGCTTTTATTGGAATTTATTTTCTATATCGATTATAAATTCTTTACTTAATAAAGAACGTTATATATATTTTCATTTATTTCTTTTATTATACCCGCTGGAATTTATATAAATTCTCTCAAATAACTGCGGGGAAAAAATCATAATAAAAATAAAATGGATGAGAACTTTTGTGTTTTCTCCCATCGAAAGAAATGCTTAAATGCTACCAATTGAAAAAGACAATAAAAAGAGGATAATCTAATTAATTAAAGGGGGATGAAGAAAGAAGATCGTTGAATACCAAGTAAAATTAGAGCCAAATTCAGAGAATATTGGGGGTTGAATAAGATTATTTTGATAATTGAATAATTGACGCTACTTTCAGAATAATTTCTTCCATTTAATTCTATCTTAAGACTCCAACTATGGAAGTCTTTTGTTTAAATAAGTTTATAAAATTTTTCATCTTTTGTATTTTTAGAAATCATAAGAAGATTTTAAAAGTGACGTGTATTTTTTCTCAAATCGTTATCGTTGATAACATTTTTATATCTATTAAAATTTTGATATCGTACTTGATACTGGTACCTCTACTTCCAAAAGTCAACCTTTCTATTCTGCATCTGCTGCACACTAGGCTTTGAACAGTGGCGTAACGGAGAACATTTGGGCCACCCCCTGCAAAGTCTGGTTTCGAGCCCCCAAGTTGGATTTTACAAAGGGTAGATACATGGCGGCAGTAAGGATTTGGGGCCCCCTAGAACCCTGCCCCTCCCCGCAATGCGGGGGTGTACGTTACGCCACTGACTTTGAAACAAAATACAAAAAACCCGAACAAAAAAGTGCATTTTTAATAAAATCTTCGGCACTACTTTAGGAAATAAACCCCAAATTGAAATTTAAATGGCAAGCCCCACTCACATAAACTCACAATAACTATACCTATACTAACAAATCAGAAGAATATATGAGTGTTTCTAACGTAGATGAATCAATACAAGAATCGCCATCGGCGAGTGATTGTTGTCATATGCTGAAACTGACTACAAGCAGACTTCATTTGCGATTCTTTGTATGCCATTACAGAGAAAATCTGGTTTGAGACGCAATACATTTTTCGTTTAACGGGAGTGTTCATTTACGATTTTGTGCCGCTCGGTCGAGAAACCTATTGGTGCAGGCATTCGAAGGTGACAGCTGAAGGTTTGCCTCTTCAGATATGTTGAGGGGTGCAACCGAATTTTATATATATATGTGTATATATGGTTTGTGTATATATGGCTTAGCTATTAGAATCCGCGACTCCGTATGCCAGATGCACATCTGCTAGCCCCGTGTTCGTGTAACTTTATTTCTACTTACTGTATGTACACTGCTGAACCATAGTTCTGAATGAACATGACCGATTCCCCTTTTCTCCTACAGTGTCATCTTTCAGGTCAGGAAAGCGTTTCTGACTCGGCATTGTTATGTGTGTTACTGTACCATTCCTGGTAGTCTATATAAACTGCATTTAAATTACTTACTCTTGTTTAACCTTCTTTCATTCAACCTATTAACTGTAACTCTCATTTAAGATATCTATTCGAACTACATGTAAGTAACGACATCTCTCGTAATATCATTTCTCAACAGATTTTAAGTCAAAAAATCCTTTATTTAAAGATTTTTATGTTAAATTTCAAGAAAAAGGTAGAGGTATTTTTTACTTTAAAGAAGGGATTTTACTTGTGTGTGTGTGTGTTGCGCTTATTTGCAAAATAAGCTTATTTATAAAAAAAGAAAAACAATTTTTTGTGTAAAATCGATTACGGTTTAATTTAAATATAGTACGATTACAATATTCTCAAAGTAGTCTTTCAAAAAAAATATAAGTAATTTGGTATAGAATTATTTATGAAAAAGTGATTTAATACATTCGACGTATTAACTTACTTAAATTGATATTTAATATTGCGAAAAAAAAATTTATTATCTGTTTCAAATTTACAAAATTAATTGGAAAGAACTTAATACTTCCTTAAAACCGCCCACCTAAGGTTATAAGTTTACAAAAGGAAAATGTAATTATAAATTTAAACTTTATTTCAAAACAACTACAGTCATACGACATATCTTTTTTATCATTCTAATGAAAATAAAAATAACTTTGAATCGAATCTAATTCCACGGGGTATTCAACTTCAATTATTTTCATGTAAAATAATAACTTGACTTTTTTTTTATTTTTTATTTTCATTTCGGAACAAAATTAAGTAGTCGCTTTTACTGGATTGAATGTAATTTGAAATATTATTAATTTTAAGGGTTCCATATTTTTAACAATTTCATTGCTTAAAAACCACAAGAAAATAGGTTGATGGTATTGTATTTTGGTACTTTTTCGTTTCGTTGGCGCAAATCTCGCCAAGCAGGCTTTATTGGCGACAACACATAATATACACATAAAAAATTTATAATTGTTGCTTCTCGTTAGGTTTTCATCTAATTTTGATATGTTATGGGGAAAATAATATAAATGATAAGAAAGACCATGACTTGTTTCAAAAATGTGGTGGTAAAAGGTTACTAGTGGATATATTCCATTTGGCGTCGGTTGAATCATTTTTTATGACTATCGCTTACGCCGACGAAACGCAAAAGTACCCTTATTTTTATACAGTTCTTAGGGCTACATTTATAAGATGTAAGCATTTAATAAATGAAAGTAAATTGGAAATTAAATACAGGTATTGATATAATTAAAAGAACTTTTATTACTGATAAAAAAAAAAATCTTTATATTGCCAACTTAAAATTACCTGCCTTTGTTGTTTTTACAACTAATCGTGTTAAATCATTCAAACTAATTGTTTCTATAAATTATATCCCTAAGAACTACAGTTATCGTTTTTCTTTTTTAAGAAAAGAAGTGTTTTATTATTTCTATATCCTTTTTTTATTTTCTCTATTTTTTTCAGGTAATAAAAAAAGCAATTTACTTAACACTCGTTCCCAAATTTGTAAGAAAAAAAAAAGATGAACAGAGAAATTTTTAAGCAAAAAAGTCTGCAAAAACTTATCTTTAGTTAATTAACGAGCAAGTGAAGTGTTGTTTTTTCGCAGTTTTAGTTTTGAAAAAGAGTACTGTTCTATTATTTTTTCATGCCAAAGATAACAAAAAATTAAAGCTACCTTTAATTGCAGCAATTTGTACACAGTGAAGTGAAAAATTTTAGGTGTCCCATTAAAAAAAAAGTATTTTTGTTTTCTTTTTAATGGCTAACAAATTTAGTTTAAAACCAATACAAAAAAAATATTCACTTTACGAAAATTAAGTGCACTAACATTTAGGTTTTACTATTTCAGTAAAGATTCGAATATTAATTTACAGATTGGCTTACTTCTCAAATTTGAGTCTTACGATTAATTTTAATATCAGGTTTAATCATATAATTACAGAAACATAAAACATTATCAGCTGCAAATTACATGCATAAAGTAAAAACGAAATATTATTTAAAATACATAAAATCATAAGAATTAGAAATCAGGCCTGTTCCTCACAAATTTAAATTCAAAAATTACTTTTTTTTTATATTAAAATTTTAAAATATATTGATTTATCAGTTTTCACATACACATTTGAAAATAAATTCTACTTCCGAGACTAATTTTTATTAACATATATTTCACAAAACCTCAATCTTTTATTTTATTTTTGCCATACTCGTTTGCAATTTTTAAGAACAGCCAAGACTGAAAGAGAAATAATTCAATTTCATTTTGTTTATAAGTTTGATTAAATTGCCAAAGCTTTTGGTAATATTACCTTTAAAATTCAACACCAAGAGTAAAAATTTCTAGAAGATTGTGTTGTAAAAAGTTTCGTACTTTCCTAATGTAACCCTAGAGACATTTTATACAAAGTCGTAAATTATTACGAAATAATTATCTATATTAATTTTGTAATAGAATATTAACTGTAATTTCTTCGAAAAATGTTCCTTATATCTCACTTATACTCACTATTTACCTTTTACATACAGTCTTTATTCTTCTCACATCTTTTATACCAACAAGTCATTCTATTATTGTAATAACATTGTTCACATGCATTAATACTTTTTTTTTATCCTCCAATTTTGGAAATATTCCTTTTTTTTTTCTACTTTTCGTCATCGAGATTTCAAACAAAACGGAATTTCATTAGGTATTATATCCGAATATCTTCCAGACTCCATTCCTAAATATATATATATATAGTATGTTACTGTCCTCGTAACAAAATCATCTGTAACTATCTGAATCCGAGTTTGAATCACTTTAATTGACCCTTGTAATCGTTCCAGAATTAAAATGTGTAAAAGTACTAAGTTTCATCCTTGTCTTGTAAATATGCAAGAAGACAAAAGAAACTTAAGCTCTTTTAAACATTTAAAGAGATTTCAGCAGCAAAAAAAAAAAATGTCTTAGAAAACCTTTTTTTATAAAATATTTTGGAAAATCCTTTGAAAAATATTAGATTTTCCAATGCTATTGTATTTAAAGTTGATCGCGGATTGAATTTATCAAATGCGTTTGTGGTATTATTTACCAAAATTTTGTATTTGTTTTATATTTCTATAATTATGAGCTTCTCGATAATATTTTACTTTTTAACATAAGCAAAACTTATTCCAAAAATAAAATAAGCATAGATATTTATTATATTTCCTCCACTCATTTGAAAATATTAAGATCCAAAGAGTCTATATGATTTTATGTAATTTTTAAGGAGATTTGTATAAGTTGCTGAATTTATTTTTATCATTCAGAGAGCAGCAAGACATTTCTACTTAACACTTTCACCTACTGATATATCCGATAAGTGTGAAAGTTCTACCCGTTTTCGGATGTGCAAATGTGTCGTGAAATTGATGCCACACATGAGGTTGTAATGACCCAAAATCGTTGGCCAGTCAAACGTGTGGATGCTTATCATATATAAATGCATTGGGTCTCACACAGTTAATCATTTCAAAAAAATCACAGATGTAATATGGAAAGAGAGAAGGAGCATTTGTGAGACATATCAAGATGGTTTAAACTAACTGAGACAGCCTTGTCCTGTAATCGGTTGTTGTGTTTATAAAGAAGCTCCGTAAATCTCATTTTCGAGATGAAAACGGCACCCTTACAATTTGTTAGTAGAAAAATATCCAGAAATCCCACATTACGACAGTGCTTCTCAAAGTTGCAATATTCAATCATCATTTACATCGCGCCCCCCTCATACAATAACAATGAGTTGAATTCAATTATACTATACTTTGACGCTAAAGCTACAACACGACTTTAACCTGTACAAATTACATCAAGATAAGCGTTAAGCTTTGTTTTTAATTATATATATGGCAAGCCCATGGGTCACCAATAATTAATAAACTTAGTATTGTTAAATTAATTATAAAATATATTGTGTAGCACTGATACATTTATAAATGTAATATATCAGTGTAAATATATTTTTTATTATGTCAGAATGTATTTTGTTTTTGTTTACTTTCAGCAAATTAATGATTTTCTTATATAATCTTTTGTTTTCGACCTTTCAATATGCTCGCGCCTCCCTTGTAGAGTTGTCACGCCCCCAAGGGCGTAGAGTTGTCACGCCCCACAGTTTGAGAAACGCTGCATTACGAGGATTGGAAAAATATTTTATCACTTCGATGCGTTTTTGTTCAAGAAGTTCGACTATCAATGTTGGTGGGGCATAAGTCATCTAAATAATCAGTAATTTTCACATCTTGATGAATTTCTAGAAAACACAAAATGCTCAACCACCTTCTGTCCTTCTAGCTAAATGGCTTTCACAAGTCCTACATTTAGAAGAAAACGGCACGTATTACGGTTTTCATTGTTCGCAGTCTTTGTTATTATTATTATTTGCATTGGGATCCTCTTTAAAGATCCATATTTTACTTTCTGGAAGCATTGGAATATCATAAAACAGTGCGTAAGTTATATCACCAGTTATAATTTTAGATTTAATGCGATATCCACCAATACTAAATATAACTCAACCTTTCTTAACTGATTCTGACACGCTCTTATTATTTTAATGTTCTAATAAATTACTGGGAACTCTCCAACATGTTAATTTTTGCAAATGCATTTCCTTATGATTAGCTATATGTATAGTGGTGGATACAATCTTAAGTCCTTTCGCAATAATTTAGTAAGATATAGTGATTATTGTGGATTAAATTTTTTTATTTGGTAAACACATTTTGTTAGTCTATAGCTGACAAGCAACATCTAGTGTGTTCTTCCACTTGAAGAAAATTTCGACATTTATGAATTTCTCTAAACTATATGAATACTGTAGCTCGATATCGAACCATAAATTAAGTGTAGATGTAATGAGTTCTTCTCGATTTGTGTAAAAATAATAAGGCAATTCAAATATCTTCTTTTTTTCAATATTTTATTCTGTGATAACTAAATTATGTTTTACCCAGACGCAAATGTCTTCAAGTACCATATCTTCATATTTTTTTATTTGACCAACAATTTTTTAAGTTTATCATTTGTGCCTTTAAAAATATTTCAACGTTACACTTGTATTTCCACTACTTTTATAAAAAAATAAAATTCTGCTGAAACTCTTTCCAATTTAATAACCTCCAAGAGGATCAAAATTAAGTTCTTCAAAGGTTCCCAGCTTGGTTAAGCCCCTTTATACTCTTCCGGAAATGCTTAGAATGTAACCATGTTTAAGTGTTTTAATTTTTTTTTCATTCTTAAAGTAGTACTTAAAAAGATTAAGTTTTTTTATGAGGAATTTAGATTTTTTTATGCTGCGAGGACTGGAATGTCTAAGAAAGAAAAATCCCTTCTCTCAAGTAGCTCTCGACGAAGTAAATGAATTGCCTGAATCTACATAAGTATTTGTACACTAAAAAAAAGTCAGCTGTTCAATTAATAAAAAGTTTGAATGATGAGGCTACATAATTCAAAAAAGCTACTATTTTTACTCATTTAATCTTATGTATTTATTTATACCTAAATGTTTTTAAATCCCCTTTAAATATTGTATTTTCTCAATAAAAAAATGCAGAAAAATTTTACTTTGCATTTTTAATTTTTGAGCCCTATTTTATCATATTTAAATTTTATCCTGAATTTAGCACAATAAATTCTAAAGATAACTTTATTTGATTATATAACCTGTTATGGAGCATAGGATCTCACTTTTTAATTTAAAATCGTAATAACACTACATAATAATTTTAGCCTATAGTAACAATGTGATAAGAAATACTATTATAAAAATTAGATCTGATATCTAGACAATGACTGCAGTGAAGAATGAATTCAAATACTATTATAATTAGTATGGCAGATTTTACAGGTAACATATGCTGTTTATTGTTATAAATCGTGAACTTCTGAAAAATTTCTATATTGCTAAACAGAGGTAGAAATATAACAACGGTCTACCACGAGGTCTGTTCTCTCTAAATCGAGTTTTCTTCTGTCCAGCCAAATTGACACTTTAAGCTGAAATGAATGCCAGTACAAAAACAGTCAGTGAGATAGTTCAAATAATGGAGATGATATTGAGAAGACGTTGTCACATTAATTAATGCTTGAATCATAGTTCAGTATCCACTTGTATGATGCAAAATCAAGATGGATTTTTTTTTGGCAAGTTTGAGAGGTTGCATCTCATTTCAGAAAAGAACCAATTGATACTTCAGTGACAAGTTGTTTATCTTGGCTGGGGTATTTATTTGATCCACCTACTTACCGGTCCGCAGCTACACCGTACATGCATTAGACGACTGAGGAATCCGGACCATACTTTAAGGGCTTTTATTCTTGTCCTTTGTGGCTTGTGACGCTGCTATACTTCCCATTTGGCTTGTCTTGTCCGCATAATGCGTACTCATTTCTAGCATTTATTTTATAAAAAAGTATATTATTGCAAATAGCTGTTTGAAATCGTTTCCTGTCCGCTTTAACGGCTTTTCCATCCATGATGCTTTTGGATCCCTCATGTTGGTTTTGTTGCTCATGTCACCTGTCTGACATAGTCAGATCGAGGCCCACGAAATTCATCGTGGCAATGGGCTAGATGTACGCCTGTCGTTGGCCTTAGCCTTGAGCACCATACAGGTAACAGTACGATTTAACTCGGTGAAATTCCCGAAGGGATGATAGAGCATTACGATAGATGGCGCCACCATCTATCTCCATCTCCACAATTTAGGCATGGAACTGAAGTGGAGGGAAATTTTCTCCAGTTCTCTACACTCGTCATTCAGCCCACAAGACTTTCGGACCCACTGATTTAACGAGCACGTATTCCTTGTATACTCGGAGGGTATTTGGCGGTACGGGCATCGAACCCAGGCCTTCCGGTCTGGAGTCCGGTGCTCTAACCACTAGGCTACCTATGGCCTCGGATCCCTCATGAACCCTTAAGATGAACTAGATCTCCACCTCAACCACCATGAGAAGGAGTGACAGAGGTTGACTTATTGGAAGATATATGTATTCTGACAATCTATATATTCTGATAAAAAAAACTTTCAGTGATTCTAGACTCGTTTGACTAGAAATGCTACTAACTAGGGTAGGATTGCTTTTGGCTTCGTTGACTATCGGAATCATACTTGGGGATGTATAGGATAGTGGTGAGATATATTAATACGATTTTCGCTCTCGAAACTGCCAAAAATCATAACCAGCAGAATCATTTTATTCAACAGTAGGACACATTTCGATAACTTACATAACATCCTTACAGCACATTAAAGCACCTCCGATATTCCGCGCTCAAAAGAATTTCGCTTCTATTCATGATCTTAGGGAAAACACATTTCAACAGTAATATTTCCAAACCTTTGCCATCTTATTCGAAAATTCTGCTTTGAATGTCAGAGTTTTCGTCAAAAAAGCATGTTAGAGGTCTTTGGTCCTCCTCGACATATCCTACTTTTCTAGGATTTCATTGATCCAACTTGGCAGTTAAAAAGTTTTGCAAGAAATCCCTCTACGGCAGGGCTGGGCAAACTTTTCCAGGGCGTGGGTTACTTCTTTTTTTTTCAAGGTGTTGCGGTCCACTCAATGGTGTAAGTGTGGTGAGCTAAGAAAAAGGGGTTCACAATGTTTATTATAACTTAATAATAAATACGGAATATGGACTTACCTACATAACTACAATGAGCCGTGGGTAGCCTAGTGGTTAGAGCACCGGACCGGAAGGCCTGAGTTTGATGCCCGTACCGCCAAATATACCCTCCGAGTACACGCGAAGCACGTGCTCGTTAAATCAGTGGGTCCGAAAGTCTTGTGGGCTGAATCACGAGTGCAGGGAACTGGAGAAAATTTTCCTCCAATTCACTTCCATGTCTAAATTGTGGAGGTGGAGATAGGTGGTGTCGCCATCTATCGTTCCTTCGGGAATTTCTCCGATCTAAATCGTACTGTCACCTGTATGGTGCTCAAGGCTAAAAAGCCAACGACAGGCATACATCTAGCCCATTGCCACGATTAATTTCATGGGCCTCGATCTGACTATGTCAGGCAGGTGGCATGAGCAACAACAACTACAATAAAAAAATCTTACTCTTTTAAGATCACGTTTAAATTAAGATGCAAGTTACAAACATAATAATAATTACTACAAATATAATAATATCAAATGATGCATTTATGATGTAAAAATATTCAAAATCCATTCAAAAATAAAACATTTTTTTTTCTACAGTTAGTTCTCGAAGTTATAGTCAGTAGAAGACTTAGTCTGCATATTGTCAGCCAATCTTGAATATTTCGGTATATAATTACGAACAGCCAATCTTCTTACGGTCACCCCAAAAGTCCACCGGCCGATCGCGATCGACTTAATGTCCACCCCAGCTCTAAGGACTTCCATCAACTTCACAAATCAACCTCAAGCAAAATAACAACTTGCATGGAGATCAGAGATGGCTTAATATCTTATTCATCTATGTGTGGCAAGTGTGTGTAATACATGCTTGCCTCTGAAATTTTATATCTGATCATTCATTTTTCTATACAAGTACATCTTATCCACAGATTTTAAACTTCTTTGAATAATTCCTTCTTGGTATATTTTTATTACTTGCTTGATTTTTTTTTTTTTTTTTTTTTTTGTCTAAAATGTGCAAATATTATAAGACCAAGGATTCACATACATAATATTAAAAATTATTATTTAAATATTCTGAAACCTCGAATTCTTCTAATCCATAAATCCTATCATTTTTTTGTATTTAAAATTTGAAATATATTAATTTTAGAGATTATACTTAAAATGTTTAAATTTTTGTCATCTTAACTGCCACTTTTTTTTTGCCCGAGGTATAGAAGAAAAAGGTATAAAAATGATATCGATGGTATTCAGTTGACTTGTCATCATAGATTATTGATATGTTCCAATAATAATTGGTAATTTCATCTCATAATGAATTATCATTTTTAAAAAGATGATTTTATTTTGAAACATACTTTATCAAAATATATAGGTATATTTAATCAATTTATACAGAACTAAATGAACGGTTTATTGAATACCGCCTTCTCACCATGTAAATCTAATCCCAAATCTCTAAGGTGTAGGCAGGTATCGCATTAGCATGATTAGACTAGTTAGAAGCAATTATTCTAAATATCTCGCCTGCAGGGTTACTCAAATTTCCTCCATTGAAATTAGAAATTCTAATTCTTACATATTCAAAATGAATAATTATAAAGATACTATATTGTATAAATTAGATAATTTTAAGTTAAATTACATATTTCAACAAAAATATTGAGTGCATATTAATATAGAGTATATTGCTACTATATGCGATATCTTTATAACCTACGTACGTAATTTTTCTGTACTATCAGATTTACCATTTATTTATACTCTATTTTAATTCGTAATAACCTAACTTTTAAATCAAAAATTATAAATATGATTGATTTCTTAACTTATATACATGAATAATATATATATATATATTATCTTCATAATGTAATTTTTTTATATAGAAGATATAATAATGTCTGTGTTGTTCATTAACTTTTGATCATCCACACGCAAAACCATTTTAAAAAGCACTGCCATAGCTAATCCTGAGTAGGCCCCGTATATCAAAATTTCTGAGATCCACATTTTGGTCGGGGCCCTTAACATGTTACTATTTTTACTTAAATATATTGAAGCCCCTGTAGCTTAGAGACGCCATACAATTGATACGGCCGACACGGAGGTACCTACGCCCCTGCTAAAAAGTCATTAGACCCATATATAGAGAGAGAGAGACAGTTGTGATATGGTCGATCTTTGTCGACCATATCGTTGTGGGTCAGCATAAGTTAGAGGTGTGGGATTCTCGAAATGAAGAGACATTTTAGAATTCTTAATATGACTTTTATTAAGAGTTTAACTTAAATTACTTATATATTGAACAAACTTATATTAAGTGAGAATAAACCAAAACACGTAGCCGTAGTTAACACAGATCACGCAATTGGATCACTTATCTAAATAACTATATTATCCGCCTACTCTCAATCCTAATAATATTTCGAATTCGGAAAATAATCTTCCTACCTTGAATTTCCGCAACGGTTCAATCAACTTCAGATATTCAGTTAGGCTCGAGTGCAATAGTATGCACCTTGTAGTATTGGCTAGATGTCCGTGATTCTTGGGTAGGCCGCATAATTACACTTCTACCTTTTTCAAACTGAACTTTCTCTAAATTGCCATTAATCTTGGCCGTCAAAGAACCCAGAGGTTATGTTAGAGAAAGGACGCGTGAGCCGTCACACAGTTTACAGTAAAATCTTTCCCTTTTCCATTCTAGTAATCAACCAATACTTCTCATGGCTTTATATTTTAGTTATAAATATTACAGTTTGTTGTTAACAGTAAATTTTTGTTATTCATGACTTGTTTTATATAGATAATCTAATTTAACATCAATACCTGTCATGATGAATAATAACTCACAAGAGAGGTAATGCTTAAAATTAAAACAATTCTCAAGAGAATGTGAAACATGATGTGTTGAAAAAATATTCATACTTAAATAAATAATTATTAAATTAAGTACAGAAAATAACCTGTAGCCTTTTGAAAAAACTTCTCATATTAGCAATGTAACTTTTTAGGATAATAATGTGATACATGAAGTTGCTTAATTAAATAAATTTATTTTAATGTAATAAGGATGTGACATGTAATGTAAGAAATATAATGTAATTTAAAAATTATAAAACCTTAAAAATAAAAAGGCGAAATGTGATAAATCCTTAAGAAAATCTATCCGTTGCAAATAAACATTATGTTTCACAATTCATATAAGAACGACTTGTAGAAAAATCGTTTTTTTATCATGATGCGAAAGCTGTAAATTTAAATTTAAGTTCAAGATCAACGTTTAGTTTTATCCGTTTGTGTAATTCTCTCAGGAAATTTCGGTGCACAAAGAAATAAAAAACTGGTTTTACGTAATTGTATTTAAAAAACCATGGATTTTATAAATAATGTAAAAAAAAGCAATAACATATATTTAATACCACTCAAATTATTCAAATTAATTTGCTATTTTAATAAATTCATGGAATAATTCCATTGTCTTACGAAAATTTTGAATTTTTTTACATGGAATATAAATTTTACAAAGGAAAAAACCTTTTTTAAAAAATATATTTTGTTTACAGTGTGTTTGGTAACTATACTGATTCATGTTCCACATATACTTCTAAATACAAATATTTTGCTTCAGCAACCTTTTTTTTTTAAATATATTTTGTTTACAGTGTGTTTGGTAACTATACTGATTCATGTTTCACATATACTTCTAAATACAAATATTTTGCTTCAGCAACCTTTTTTTTAAATATATTTTGTTTACAGTGTGTTTGGTAACTGTACTGATTCATGTTTCACATATACTTCTAAATACAAATATTTTGCTTCAGCAACCTTTTTTTTAAAATAATTTAATTCTAGTGAGCATAAGTTTCAAATTTCACACTAATTAACTAATATGTAGCTCTAGATACGCCCCCACACAATGCTTTACTTTGCCCCTTTAGTGTTATGCGATAACCTGATATTTATTCCTAATGATGAATTTCATGCTCAAATTTTAAGTGATAAATAAAACAAAATCCAACCAATAAAATAATTGAATCTGGTAACTGGAGAGGAAAGAAGCTAATTTGTTAAGAGCCACTTCAATAATTTGAAGTACAAGACCTTTTACTTATTTCAAAATCAACAGCGACATTGTTCAATTATCGAATTGAATTAAAAAATAGTGCAATGAATACAAGTACGTACTTAAATGATTAATTTTTTTAAGTGGTTAAGCACGCTCTTTTTGAATTCAACCACAGAATTTTTTTTTCTGAATTGGGTATTGTTTTTATTCATTTTATGAAAAATAATCGATAAAAGATTTGTGTAAGCTTAATAGTAATTAATTTTAAGTAATTTAAAGCCTTTAATTAAAGCCCAATTGGATCATATTTTAATAAAGTCATCTTTTCTTTCATTTCGAGATAAAATTAAAACAATAACAATAGAAAAATATCGACAAGAAGTATTAATACAGCTTTAACTTATGCCAAAAAATTTCTTTTTTTTACTAAATAATATATATTCTTTTTATTTTATACATTTTGCGTTTTCTGCAATAATAAATTTAATTGAATTCCAAAATATTTTATTATTGTATAAATGAAGAGAGAGAAGCTTTTATAGATATTTAAAATATACTTTTTTTTCTTCTAAAGGTCGTATTCAGCAAGAACAACATTTGAAAATTAAATTTATACTTTAAAAAATATTGTTTTTTTTTACACAGTGGATTCATTCAATTTTAATCATTGTGTATTAAATTTTGGTTAAATTAATTTTCCTTTTAAAAGCTTGAACAAAGAAAAATCTTAAAAATCAAGAATAAGATATATTAGTCAAACAAAACGTTTGAACAGTTATCAATTTCCTAGCCTTAAAACACCTGAAACAAAATAAATGATTTCCTTTATCACTTTTAAAATAGGATTCATCCATTTTTAAGAAGGAAAAAAAAGGTTTTTATCTTTTTATTTTAATTATTGTCATGTTCTAATTATACTGACAGATAGTTTTTAATAAATTTCCAAAATATTTCATTAACTTTATGAAAATGCAAAAAGAATTTTGATTTGATCATCATAACTGCGTGAAATTCAGTTTTTTATATCAATACATTGTAGTTTTATCTATTAGATGAAAACTACTGCTTGTTCAAATACATTTGATATTTTTCAACTAACTTTTTCTTTGTGTATTTCACAAAGATTTTCATGAATTGTCTTTTGTACAGAATGTAAACATCGACTTATTTGTAAGTCTGTGAAATGCATTAGAATATTGTCTCTCAGAATTTTTCCTCCCGTTTTAATAATAATGCAACGCTTTTCTTTTTATCTTTTCAAGAATTGCATTACATAGCTGTTTTTTTCTGCTAATGAAATGTTCTGCTATTTTAATTATATTATAATTTTTTACGTATATTACATAATACAAAAATAATATTAGTTATTCACGTGACAGTTTTTTTAACTCAATGATTTCAATAATGAAATATTTTTTTAATAATACATGAAAATATCCTTTCTTTCGCTATACATACTGAATTCGGATAGATATGCCGGATATTATCTTTCTTTCAGCAGAATAAAATGTATTTATAAATGCATTTCCATAAAATAATGTTATTGATTTTTTGATTAATTTTCTTGGAATGTTTTAGGACAGAAATGTGTTTTCTGACATAGACAATTTATTAAATCGTGACATTAAACACAGTGAATATGAATAAATTAAAAAAAAACATTCAAATGTTGCGTGTTTGAATAAATTTGAATTTTTCAGAACGTACAAAACATTTCATCTTTTTCTAACTGCGTAGGTTTAAAAATTAATCAGAGTTGAATTTAAGAAATTTTTGAAAAATTTAACTGCACGCGCGAAAGTCTTTTATATGGAAATAATCTCTTTGTGGCTTCCCCCTTCATCATAAACGCGATTTTAAATTATACAGAAGTTTGTTCAACTTAAGCCATGGTATTCTGTCATACCTATATTAACTCTACATTAATCAATAGATAATTTCATTAATCATTTGAAGTTAAGACATATACTTTTCCTATTCCGGCGAATCAATTAATGTAAAAGCCTTTAGTTAATTACTAAATTCAATGTCAGAATTAGCATGCCTTTTGTGAATTTTACATGAATGTCAGACATAGTTAAGTTTATTAAAAGTATATATCCATTCATTATCGGGGCTTATTCAAAGGTTGCTTTTTGTTGAGGGAAATTAAGTTATATGCATGCTGCAGACTATCAAAGTAACTCCCTAACGATATAAATTAAATTTAGTTAATATTTATCTTTAGAACCTTAATGTGGCTGACGTAATAAACTTGTGGCAATCTTCTTAAGTGAAGAAAAAGGCTAAACAGGTGTCAATAATGTTTATCATAAAAAAAATCTAGCTACTTTTTCCTACTCTTAATTTTACCTTTATTAATTCAATAAAATTTTATTGTGTATCTACATAGCGTATTTTATTGTATATTCACTAGACTGGATTGAACTTTATTTTTAGGAAAAATACATATGACATTTACTAAGATTATTTTTATTGCGCCTCGCGTTGTATTTAATTTTTGTAAATCTTTCAAGTTTTTTTTATGCTTAAGTTTTAATTTCATATTATGTAATTTTTTTAAAAAAATGTATCATTCTATCGAGCAATAATCTGCACACAAAGCTAAAATAAATAAGTTTGCCCTTTCTTCAAGATCAATCACAATTGTAATAATTCTATTAATACAAAAAAGTAAAACTGAAAAACGGCTAAAGAATTAACCAATTTTGAAAAAAAAAATTCTTCAATGTGAAAACACTTTAGTAAATATTATTTGCATGTAAAATAAATCTGTATGAAATCTTATAACATCTCGAGAAAAAAAAAAGAATTTAGAATTTATTTTATGTAATAAAAAATCTGGAAAAAATATTTTAATCAACGTGCGTTGATTTTTACTTTATTCAATTACAATACTTTAAACGTTCACTACTAAGAAAAACTGAATATTAAAATTGTAATTTAAGTGGGTGTCAGATAAACTTATGTAAAATATTAAAATAAAATTATTTAAGAGAGAAAAATTTATACAAATTCTAAATTTCACTTATATTGGGATACAAGAATAGAAAAATGATACGAACTAAAATGAACGATTTATTCTTTTCCACGCAAAAATACAGACGATATATTATCATTTAGTGTTGCTATGATAAACAAGATATGTTAATTAGAAAAATCTTCAAAAAGTAAACTTATTTTACCATAAACACACAAGCATCCAAAAGTTACGCATAATTGTTGTTTCTTGAAGTAGGGTGTGATATAAAAACCAAGACAGAATAAAATTTGCATACTTAAATAGAATTCTATTGCAAGCAAAAGAAACAATTCAAGAAGCCCCAAAATAAATTTGTTACTTAGTTTATTCAAGTAGCATAAAATGGCTAAAAAGTCAAATATTAGTCAATCGCATCAAAAAAATATAATAGCTATAATAATAAGAATATTATTAAAGTTTATAGTAGGAAATATGATCACCTCTTGGTTGAATACAAGTATCACGATGATATTTCATGCTACAATTGAGAATATGGATCATTTGCGACGACAGCTTCTGTCACTTCTGCAGCAGAACGGTTTTGAGCTCAACAAAGCCCCTTGATGGAGACTAATGAGTTGAAACTTTTCGTCCATGTACGTTCGAAACATTCTCAATTGAATTTAAGTTTAGGGTTCTTGCTGGTCATTGCGTGTGGTGCGTAATATCTTCAAAATATTCCTCTAAGAGTTTAGAACGATGTGGTGTCACATTATCATTCAAGAATAAGAACTATAACCCCTTGATATTTCAGAAAAAAATATCGTAATGTTCTATAACCTCTCATTCCTGTACTTCAGTGCTTCTCAAACTTTCAATATTTGTGACCCAATATTCAATCATAATTTTCATCTTGTCCCCCTTCATACAAATAACAATGCATTGAATTCAATAATACTATACTTTGACGCTAAAGCTACATTACGACTTTAACCTCTTTAGTGCCACCGGCGTACATATACGTCTAGCTCTACCGGTGCGTTAAATGCCCCGGAAGCATATATACTTTCATGTAAGATCTTTTCTGCGCACTGCTATCCATAAAATAAATTCCGAAGGCTTTAGAATACAATAATAAAACCTTGAAAGTTTTTTGCGAAGGATTTACTTATAAGGATTTCCTTATTTTTATTCCTTTTCTTCCGTCCCTCTCCCAATCAATACATCACATACGCGAGCCTACGTAGAAAACGGAGGCATTGGTGAGAGAATCGGGTAACTTTTAATCGTCATTTAAGGGGTTATTTATAATATTCATAATTTTTATATAATTTTATACATAACAAGCCCATGGAGTCACTGGCAATTATTAAATTTTTTCTTAACTTAGTTTAGTTAAATTAATTATAAAATACATTGTGCACAGAGAGTACTGATACATTTATAAGTGTATTATATCAGTGTGTATATGTTAATTTTATTATTTATTAAATCAGAATGTGTTTTTTGTTTGTTTACTTTCAGTAAATTAATAATTTTTTCAAACAGTCTTTTATTTTCGACTTTTCAATATGCTTGCCCCCTCTTCGCTGAATTATCATTTTCCCCTAGGGGGACGCGCCCCACAGTTTGAGAAAAGCTGCTGTAGTTGTTCCAATGACAGAACCTTTTCTAAAAATATGAATGTCCGTGCGTCAACCCACACTGAAGCTTTTGGACACTGATGTATATTCCTTAAACCACTCATTCTATAATTTACCTTATTTAAACTTTATAACAATTAATTTTCAAACTATGCCATTTATTTTCATTACTAAAATGAATGACAAAATTTAACCTCCAAAATTTATTTTTGGACAAATTTCCTGTCAACATATCATCTGTCACGTAAAGTATAGTGTCTTCTTTCTTAAAAATAAAAGATAAAACACAAGATCTCTCCTGTTGCTAGGGGGTTCGTCGTCTATAAACACATCAGTTGCTATAGTCACTTCTGTAAACCTAGAAGGTCAGAAAAATCAAAGGCACGAATGAATCGAATAAGTACTTCAGGGAATTTACTTCTTCATAGCAATTATGAAAAAAGATTTTATGACATAAACACACATGGATTTTTTGTCTCTACTTTATTTATTTCTTCTCTCTAATAAGTAGACCATTAGAAAAAACTTCTTACAAGAATTTTTTTCTTTACTAAAAATCACAGAAATAAAATGGATTTCTTACTTTTTACAAACGTTGGTGACTTATATACACGAAACATCTAATATGTGAGATGGCTTTTTTTTTTGTGTGTGGCATAATAGAAAATACTATGCATTTTTTTTCTTATTTTAATTATTTATTTCTAATTTGTCGTTCTCTGAATGCATGTTTAATGGAGTGGTAACCGATTCTACCGCCACTGATTAATATTTTACACAGAAAAAAAAGACTTTAAAAATCCAATAATAAATTCTAAGAAAATATCTTACTGGCTTATAAAAGAAGAGAACTATGTAACGTGGTTTAAATTGTGCCATTTCATCGATGGTACTCTCTTTTTCTGAATATTTTTCTTTCATATATATACAAAGGTGGCAAGAAGACCTGAAAATACTTATAATTTTGCTTTATTTTTGAGTTTGACTTATCTTTTGTATGAAATTATCTTACTATCTTTACTATTGTTACTGATTCCAATGTACTTTTTTAAGCTGATTTCAAATCTGTTTGTAGAATTTATGTAAACTAATATTATATTTATTGATATTTTGAAAACACCATTATAATACAAGCACAGGGGCATTCTAATAATGAGTGATTAGTTTTACCCAACCAATGAAATGCTCCGCTATTCCAAACAATCAAAAGAGCCAAAATAATGTAGGGTTGAAAGCAAAATGAGCATCTAGTACTATATTGAAAGTGAATGTGTTATGCAATTTGAAGTGCATGTGTGAAAAATATTGGAATGGTTGGTAATAGTTCGTTTCTTTCTGATAATAAAAAGTACAAAATAATACTGTTGGAGGAAGAAGGTTGTTCAATTCTCCCAACTGTTGCTGAAGTACCATATGGTATTTTTACTGTCCAGAGAACGTTGAAAAGATTCTCTAAAACAAATTCTACCGCGGGTAGGAAGCTATCTAAGTGACCGAGTAAAACAACTTTACATGAAGACAATGTATTGCACAGGATTTCACTTTCAAACAGAAAGCTTAATTCACACTACAAATTTTGAAACAGTGGACTTTGTCATCGAAAGTAAAATGATTCCCAAGAATTGTGAGAAGACTGCTGGAAATTGAATAACCATTATTCAAAATAATAAAACCATCAAAAATAATATAACTGGAAATAATATAACCATCAAAACCATTATTGACCGATTTTCAAAGCTAGAAGCAGTTAGTGTAAGTACGGGATCATTCATTATGGATTATTCAAGACTGAAAAAAAAAGGTAATATTTAGTGATAAAAAACCAGTTTTGTATTTCTAGCAACTTAGGTAGTGTCTATGTAAGAAGACACACTGATAAGGAATTCAGCCATCAGAATCTGAAACCCACAGTAAAGCACCCGATGA
Organism: Trichonephila inaurata madagascariensis; assembly: GCA_019973955.1. Taxonomy (NCBI): domain Eukaryota; kingdom Metazoa; phylum Arthropoda; class Arachnida; order Araneae; family Nephilidae; genus Trichonephila; species Trichonephila inaurata. The sequence goes on from BMAV01019580.1 coordinate 44,399, forward strand.
AAATGATGATCTGGAAGTGAATGTATTTTCGTGGTGTTGGAAGACTTCATGAAATGCGAGGAACAGTATAATCCTGCGATTACAATGAAATACTACAAAATAAGTAGCTACCAAAAGAGAGAGATCTTTTTGGCGATCATTTATCCTTTTTCAGGCTTATGATGTTCCATGTAACGGGGCAAAGGTAGACCAGAAATGATCCGAAGTCAATACTTTGAATAATATGAACTAGCCACGACAGTCTCCGGATCTTAATACGATAGGGAACCTATGGTTTAAAAGTTGGTATGATATTTCAACGAAAAAACTTTCAAACAAATGTGAGTTAATTGAAGCTTTAATATTTTTTTTTCAACCGTGTTGTCACGAAAGAACTTCTTATAAAATTGGGGCAATCAATAACAAAAAGAAGAAGAACCGTAGTTAAAGTAAGCATCTGGGCCATAAAAAATATTGATGTTCAAACATGCAACAACCATTTAATTTTCTTTAAATTTTTGTGTTGTTCAACTATGTATCTTATGTTATTCCATATACCTTTATTCTGTTTATACTACACATTCTTGTGCTTTGGCAGCTGTACTACAAAGAATACTTGAGGCATCAAAAAGCTATTAACAGATTTGAAATTAGCATAAAAATATTCATTAGAACCAATAATAATAATTAGAATGGTACGATATTTTCATAACAAAAAATTAAGTCAAGAATTAGGTAAAAAAATCAGTGTGTTCAGAACATTTGGACACCAATATATATATATACAGTCGAACATCTATATAAGGAACCTCTATATTGCGAATTTTTCTATTAAGTGCATTTTTTTCTAAAACCTTGAACATTTCACGATTTTCTTCGTAAACTAACCTCTCTATAGCGAAGTGCATTTTTTATATAACGAACTTTTTCTTTTGTGATTCTATTTTTGTTCTCCCTTTTTTGAAAGTATTTCTGAAAAAATTTCAAGTTATTCTCTTTTTAACACATTTTATGGTGGTCATAAATCTCGAACTGGTTTTATTAGATCCAAAGTGCCCGAGAACAATAGAGTTCTGGACGTTTCATTCAAGAAGTTCAACCTTTAATCCCCATTGCCCAGTTCACTAGAAACATCTTCGATATCCTCTTTCACCCTCAGTGGAGCTTACCCGTGTCCCCGTGCTCTAATTATAAAATAATGTAAGTTTAATATTACTTGTATGCTTTAAAATTATAAAATGTCCTTAAAATTCATTAATTTTAGAATAATATTGAAAATGCAGTGAATTTTTCGACATTCTTTTTTCTTGTTTTCTTTGCAGTTTTTCTTTCTTTCTTTCTTTTATAATGGGTAAGATATATAAAATAAGCATATATTAATTTTAAAAAAAGGTGTGAATAATTACTTTTTTTAATATATAGTGTTTATGAATTTAAAATTTGTTTTATGTGATTTATAAAGTATGCTAAAAGATGTACCTCTATATAATGAACTTTTTTTCGGGATTTAGTGACTTCGTTATATAGAGGTCCGACTGTATATATATGTATAAAAGTAAAAATAGCCATCATAGCACGGTAACTTAATGCTTTATTAAATTTAATTAAAACGTTATTCATTAAACTTAATATCAAAAATCCGTATCTTAGCGTATTTATAGACTAATAATAAAAATAAATTTATATATAAATCTATAGACTAATCCTAGAAATCTATTCACTAGTGGAAAAAAATCAGTACTTAAAGTCATTTGCATCATTTTCAGTATTTTTCAGATGAAATAAAAAAAGCTAAAGAAATGACAATACAAGCAATGACAATAGACAGCAATATGGAAACTCTTTTGGCCAAATTTACACCAAAAAGGAAGCTATGTTAAAGAAAAAATTACTGAAGATAAAATTGGCGGTTTCCGAATTGCCTACAAATTATGGATAATTCGACATTATTAATTATTCGTAGATTTCTGTTCAAATAAAAATTTAGGCAATCGATTGCTAAAAAATATACTTATTTTTCATGAGCTTTACTTAAATCGATACGAATTTAAAGTGGAATTTCACGTTGCTAAAATATATTCTCTAGATATTAGGTTTGTTATTGAATTCAAACATGAATTATGATACAAATTAACACGCGAGTAAGCACACAACATTTGCCGGTCCAAACAAGCAGGCAGAATAAATACAGGCAATTTTGTTCTCTGTATTCCTCATCCATAATTAACGTATGGATTATTGAACATAAATATTAACTATTGATTTCAAGTGACACAAAACAACTTTCATACTTTCTGTTATTACTGTATTAATATGTAAGAGCGCCTTTTCACGTGTAAAGTACAATGTTTGTTTGTAATGGTTATCAAATTATTGGAGTTTTCCTATCCAATACTACGAGTAAAACA
>BMAV01019580.1:65435-82178 GCA_019973955.1 Trichonephila inaurata madagascariensis
CATTTTGATTATAGATGGCGCTACAAACATTTAGAAAGTCACAGTTGATGGTAGATTCTTAAAATTTTCTAAAAACCAAAAAAAAAAAGAGACACACAATTACAGCGAGGCCTAAAATCGCAATAAGATTTCAGAATCCTTTACTTTTCTTGTCATAGAAATAAATTTTATCCAAATTTGAAAGGTATTTTAGGAATGAATGAAGCTTTTGATTGCAGAATTATTAAAAAAAAACGAGATTGCGTAATAAAATTTTTTTAAAAAATGTTTCTTTAAAAAATTTTTTATTTCCATTTTTATCAAAAAAAAAAAAAGCTTATAATTGTTGTTTCTTCTGCAGTACCTCGATAATTTTTATTTTAAAGAACATTTATTTCATACTTTTTAATTTATTTTTTTTATTTATCTAATTGTACTGAAATTTTTTTTAAGCAAATTGAAAAAAAATTGTGCTATATTTTGACAAAACGCATTTTTTATAAAACTGAACCAACGTCACTGAAGTACATTTTTTTATAATCATGTGTGAACAATTCTAAATATTAGCTCTGATTATATTTCAAAACAGTGTAAATTTAATTTTACTTATATTCTAGAATTTCAATAATATCTGATAATTAAAAACAATTTTAATTTAAGTTTATACGTTTTAATTTGCGATTTTACTCCAGTAATTAATTTATTTTTAACAAGTAAACTCTTTGTACGTTTATATTATGTCTCGATATGGTTGATCAAACAAATTACAATCAGTATGAGAAGTATATTTTATTAAATTCTTACTACTGATCGAATTTTGCATAAAAAAATCTAAACTTTTTCATGAAAATTAAATTTTTATGTTTGTCCACCATAGTTATTTACAATGATAAAAAAAAAAGTTATTTTTTTAATTTGTACTATTTCATTTGACGTCAATATAGATATAGCAAAAAAATTTTGTGACACTTACAAAAAAATATACCCTTAAAAAAACAAAATATATACTTTTCTGTAAAAAAAAATTTTAATCTGCTTGGCATTTAAATTTATGGAGTATATCGAGCACTGGAGTTCTACAGGTGCTCTGAATCATTCATCTAAAAAGCGAGTGCCTATGAGGTACCAGTGCATTCTGAAGAGGAAAAATGTAGTTCAGTAATAAAATAATTTAAAACAATGATTTTCTTTGTCAATTTCCTTAATTTTACTAGCTATTTCTGAAATTTTTATATTCGTTTTCAATGGCTCAACAGTCCTGGGTGGGCCGTGGCCTTCTCTAGAAGTCTTCTCCGGGCATCTCTCCTTTTGGCAACTGTTTTCCAGTTTTTAACCCTTAAAATATTAAGATTTTTCAATACAATCAATCCATTTTAATGGGTTCTGCCCCGAGGTCTATTTCCCATGGACTTTGCCAGAAAGATTTTCTTGCACAGCAACGACCTTCTTTCATTCTAGCCAGATAAGCAGCCCATTTAGGTAGGTTTCTGTAATTTGACAAATTTTACAATAACAAGTGGTTTGTAAATTTAAAAGCGTTCCACAAATTAGACCTTCTTCTCCATAATTTATTCACTTGAACATCACCAACGTAAGATCTTTCTCTCGAAAATTCCCTAAACTTCATCATCACTTAAAGATGCCCAAGTCTCTGATGCGAAAGTCAGTACAGATCTTATAAGACTTTTGTAAAGAAGCAATTTAGCTCCTAATTTGAAAAAGCTTTTTATATTATATGACTTAAAGTGTTTTTCTGCAAAGCTTTTACATTAATGTCACAATCTTGAGCAAATCGATAAAACTCAAAATCTAAAACGTGGCAACATTCAAAGGTTTTAAATTATGTGGGTAGCAAAGATAAATTTAAATATTTTATACTTACTATATGTATCATCAAAAATCTGAAAATAGAGCTACAAAATGTTTATTAAAACATTTATTGCACATCTTTATATTAATCGCGTCAGAAAAAACTCTGCTAGAACATGTCCTTCTATCAAGAATATTAATTTAATTAGTATTAGTATTTGGCAATATTTTTTAATTAGATGTTTACTGTTTTCTTAAGGGGGGAGAGTTAAAGTCTGTATTAGTAGCAGAGGCAATCTTAGGATTCTCGAGGAATCTTTAAATCACTCAGACATGTTTGGGTAGTCAGGGAGGGGCGTTCAAAATTTTGGGGGTAATAGAATTAAGACAAATTCAACAATTGTTTTTAGAATTAAAGTTTATTTTCTCTAATGGGGCAGCGGATTGGTACTTTTAACTTTTCAGACCTAGTACATTCCCCAGGAGCTGGTATCATTTTTTAGTGCGACACCCTTAAGGCGATACCAATTACCGCAAGTAATTTTGACGCTCAGTTTCTTCCCCAGAGGAAGGCACCTGAGCTCTGACGATGCGAAATTGTACTTAGCAATTTAACTTTGCCCAGAGAACCCATGCGAAAAGGGTACTCAAGGGATTTTTTACATGCCGCATAAATTTTCTGAATCATGAAAATCCTCCGACTGGAGCCGGGGTTGAACCTGCAACCTTGGGTGCAGAAGGCCCGTGATAAACCAATTATGCTACCAGAATTAAAGGAGAAATTCACATAGAATTATTTCTACGCTTGTGAATTCGTTTAGCAAAACAAACAAAAAAAGTATCACAATTGTTTGTGAGACGGAAAATATTTTATCGACACTATGAGAAACGTTTGGGATTTAATAATAAATTGCTATTATTTATTTCTTGAATGGTATTTCTTAAAAAACAATATGAAAAAAATCGGCTTATTACACATATATGGATTTCTTAAACAGATATAAGTACCAAATAGCACTTGATATGAATTTTATGATGAATTTTCTTTCGTCTCAAAAGTTTAGTTAAGTAAAGATCAATTTTACAGATAAAGAATACGCTCTTAATAGGAATGCCTAAATTCCAGCCATGATTAGATAACCTTAACTTTACTTAAGCCAATACCTCCTTCTCAAAAAATTCGAAAACGCACAGCACGATAATTCAGTGCATTTCAGTGACTTTCGTATTTTTATCATTGTATACTCGAATTATATAAGTATCTCGTAAACTCAAAACTAAGTATATTGCAAATTTAAACCGCCTTTATATACAAATTAAAACTTATGAAAGAAATAAATTTTTTATAAATCACACACAATTGAATTTTTACAAAAACATTTTTAACCTCTTAACTGCCAGGCCCGAAATTATCCCGGGCACGACACTCGTGCTCTAAAATGTCACGCCCGAGCATTACACGGGTTAATTTTATTTTTGAGTCCATCTTATACCCGAATACAGGTCGGGAGAAGTTTATTTCGGCTTCATTTCTTTGTCAAGCCCTAATCTATATCGGGGAAAGTTAATTTGCGCTTAATTCAATAGATGTGTTTGATGAGCAATTTTCGTCATGCTTCCATAACCTTAAAATATAAAAAAAATTTTAAGCCAATTCCTACTTAGATCAACAAAGAAAAATTTAGCTGCTTTTTATTAAAGAGTTGTAATTAATATAAATATGTATATACATGTGACAGAATCACAAAAATGTCCAATTGTCATCCAAAACAATCGTGTATATAAAATTTCAGTTCAACTGAATGCTTTAAAACGTGAGAAAAAAAACATTTTCAAGTTTTGACACAAGTCGCCAAAATGGTCGCCAAAGATTATGCCAACGTGGCTGTATTTGTAATTCTTTAAATAATTAATTTTAATCAATTAATTTTTATTAATTATAATTAAATTATTGTATTGTCATCCAAAATAATCCTGTATATAAAATTTCAACTCAATTGAGCGCTTTAAAATGTATTTTATTAACGATTGAAAATTCCACCAAGATAAATAAATATTTAGAGAGTGCGAGCTAATAGTAGTAGGAATTGAAAAATGAAAATATACTCAAGCAAAAGAGTGTGTTTGACTAATATCTGACAATGGGAGACGTAGAATGCTGTGATCAGGAAATATCCTTTCATCCGATAATCTTAAAATGCCAGAAAAAATATTATAAAGATATACTTTTACATTTACTACACAAGGTATTTTGGAACTCATTTTTGCGCTATAAGAATGTAGTTGGGAAACGTATTACATTTTTAGAATTTCGAATCCATGTCGTAGAAGCTCTTTTATTTAAATGCGTTAACCTACTAAAGAATGGACAAAAGAATCCTGGCAGACCACCTACAGTAGATAACCCTGCCCGTTTTAGAGATGAACATGTTGCATCCCATATTCCACCTACTCTTGCGAAACGTGAGTATATAAGACAGTGCAAAGTTTCTAGATTAAAACGGGATGCAATTGGAAGCAAGATAATGAATTAAATACGAGTCTGGTGTAATGATTGCAAAGTTGGTTTGTGCTTGGAAAAGTGTTTCTAGTTATACCACTCTGAACTGAGTTACTGAATTACTAATATGAATTCATTTTTATTTATTTTTATTTTATTATTTTTTTAGAAAATAAGGCTCCACCAGAAACGAGCTTCACCGCTCAAGCGGATATGTAGTTTCTACAAAGCCTTAAAAATTGTTATGCATGTAATTCAAAACAACAATTTTTAACTGCTTAGCATATTTTATTTTGTAATGAACTTTTGATTTCTGCCATACAAAAAAAAATTCACAATTTTTGTACCCAAATCATCAAAATAAATTGACTGGTAAAGAGTTAATGGTTTATTTATTTCTATTTCTATCTCTGATATATATAAGAATCAGCGTAAAAAATATTTATTTCATTTCAAATCTAGCTGCAGGATATCGTAAAGTTAATTATTTAAAAAAAATCAAATCATAATTAGGTGGGAAAATTGCGACACGTCTTTATTTATAATCACTATAACCAAGTAAAATATTTTCCGTAGATATTAAAATAGTTTTTCTTGACAAAATAAAAACGCTTTTTGAAAATTATAAAAACTTCATTAAAAAAAATCAAATATCTTTTTGATTGAAATAAACTTTTTAAAATTATTATTTTATTTTTCAAAGATATATACGTGATAATATTTTGAAGCATTTTAATATTCGTTTTTTCGTTTCATTTAGATCATATAAAAAAATTCAGACTGAAAATTAAATTAATTTTCAAGAGTGACGTTAACTATAATATCACTAAGGTGAGACGAAATTATGGAAAAAAGGAAATTGTGAAATTTGAAATTGGTATTGATTCATTTTCTTAATTTTTAGGAGTAAAATGCATTTCTAAATTAATCAAAAAAATATTTCGGTGGGCTTTTTTTCCTGAAAAAATTTAATCTATAAAGCAATGCTGCACAAAGTATGCATATTAACGATAAATAAAAATCACGATTATGATTATCTTCAGTCCTGGTTAGTTAAAATACGAGAATACACGGAAAAAAGTGTCAGTTGAAAGCAAAATTTATACCTAAAAATAAATTTGATAATTAAAACCGCAAAAATTATCATCACAAATATTATAGAATAGGGTGGACCAAGGTTAAATGGAGAAATAAAGTTATTAATAATTAGAACCTAATTATGCGGAAAAGATGTTCTGTGGCAGGGGTGGACAAACTTTTCCAGGGTACGGGCTACTTCTAATTTTTTCAAGGTGTTGCAGTTCACCACTGGCGTAAGAGTGGTAAGCTAAGAAAAAAGTCTACAAAATTTACGAGGGTTGGGGCAAAAGTCATGGCGACTATTTTTTTTTTCTTGAAGATACCAGTATGGTTGGAAAATGTGACATATACAGACGAAAGTTCAAAGTGTTAAATACATGTGCGAACAATGGATAGCACTAAAATATCGTAACACACTAATTTATTACGGTAGTATGTATAGGCCGTGAGTAGCCTAGTGGTTAGAGCACCGGACTCCAGACCGGAAGGCCTGGGTTCGATGCCCGTACCGCCAAATACCCTCCGAGTACACGCGGAGCACGTGCTCGTTAAATCAGTGGGTCCGAAAGTCTTGTGGGATGAATCACGAGTGCAGGGAACTGGAGAAAATTTCCCTCCAATTCAGTTCCATGCCTAAATTGGGGAGGTGGAGATAAGTAGTTTCGCCATCTATCGTTCCTTCGGAAATTTCTCCAAGCTAAATCGTACTGTTACCCTGTATGGTGTTCAAGGCTAAAAGCCAACGAAAGGCGTACATCTAGCCCATTGCCGCGATAAATTTCGTGGGCCTCGATCTGACTATGTCAGGCAGGTGGCATGAGAGCAACAACATTACGGTAGTATACAGGGCAATATGGCCTTCACGGTGCAAAAGAATGACAACACGGTACACATAAAGTTGACATGACAAACCTGGGTCTAAAGATCCCTAATGTACTGCATGACCCTTAATGTAATCCATGAGCTGCTCGATGACCGCACGTGCCAAGTTGGTCCGCACACTGACCGGTCATCCCGAACATAGCTCATCACTGGTTTGCACACGTCCTTGCTGAAACTATCCTATCCACCGTGCTACTGTACGGTATGGTAGGGCATTATTCCCAAGGGCTTCCACTAATTCACTCTGTCATTCCATCGCATTTCTCTCTCGGAGGACGGCTATTTTGATGTAAGTGCGCTGCTCAACACGGTTACTTCCATCTTGCACGGCACTCACCAACTGACTGATTTCACAGCCCTCACTGAGCTACTACCAGCTATCACAGAGCCATTTAATGTTTTGCATACACGCTATGCCTGCAGATCTTCCACACGACACATATACGTTTGTGATCCGTTCACATATTTACAGGGGAAAAAAAATAGTTGCCATGACTTATGCCCCAACCTTCGTATTATAACTTAATAATAAATACGGAGTATGCACTTACCCACATAACTACAATAAAATAAACCTACACTTTTTAAGACGCTGTGTTTAAAGCAAAACGCAAGATATACAAACATAATATTAATAGACACAAACGTAATAATATATCAAATGATGCATTTATTATCAAATAATTCACACACACACACACACAAAATACATTAAGAAATAAATTATTTTCATCTACATAGTTATAGTCAGGAGAAAACTTCAGGCGGCCACCTCAAAATGTCTTGGGGTCCACCAGTCGATCACGATCGGCTTAATGCCAACCCCTTGTCTACGGTGGGGAAATTAGGAAAAAATACGCGGAAAAATAATTTCAAAATTTAATATTGCCTCAAAAGGGGATGAATTTTAGAAAAAATGAAAAGAGGCTTAATTTTGGTTTGATGATTTTAGTCTCAAAGTAAAATTATTTTTCTATAATTTAAGTAGCCAAAAACGATGATTATTGATAAATGAGTACAAAATGTGCATTGCAACATTTTACAACCCCAGCATCGTACAATTTAGTCGAATTCAAGCTTTTTTCCGTACTATTTCCCTTTATCATGCACTCCAATGTCGACAGCATACTTTTTTAATTCCTACTATTAGCTCACACTCTCTATTTATTTATCTTGATGAAATTTTCAATCGTTAATAAAACACATTTTAAAGCGCTCACTTGAGCTGAAATTTTATATACATGATTATTTTGGATGACAATACAGTAATTTAATTATAATTAATAAAAATTAGTTGTTTTTTGGCGACTTGTGTCAAAACTTGAAAAAAAAATTTGGGGGCGTAACTATTGTTTGGCGTAAAAATACGATAATTCAATTATAATTAATTAAAATTAATTTACTGGGACTAATTATTTTAAGAATTACAGATACAGCCACGTTGGTTTCATTTTTAGCGACTGGGGTCAAAACTTGAAAAGATTTTTTTTTTCTCTCGTTTTAAAGCATTTAGTTGAACAGAAATTTTATAGACACGATTGTTTTGGATGACAATACGATACTTTAATGGTAACTAATAAAAAATAATTACCACTTAATATTGTGATTCTGTCATATGTGTATACATATTTATATTAATTGTAACTATTCAATAAAAAGTAGCTAAAATAAAATTTTTCTTTGTTGATCTAAGAGTAGGAATAGACTTAAAAATTTTTCTTATATTACTTGTTTTAAAAATGTAACATCAAAGAAGCTGTTAAACGTATAATGGACGGCCCGTGGGTCAGAAGGAAGATTAGCCATAATTAATACAAACTCTATTCATTAACAATTCACAACAGACACAAATTCTACTACCCAAGTTAAGAAATGCACCAATTGTTAAATATGGGAGCAGTAGCAAGGTAAACGAGATGCTAGAAGAATTAATAATAAATCGGATCACACTCACGTACAGGCAATACACCTTCTAATTGAAATTGACCTAATCTAATTTAACCATTAATTGACCAAATCGTCAATCTTAATACTAATCAAATAAGCTACGAAGTGCTCTCGCCTAGATGCACGTTAATCAATCACTGCTATCCTTTAGCAGTCTAATCTCTCTCTCTCTAACTTGAAAGTTTAATCTTTACATACAAGCCTTGATTTGCATAATCACATCTTCTTCTTCGAAGGAAAGTTTTCAGTAGAATAATTTTTAAAGACCCATTATTCCCCAAGAGGTCTATTAGTAGAAAGAACGCGAATAGATCTCTTACAAATATACCTGGTGTTTTTCTGCTTGTATCTATTTTGTAGGGGTTTTCTCAACACAATAAATGTTGAAAAGTATTAAAAAATACCTGTTTCTCTTTACCGAAAATTACTTCAGCTTTTTACTGAAAAAAAAGAGATCAAATACCTAAACTTCATTCTCCTTGTGGCAGTACCATTTTAGTGGAATTTTTTTATTTTTTACTTTTCTATATACCATAAAACATTTTTTCCGCACTGGTAGGCTTTGAAATTCTGAAAAAAAAGTTCATCCACCCCATATAAGGGAGCTAGTTATGTCGAATCCTCGTTAATAAATAGCAAATTGTCACATGCTTGTGCTTTTTAAAAGATTCGATACAGTTGAACATTTCAAATGAACTTTACCTAAGCTGAACAACACTTATGTGGGATTGTTTGGAGTAAAGTTATTTTGAATAAACATAAATAGGATCTACGTTTATTCGAATTAGTATTTTCATGTTTAAAATTCGAACGTGTACAATGTTCATTTGAGTCATTTCAAAATTTAAATGAACAACAGCTCAATTCATTTAATTACAGTAAAACACGTTTAACGCGAAAACGCTTAAGACGAAATATCGGTTAACACAAAATAATACAACGGTCCCGACAAACTACTACGCATTTTTACTCATTTTTTTTTTCTTTTGACCTGAAAAGATTGCCCTTCTGGGAAAGAACAAAATAGGGAAAACACCAACTGAATTGCACTATCCTACTGTATCATTGGAACCACATTCATTTCAATAGATAGTCATAATATGTGTACAACACCAAATAAGACAGACAGACATTTTGGAGTTTGTTGTAAGAGCTCAAAAAATATCATTCATGAAGAGAAACGAGGAACATCATGAAAAGTATGCGCGATTATTTAGACACACATTCCAATTTTGAAACGAATAACAAAATGGACATCATCGAACAATTAGTTGACAATTTAATACTATAAAAGACATGACAAAGAAAAATATCAAATTATTTTCCTAAAAATATATGCTTTATTTTCCAAAATTCTTGAAAATGTTGTATTAAGTTTCCGTATGTTCTTGTTAATCTTTTTGTTTCGTTGATTTTTATTAAATACAGGCATATATATTCATATCATGTAAATTAAATAAACTGTAATAAATTTTTAATTTCGTTTATAAATATATATATAATCCAATTTCCTTCTTCGTTGGCATTATAGGTTATACAGCTTTCTCTCATTTTGTATTTTATTTCATTTTATTGTACTAATATAGGTACTATATATGTGCAATATCCTTTAACACGAAAAAATTATTTCAGTCCCTCTCAGTTTTGCGATAAGCGATTTTGACTGTGTATTTTTGTGAGAGAGAGATCGCCTTTTTCTTAATTAACCACATGCATCTTTTTCTATGTATTCACACTTCAAATTTTATTCAACGACACTTAAATGCTGATTTTCTTTGTTTTCTCAGAATGCTACCGCAGGATATCTTGGGGGCTGCCACGGGGGTGGGCCTAGCCCTTTTTATCGCCCTCTCGGCCATCATCTGCAAATACTATTCCAGAACCCGCAAGGAGAGGATGATCCTGTACTCCCCTCCACGAAGACCCTCTCAAGACCGTCGCCAGAAGCGGTTAATGCACATGCGCGAGGCGAGTGCCATGGCTGCCCTCCCTCCACAGCAACAGGTAAGTGGCCCGTTGCCATAGCAACGCATCACCCAGTTTTCTTAATAAGCCATAAGTTCTCATTGGAAACTTGCTTTTTGTCAGCGCAAGGAAATGAACGTCTCCTCCAATGCGCAGCGGGAGATCATTATTCAGAAAAGATGGATATGCTACTTCCCACTCCCCTGCAAGATAGGGCAGGAGTTTTTATTTTGGAAAAATGGAGATACAGCTTGTGATTCGCCAAGCACCCCCGCTGTGTGTTTGTGTGAATGAGAGCTAGAATGCAGTTATTAACGCGTTTTAAGTTGCTTGTCCTTGTTTGTTTTGAATGTTCATAGTTTTATTTTTACATAGAAAAACACGGATAAGGTTTCATTGTTGATTTAAAGTAGTTATTATAAGTAGGTTTGGTATTTTTTTTTTCGAAAAGATTTAAATGTTGAGTTTTAGCGGTGTGAATCTTACCATTTCTCATGAAATGGAATAGTTTCGTTCAAAGAATTTGTTTCCATTGTCGAGATGGGAGGGGGTCCGAGGAATTCTAATCAAACTAAATAAAGTATATTAGATTTATTTTGAAAATGATTTATTTTGTAGTGTAATGAATCCCATTCTTAAAACATACCACAGATTTGACATCATTCTCTGAATAAGGATTAGGCCACCGTAGGGTTGGGATAGATTAGGATCCGATTAAGGATTAGGCGTAGTCGAATAGTGGGTTTAACTTTAGAGCCACTGAAAACCTGCCATGTAAAGAGGATGATGCTCGTCAAATCTATTGAGGCTGAGAATCTTTACGTTGGTATGGCGTCACTTTACCATGGTTTAAAATTACAAGGCCCGTTGCAAATAGCCCTCGTATTTCTATAGAGCAGAAGTCGGCAGCCTTTTAGTTCTGGCGCGTGCCGAATGAATCTACCAATATAATTTAGCGGGCCACACAGTAAGCCATGTAAGAAACATTTCTGATTCCCGCTGTAATACATGAAAAGAATAGAGTTTAAGGTTTTAGTGTCACTTAGATTAAAATACATGTATAAAACTGTTTTTAGAACATTTTGACAAATAAAAATTATTTAAATACAATATTTCGGCAAAAAATTAACTTAGAATAACCTTTTTTCAAATTGTTCTCCTTTTGTGAAAAATGCTTCTATTAAAATAATATTTTGCCTGTATATAGCTCAAACCTCTGTACAGAGGCTCAACTATGATTTTTGAAAAATTCACATTGTTTTCAGAGTTACAATCCATTGAAATAATTATCGGCGTTTTTTTCTTAAAATTGCTCCCCTCTGTTGTAAAACATGGACAAACCCACTTCTAAGTTATATATTTCAAAAATTCTAGTTGAGCTTCTGTACAGTGGTTTGAGCTATATATAGGCAAAATATTATTATAATAGAAGCATTTTTCACAGAAGGAGAATATTTTGAAAATTGTTCATTCTATGTTCACTTTTTGTTAAAATATTGTACTTAAATAATTTTTTATTGTAATACTATTCTTAAAACAATTTTATATACATTTTCTAATCTAAGTGACATTAAATATCATAAATATTATCCATTTATACGCTTTTGCAAAATCACGGTTCCGAACGCGCGTAGTCAGACACCTTAAAATATCTCCAATTCCAGCTATAATATTGCAGAGAATAGATGTTAATAATATAGATTTACAGTTTTATTACATATAAATTTTGCCTCGTTTAAAGATATTTCGTAACATTAAAATAAAAACAGCATAAAATATATTTATTTCTTCAACAAACAATTTTTAAAAATTAAAATTTTATATATATTAAATACTTTTAATATATTTATTAAAATAAGAAGTGGACTACATGAAATATAAGTATTTCCTTCATTATAGTAAAATAAAAGATAGATAAGAATTTTGATGCGAACCTAATGCTTGCACGGCTCTATATTTTCATGTCACAAAATCAGGGGTATAATTTGTGAAACCTGTTTCTAGACTTCTATTTCTTGTTTTTTTTTAATTGTTTTGACTCGACAGATGCATTTAAAAATTATTTAAGTTTAATATGATGAAATGAGGGAGTTAAAAATTTAATTTAAAAATTTGTTTTTAAGTCCCTTGTTAATTATTTTTATGGGGACATGGTACAATTTAAAAAAAGAAGAAAAAATTTTGTTTCAATGATTTTTACAATTCTGTTTACTGGTAACCAAGTTTTTGTGCTCAAAAAACTAGCCATTTAATTTTTGAAAGAAAGATTTTAAAATTTATGAAGTGATTTTAAAATACTACTCCTTCTACAATATTTGACGCACACAAATGAGATTTGAGCTTCACAAATACGTCTAGCTACGTATAACAAAAGTTGGTATGGGTCTTCCATTAGCATGATTGATATTCATAAAATCTTTTTTTTTTCTCAATACTTATTGAAAATTCCTTGAAAAATGTGTAAATTCTAAATTAAACTACTTTTTAAGTTGAGTTGAGTTGAGTTGAGTTTGGTGTTTTATGGCGCAAGAGCCAGTTTTGGCTATACTGCGCCAAACATTCATAGGTCTGTGGTCTGGACGGGAAAAGAAAAGAAGAAATTGGATGACAAGATGGAGGGTCGAAAATAGAGAAGGATCACTGGGGTACCCCGGGGTCGTGACACCTGTTTTTACCAAAGATAGTAAACCCCTTGAGAAAAGGAAAAGATCACTAGAGTGTACCTCGGGATTGTGACACCCGTACCCACCTAAAGAAGATGAGCCCCCTGAGGGGAACTATTTTTTAAGAAACAAGTATTGCTTTGATTCAAAAATTAAAATCAACTTTTAATGCATGTGTTAATAGCAATAGGTAAAAAAAAAGAATTTAAAGCTTTGGCATAATAGAAAAAAATCCTTAGCCTTTTAAATGAAGATAAATGTTTCGAGATAGATAAGAGATTTCGGCTTAGAATGAGATTTAACAAAAATCAATCTAAAATTTATAATTTAAAAGGAATACAAAAAAGTTTATTAGATCTAGAACTAATTAAATATAATTCCGGAGACCTAAATTTCTAGATTAAAACTAACCAATAGAATTATAAACGAAAATAATAGAATAGATATTAATGAAATTAATGCATGGAAAATATCGATAATTATATAAGCGAATAACTGATAACATAGATCGAATAAATCTCAAGAAGAGTAACATTACCAGACATTAAATTAACGTAACTAATATAAAGAACTAAAACCAATTAGTTAGATTAGTTAAATGTTAAACTAACGTAATGTTAGGATCTAATTTATGTAATTGTTCCTTTCGTTGAGTTTAATAAAGATCATATTCCCTGAGGAATGAAACTAATGAGAATTCATTGTAATTGTTCTATTTTATTTTTAAAAAATTGTTTCTAGTTAAATTAATCATTTTGCTTAGTTATTTAAAATACCGAATTCTTTATTTGTGTTGCATAGTCCTTGATTCTAAAAAGTCAATATCTTCATTCAATTCGAACATAGAATAAACGAGTTATCGTTTTTCCCCAGGACCTATTTTATTTAAGAGTTAGAATGTCATTAAATTAAATTATTCGAATTTGCTATTGTAAACTTAATTTTAAACTGGTAAGTTTAACATAATTGAAACAGTTTATGTAGAAATCATTCTAAAAATGATTGTGTATTTTCAGGGTAAATAAATGTTTTAAAAGTACCACAATATGTAAATAAACATTTGGTAAAAAAATAGATTTAATTTACTCACAGGTATATTTTAAAGCTATTTATACATTTCTTGATATAATTTAAAATGAAATGTAATTTAACTCGATATGAATGTTTTTCTTTGTCATATTGTTCATAGAACAATTTATTTTAGCTCTCTTCTGGGAGCCATTTTGAATTTGTGCATTATCGAATTTCTTCTTTCCTCTTAAAATCAAATTTAATATATTTATCTAAATACAATAAAATAAATTCGGAAATGAAAAGAAAATCATAAAAATTTCTCTATAATTTTATTTATTTATTTATTTTTTAAATTTTGAAAGCATTAAAAATTCTTTAAATATCCGAAAAACAGCAGACGATTTATTACAATAGTAGTAAATATTCTTTCGAGAATCGGTAGAAATAGAATTCTATTTCTTCCAATTTCTACAGAAATCTGCATTACCTTTTCTTTTTCAAATGCGATCCAATAAGAATAAATTTAATGTAGATACTTGAGGGGGAAAGAGATGGAAGAAATTTCGAAGAACTGATGTTACAATCACTCATTCAAAATGTTTAGTAAACGGAAGCTTGTAACATTCTGTTCCGTTTTTATTCTACACACTTAAAATGATTTGCAAGTAGAAATAAATATGTGAAAAGTGTACGAGTTATTACTACGGTACATATAATCCTAAAATAGAAAATTTCAGAATTGATGTGTGTGTGCCCCCAGTATGCCTGCTTTCCCCTGTAAAGAGTTTTATTTCCAGAAATACATTGTAACAATTGAAATTTTATTTTTAAAACTAACGTTGGATATTATTAAATATGACTCAAACTCCTCACAGAGCATTTTTTTTCATGAAAGATGCCTTCAACATTAATAATATTTTCAGACTTCGATATTTCATAAAGAACATCAGATTATTTTACATAAGGGCAACGCATTTATTTTCGAAGAAATTTTACTGGAATTCTAAAACTAAATGGCTTTTCACATTGCGCGTTTAAGGAAAATATTACAGATTTATAGAACGATTCTAAAGTTTAAGGAAGCAGAATAATAAAGGAATAAATGTATATATATATATCAAATAATAACAAATTTATACATGAAAACTGAAACATATTTTTCCGTCCTGAAAATGTTTTCCAAATTTGGTTCAGGTACTTTTTAGATAGATGGAAACATTTTTAGAGTTGTATTGAATGGTGTAGTAGAACTTATATAAGTAATTAAAAACTTTTTAGCATGTTGATGTGAATTTGCTTAATTTAATTTTCAAATAAGCCAGACTTTTAAAGCAATTTAAAGGCAGCTGTTTTTATCGCGAAACTTCTAATTCTTCTTTAATATTCCTTCTTAATTTAGTCAACATAATTTGGAAGTATACTATTTTATTACTTCACTGAAAATTGTTGTTACTTAGAATCTTTATTTCTGTAATTATATTCTTTCCATTACGTACAAAAAATTTCGAATACAATAAAATTTTGGTTAGAATAGAGATCCTGTTCTATAATAATCTTTGAGAGAGCATATCTGTATGCACGTACAATTTAAAGTATAATGTGTTACATTTTCATTTTTTTCTCAGGCAACAAATTGCACATCGCCTTATCAATCTCTGTTCTTTATCGAATATTTTCAAGAATCTAAATCCCTGCCTTCAAGGAAAAATTCCCACCTTTACCACAAAGAAAATCCCGAATGAGAAGTATTTCGGTACTATGGAGAAACTCTGTATATCCCTTATATAAAAACACTAGCACTAATAATCTCACTATAAGAATTAAAAATATGTGTAAATCTAAGATAGATCAAAGAAATCAAAGAAAATATCAAATGCGCATAGAGAGTAAGGGCAAACCGGTTGTGACCAGCTTTCGGTAGCCCGTACTGCGTACTATTTTTCATCGTTGAATGAAGTTAACTTTAAAGATTTTTATTTGAATCACAGTGCAAGATTTTATTGGAAAAAAAATATTTAATTTCTATGCAGCTGCGTATATTTCATCTAGTTAAATATTTTACACAAATCATGCGTTTTATTTTGATTTGCTTTTGTCACGAATCGCTTTTATTGAAATCAAATCTAGAAGCGCCAATTATTAAAACCTTTTCTTCCTTTACTTTTCGCCCATAACTTATCCTATTTTATTTAACTCAAATTAAATATGATATAGCTTACATTGAAATAATCTGCAAGTGTATAGTCGTCTTTGAAGGATTTCTTAACTTTGAACCACGATTAAGTGTCGAGGATCCCTCCTGAGCTGCTCCCCCCTCACCTCTTCCCATCATACCTAAATGAAGGCTTAGAGCATCGGTAGATTTATTACGCATCAGCTCCTCTACACATTGGGTCTTTAGTGGCACTAGGACTCGAAACTATGTATACACCAGCCAACAGTTCACGACCATTACTACTCGATTACCATGTTTACGTATGTATAGCGGTAAATTGAAATGCAATTTACTCTCACTTACTAATGTAATAGGTCTGTTCAAAAAGTATCCAACCTTTGGCTAGAAAAAAAAATTCTTAGTTACTTTACGGGAATGGGATCCTAACACCCTTCGAAGTTGGCCTTTTGCGCCTCCACATACTTACCCCAACGTTCTTTCCATTGCTGAAAACACTTGCAGAAAGAAGGCTTCTTTTAGAATGGTATTCAACTCCGTCGTCGCGTTCTGCATTATCTCATATCTACTCAGAAAACGGGATCCTTTTAATGGCATTTCCATTTTCTAGAACAACCAGAAACAAGGAGCCATGGAGATCCTGTGCAGCTGCAAGACGCAGTTCTTTCTGTTCCACTGACAGAAGTTTGGGAACAAATTTTGCAGCTGCAAGACGGAGTTCTTTCTGTTCC
>BMAV01019580.1:104909-128563 GCA_019973955.1 Trichonephila inaurata madagascariensis
CAACACCTTCTCACAACACAATCAGAGCGACCTAATTGACGAGCTACTCACCTAGCTGACCACGCATCTTCCATCATGCCAATGATTCTCCTCCTCTCAAACTGCAACAGCTGCTCATATTGTCTTCGAAAACGGCGTAATGGCATGATACCTCAGTTGTTCCTTTGTAAACGATTCAGCACACTCAAACAAGTTTTGGTTACCTGTTTTATAATCCACGGAGAACGACGTTAAACGTACTCTACCGGCTATACGTAATGCGCATCCACGCTGCATTTCTAATCATTTGCTTATCTCCTCGACATGTACTTTCATGCCAAGTTTCCTTTCGATCCCGCAGTTATTTCCTGGTGCGCTAATTTTTTTGTCCATGAGTGTATTTGCCTACGGGTGTCGGAGAACAAAAAGGAGTGGTAACATCTAATCAGTTCAAGAATCGGCTCAGCATCTGTTTCACCTCAGGGCGTGAGATAAGATTCTGCAGTCCTTTTTAAAGAATACAATAAATCATCTGGTCATTCTGCTCACCCCTGTGCTTCAAAAAAAAGAGGGACAGTAAAACGTTCGTCTAATGAGGTGACGCTGAACTCTCTCCTTTTTCTCGCAGAACGAACCAGGAGTCGAATATAGCATCTAAGGAAAATTAGAATTGATTACCAACTGTCTCAGTTCCAGTATGAATTTATATTGTGCATAAGCGTAACAGGAGTCCATATGTCCCATAGACTCAGTTTTGGAGTAATCTTGTAACCTTTATTAAAACTGCTTACTTTGCTGAACTGTTCTCACTATCGTGCTTGTGTATTATAACTGTTGAATAGTATTTCTTTTGTAGTGCTCGTATATCCCCTTCTGAACTAGCCTATACTAGGTCCTTAATATTTAGATGCATAAAACATTTCATAAGTAATATGTTATTATCCACTTTTTAAACTATAATTTTAATTGTATCCTTGAACCTTCTGCTGGAAATGCCAAAGATTCTATTTATGAAAAATCTCCAATAGAACATGAACAAATTCAGAACACAAAAAGTAACTAATATCAATTTATTAATCTCAATGATTAATAAAGTAACTTTAATTTATAGGGGAGGGATACTTTCATGTGACTGAGTTATAATATGTCACCAAAAAGGTAATTATCTGCCAAAACTAGCAGGGACGACGACCAACAAGATTGTAGGACATCCCCTAATGCAGGGACGACAATCAACAAGATTGTAGGACATCCCTTAATGCAGACACTCTAATTCTTTAAATTAATAAGTTATTAGAGCCATTTTCTAAAAGGACACTGGAATTTGGTTGAAATAAGCTCCGCATTGCTGGCGAGCCAGCTATTTCAGACTTTCCATTATCGCACATTAACTTACTTATACTATCCTCTGCATTTCCTGGTTCAATTCAGTTCATATTATGAATTCTATTCAGATCACGTTTCTTCTGTAAGAAGGCAGTTGTGTGAAGCTTGCAATAACATCAAAGTAAACTCCAAATTATTTACAAAAGGGAAACCTTGCGAGATCGCCCGTTGCAAAAGTACTCATAGAAAGAAATTAGGTCACTATTTGGTTTATTCAGAGTGTTTTTTAGAAACAAACAGGAAATTGTTTGCTTTTTTAACAGTAAAATAAAGTAAAGGAGTTGCATTTTTTTCTTTACAGCAGCACTTAATGAATACATCATTCGCTTGAGTGCAAATGCTCCACGCAAACACACAAGGATAACAAAAAATTAAGATCAATAAAACAAAGAATACAAAAAGCAGCAAAATCACCATCAGAAAGTTGGTCAGACTGCATATCTTGTAACTGTACTCTTGCCCTCCATTATCTATCGTAGATGTTGCCAGAGACAACGGGGCAAATGTTTAGGCGCTCAGCATTCATTAGGGAATTTACCCACCACAAAACACAGTTTAGAGAGGGAAAGACCTGTGGCGGTGGTATCTGTATAAGCCAAAAATAATCTCCATGCTACGGTGATCATTTTGGTATGGTGGCTAAAGTACTCGGTTTTGAATAAGAATGTACTGAGTTCTAATTTTCCTTCATTGGTGACCCTGGCCGTACTAAGAGAACCGCAACAGTCGTGGTCCCATCTATCCACCGCAAATGCAACGAAGCCGTCTCCCACAAATGATGTAACCCACAAGCCGTCACGCACGAATGACGCAACCCACAAGCCGTCACACTCAAAATGACGTAACTGCTCACACGCTCGCCACAAATATGGTATTGTTCGTTCGCCTATTCGGCGAATCACTGGCAGGGGAATTTGTGGCGGTAGTATCTATAAAAACCAGTAATAGACTTCATGCTATGACGATCGTTTTGACATGGGGGCTAAAATACTCGCTTTCGGATCGGAAGGTATCCAGTTCTAATTTTCCTTCAGACCCTTAGTCTATATAGGTGACCCGCAAGGCAGTCGTGCTGCGTTTCCAGCCTGAAACCAGCGGCTGAATGCCGTCTCGGATGATCTGGGATTTCATTTAGCGTCTCTCACAAGACATCCCAAATTTGTTCATTTAAATAAGTTTCATAGATCTTTTAATCTATGTTTTTGATAACACTGCTGAAAGAAAAGTATGGGATTCCTCTCTGAAAGCACTGTAAAATCTAGAAAGCTTTCTCAGCTAAAAAAATCAGTTCTCTCATTTCCGTAGATATCACAGTGAGATGGAACCCAATGTAAAATAATATTCTTTTCCAAGATCAAAAGCAATCCATAATGTATAATGTAGTAAAAATCTATAAGAACAGAGGAATGAACAGCACACAGGTTATTCAAAAAATAAAACTAAAAACATTGAAAACTTTGATTACCCCAAATTAATAATTGATATCGATGATACATTAATACAAATCATCCCAAAATAAAATTAGAAACTTATGTCTATTCTAAGGTGAAAAACAGTATACAATCCCCCCCCCTTGTTTTAAGAATTATTTTCAAAATCTTTGATTTTTGAAAAAAAAAACTCTTTTTATATATTATTTCACAATCATATTACTATATTTAAATTTATAAGTAACTTTTAAAAAAGATAAAGGTAATTTTGATACATTTATAAAAGATTCTGTAAAAAAATCCAGTAGAAAAACTTCTACCTAAACGAACGATCAAATACAATTCAAATAATCAAATATGGGGAACATTTTGATGTCGTTCTCGTCACTTGTTCAAAATTATGAGGAGCGTTGCCAATTGCCTTCGTGTGGCTTTTGAGCAGGGGTCTCCAACTTTTCACGCTCCTGGGCCAAATAAATTTGCAATGATCTGCGGGCCTCATCAATAAATTCAAAGAGATCAGTGGGCAACACGACTGTCAAAAAAATGTTGCCACGAAATTTATATAAAAAAAGGGGAGATTTGTCTTACAAAATACATCTAATTCTAAGGGTGGGTAGAAATGGTATTTGCAGATTTTTATACATATCGGTTTCAAAAAAGTTAAATGGAGGTAGAATTAAAATACTTTTTAAATTTGTTATAAAGATAAGAATCTACCTTTCATCCGAAAATTTCTGAGATTTTATGTATAGCCAAGTTTTTTTACATTTAAAATTATTTAAAGGTATCCGACTACGTTCGGAACCATGATTTTAAAAAAAGGCATAAATGTATAATTTTCATAATATTTAGTGTCACATAGATTAGAATACATGTATAATATTGTTTTAAGGACATTATGGCAAAAAAAGTTATTTTAATAAAATATTTTGGCAAAAAATTCACTTAGAATAACTTTTTTTTCCAAATGTTCTCCTAATATGATTTTTGAAAAATTCACATTATTTTCAGAGTTACGACCATTTGAAATAATTATCGGCGTATTTTCTTAAAATTTATCCCTTCTGTTTTCGTAAAACATGGATAAACGGACTTCAAAGTTATGCGTTTCAAAAATTCTAATTGAGCCTCTGTACAGAGGTCTGAGCTGAATACAGGCAAAATATTAATACAATAGAAGCATTTTTTACAACAGGAGAGCATTTGGAAAAAAGGTTATTCTAAGTTAATTTTTTGTCAAAATATTGTACTTAAATAATTTTTTATTGTAATACTATTCTTCACCCAATTTTATATACATTGTCTAATCTAAGTGACGCTAAATATCATAAATATTACCCATTTACACGCTTTTGCAAAATCACGGTTCCGAACGTAGTCGGATACCTTAAAATGCAGTGAATTGTTTTAAAAATTCGTCATTTTCAGAAAATTTTATCTGAAATGGATATCAAACATATCATTGAAGTGTTTTAAACATCAATAATAACAGAAAAAACTGCGTTTTTTATGACAAAAAGCAGACAAGGCATTTTTTTTAAAAACTGCCTCAAATTCAAATGTAGAGTCACTAAAATACCTTCAGCTGGCCATGGGTGTAAGTTACCCATACTTTAGTGTGTTAGATTTAATGTCAGAACATTTTAGGAAGAAAATAACAGTTTGCTTAAAAAATACAAGAAATCATAGAAATTAATAATTTGATTAACTGTTGATTTTATTCAAGATTTTATTTTAAAAAGGCTGTAAAAACTCTATTATTGAAAACGATACACTTTGTGAAAAAAATGTTAAACACCCACACATTTTGAATTAACCATTTTTTTACTAAATATTCTATTATAAAAAAATTTTATTTAATAAACAAAGCAAAATTTTTTAATATTCCAAACAAAATGTAGAATTTGTTTAAATTTTTAAAAAATAGTAAGAAATATATTCTTTTTTTTTTATTACTCTGTTATAAAATCGTCGGTTTCCTTGTGGATTTTAAACGTTATGTTTTTGTAATAAATAAGTTTCCCTATTTCTTCGTATTAATAACTTAATGCAAGTAATTATTTAAATTAAATGCTGAGTGCTACTTATTTATTTATTAACATTTTGCATCGTGTAGTACCTGAATAGCAAAACGTAGACGAGACGTTAAAAAAAAAAAAATGGCGGCAACTTAAAAAAATATAAAAATATTCTTCAGCATCTAAAAAATCGAACGACCAAAAAAGTGCAAAGCAGAACATAAACATTTATGCAACTAATTCTATCACAAGAAAACTCGTAACTCTCTCTTGAAGTATACTCATCCACTAGTATTGAAAAAAATTCCCGTAAGTTTATGACTGATCTTCAACTTGTGATAACGTTCGAAATATGTGAAGTACGTTGATAAATAAATGGACTTGCCTTCTTTCAGTCAATCGACCCGGCAAAAAATCGATTGAAAAGGACAGGTGCTTTTTGTCTTTAATTGCGAAGCTTCCGTGCAAATAATTGTCCTTATTTTTACTTTTCGCATCTGTCTCTGTTTTTATTTCTTTCAGTTGACTTTAACTGAGTATCCTAGGATTTAAAAATAGAAACGACACATGTTTATGATATAATAATATAGTTTGTTCTTTAGAACTAGCGACGAAATATTCTGAATAAATAAACAATATTGATAGAATTGTATCGGAAAAGACTGTACAATAAAGACTACATTGAAATGTTTAAAAAATATTAACATGAAATTTTAAAATGTGTTATGTAAATTTACAGAATTTATGCATGAAGATTACTGGCCAGATTTATTTTAATTTCTCGTATTTTATCAAAACACGTTTTTTTAAAATCAAGCATGTATTTTATTTATCATTAAAATGTTCACTCGTGAAAAATTAATTTTATTCATATTTATTTTTTGCATAAAAATAAAAATAACTACAAACCTCAACAATTATAGATTTCTCTCTTTCTCTCTCTCTGTATATATATATATACTCAGAGAGAGGGAAAAAAACTATAGTTATAAAAAATATTCTTCAGCTCAAAAAAACTCAAACTTGAGTTTTTTTAATAAAAAAATATACGTTATTATTTCCCACAGAAAAATTAATTCCTCTTTAGAGAAATCATCTTTATTTTAAATGATAAATTTTCTGTAAAATTTTTCAATAACAATCATTTTTAAAGTAATTAAGAAAATCCTTTGAAAATTATATTTTGATTAATTCGAAATTATATTTTAGTTGCTAAAATATAGCCAAAATTCAAAAGACAATAATCAGCTGCTTAAAATTTCACTATAAATATGCATCAGGGTGTTGTTTTTTTTAAAAATACAATATATTCCAAGCAAATAATTTCAATTGAATCTTAAAATACGTCTTTAACAAATAACTTAACTGCGTAGTTTCACTCTTCATTTCTTATTAATTATTTAAAAACAAATTAATAATCAAAACCACACCTACAGCAACGAAATTATTTTTAATGATCGGGAAATTAGTAATGTACATTTGTTCGATTTCACACCTCTGCATATTCTTATTTATATAAACTAATTTTTTCCAATAAAAATAAATAACCTTCGCTCACTTGAAGCTGCGATTCATTTAATAGTATTCCAGAACTATTTAAAATCAAATTCTAGTACGCCAATTTTAATTAGAAATTCTTTTTAACCAATAGACCAGTTCTTAGTAAAACAGACTTAAGGTATCCGACTACATTTTTTTTAAAAAAAATGGAGATATGGAAAGTTTGTGTGTGTGGTTTTTAGATTTATTTAGTACATTTTAGTTAAAAAAGGATAAAATATAGAAGAGAAAAATAAATTATTACTACTAAAATTGGAAAAAAATGATTAAAAATTGACAAAAAATTACATAAACGGGGCCTGCACTGTACAAATAGTAAATGAACAAATTCTCAATTTTTCGATTTTGATGTAATACTTTGCTATTCCTTTTTGAAAAACTTCAGAATAAGATATATTTCAATTTTTACAAAAATTAGAGCACTTTATCTTAGTTATTATATGAAATTGCTTAAAAAAACAGTGATTATATTCACATAAAGAACTGTAAATTTTTTAATAAAACAGTGATTGATACATCTGAAGGTTAAAACACTTCTTCTGTTATACAGAACATACACACAAAATTTCAGCAAATTATTTTTTAAAAATTTTGAGCATTTGCTGTTTCCGTTTGAGCTTTTCGAAAAAAAACATTTCTAGTAAAACGCATTTTAAAGTTTGACATCTTATGAAAAGTTATGGCATCTGCTTTTACTAAAACACTTGTAGTTTTTGTTCTAACGAATGGAAAATAAAATACTAGGTATTGTTATGAAGCTAATAAGATGGCTTGTAAAATAAAATCATAAAAAAAAATTGTCAATTTTTTCAAAAATCATCATATAAGGGTTGTTATATACCTTAAGATATCCGACTACGTTCGGAACCGTGATTTTAAAAAAGCACATAAATGGATAATTTTCATGATATTTAGTGTCACTTAGATTAGAATAGATGTGTAAAGTTGTTTCAAAGAAATTTCTGACAAAAAAAAAGTTATTTAAATACAATATTTTGGCAAAAAATTAACTTAGAATAATCTTTTTTCAAAACGTTCTCCTTTTATAAAAATGCTTCTATATTAATAATATTTTGCTTACATAAAGTCAAGACTTCTCCAGAGAGTCTGAACTAAGAGTTTTGAAAAATTCACATTGTTTTTAGAGTTACTACCAATTGAAATAATTATCGGCGTTTTTTTTTCTTAAAATTTCTCCTTTCTGTTGTAGTAAAATGTGGATAAATCCACTTCAAAGATGTATATTTCAAAAAACTCTAGTTCAGCCTCTGTACAGAGGTCTGAGCTATATACAGGCAAAATATTATTATAATAGAAGCATTTTTCACAAAAAGAGAGTGTTTTGAAAATGGGTCATTCTATGTTCGTTTTTTGTCAAACTATTGTACTTAAGTATTTTTTTTTATTGCAATATTATTCTTAAAACAATTTTATACACGTTTTCTACTCTAAGTGACACTAAAAATCATAAATATTATCCATTTATACGCTTTTGCAAAATCACGGTTCCGAACGTAATCGGATACCTTAAGTGCATTTTCAAAGAAGTAAACATATATCCGATAAAAAATAATAACGATAAGCAAAACTCGCGAAATGCTCAAACCTTAAAAGGTGCGAGCAGATTCACACCTGTTCGATCTCACACCCCTGCATTTCAAAGATTCTCCCCTTCCCCTCTGCAACAAACGGTAACTCCTTCCTAATCATATGGACGGCACCTCTGCTGACCACCAAGAAAAGAGCAGGCCAGGGGGGGGCCGACGAGCTGAGAGAAGGGGAGGGACAAGTATGTGTGACAGCACGGATGCGCCGTGGCTCCAGCGCAATGGCAGCCCTCGCCGGATTTTGGGTCCGGGAGAGCTTGCAATGAAGTATCCCGATCCTGAAATCCGGTTTTCTTCTGATGGCGCCCCCCGTATATCCTTTCTTTGAAGACGCCAGGATGGCAAAGTGGAAAGAAGTGGTTCTAAAGGTAGGAACAGACCCGTTTCAGTATGTTGTTTCTTTTCCTGTTTTTTTAATACGGAGAAAAAGCCCCCGTACATTTTCCAGACGACGAGCATGGGATATTTGTGACGATTGTAAACAATACTGTCAATGTGCCGGGTTTATTTATTGAGGAAGATATGCGCCTGATGTGTGAATCTGATTATCCGAGTGCGAGGTAAAATCACGAAATGTGGAATTGTCACATTAATGATGATGAGTATTGAATGTTTTTTCGGAGGGAATGTAGTGCACAGAGAGGGAGAGGGGTTTTGACAGGTTTGATATTCCCCGGATGACAAATTGATGTCTTCGATTCCGTTTGTAAATGTGATTTTAATGGTGCCAGGAAGATGCGCTTTCGAATTGTTGGGGGGTCGAAAGAATGGCTCGGGCAAAATCGGTTTTGAAAATTGTTTTATGATCGTGGGGAATTAGCAACAGGCGATTCAAACACTAGAGTGGACAATAAAGTCCAAGATCAAGTATTTTTATTCGCATCAACAAGTTGGAGAGGATTACAGCTCTGCTAAGAATTTTCTTTATGGGTAAAATTAAATTTTAAAAGGATGAAATTCGTATTGCTCGTAAAATAACAATGAATGCATAGTAAGTTTGATCGTCTAAAACGAACAGATTTATAAAAATTCATTTTTTCCCCCTCCTTAATCGGGAAAATTATTTATTTTTATTAATCTTCAAAAAAAATTTTTTATACACATCGTCTAAAATAATGTTCTCTTGATTTTCAAAAAAGATTTTTTTTTCTAGAATTCTGAAGGAATGAATACTTTTTAGAGTTCTAAAAATAATTTTCTGTATCCATAAATTTATATAGCCTTCAACTAGAAGTAAAAAATCATTTTTTTTTAAAAAATAAAAACATTTGATTTCGTTGGTGTTTAATAATTTGCAGTTTATTTTAAATATGATACTTTTAATTTTTATGACATATGTAAACAAATACTACTAAGGAAAAATGTATCAATTGCTATTGTAATTTTATATATATATAATTGTGCTATCAAAATGTGGAAATAGGTATTCGTGTGTTTATACGACTACTACTACTTTACTTTGGGTGGTTTGAACTATTCGTTAGATAATCTCTTTTAAAACCTCAAGCACCATCGCAAAGTAATAATAATATAAGAGCATTTTATCGGCTTTCTTGAAATTTTTTTAATAATCAGTCAAATATAAAAAATAAAGATTTTTTCATCTATGTAGAACTATATAAATTAATTTTTTGAAATAAAAACATGAAATATATCTTTACAGTAGTTGAGTGGAATAATAAGATCAAAAGAAGAATTGAAAGCAAGTATAGATGATCAATCATATTATCCAAAACTGTTAGGAAACTAAAAGCCTATATATGCATACTTTTGGAGGTTTCAATGGATTAAAATTTTCTCACATTATGCAACATAATCAAAATTCATTGCTAAATCAGGGCCTTTATTATTATTATTATTATTATTACTTTTGTTAATAAGAATTTTTTATTTTTAAATAAAATTTATATTATGTGCGTATTTTTTTCAGAAAATTTACATTTACTATATGAATAAGGTAGACCAAATTGGGGATTGTCAATACATGTCAATAATAAAATTTAAAAAAAAATTATGAAAATATGGACTGAACATTCGCTTTAATAAGTATATATAAATTATAACTATTTTAAGTAATTCTACAGATAAATTAACTGATAAAAAATTAAATGTATAAAAAAATAATAAACTCCAAAAGCTTTTTACCGCTGTCTAACAGAATAAATTTGTTTTCTAGCATGTTACATTTCATAATAAAATTGTGATCACTTTTTTATTCAGAAATTTTTTTGTATTAATTTTTGCAGCATTTTACAATATGTTTAATTAGTATTACGTAATTGCAATTCGTATTACTTGAAAATTGAAATTTATATTTTTTCTGCATATGTTATTCAACTTTTTTTTGCATTTTTTTTCGTTTAAGCAAAGTATAAAATTCTCCAAATTGATATATTTGGAATTCTATAAATTTTTTATTTACTTCGTAACTTATACTAAAAGGGAATTTAAATTTCCTGGATCAATTTAACATTCAAAAATTCAGAATTAAAAAAAATTAAGCTTCTCATACCACCCTCTCTCTTTAAACAATTGAGTTAACTCCATCGAAACTAATATCATATATTGAACTTTCCTATGAAAATATTTATATAAGAAATATATGTATTGCTTTTTTGCATTATATAAAGCATTTCTCTCTCTTTTTCAATTATAAATTAATTTCATTCCTCATTTGATTTTAAGATCTATAAATCGTATAAAATACTTCTAAGCTTATATCCATCACACACACACACAAAATAAGAAATGATACATATGAATATCAGTTAGTTTAATATTCTACGCTTAGTGATCTCTTTAACAGTATATGAATCCTAAATAAAAAATTTAAAAAAATTTTTTAAAAATTAATATTGTATCGAAAATGAATTAGCTTTAAATGTGTGTGATTTTCAATTGAACGACTTAAAATCAACATACAAAACCATCAAAACAATTAGGATCATTCATCTATTAAGAAAGAATACATTTAGATGAATAAATATATTTCTTCGCAAATCACGTTACCAGTACTCTGAAAAGTAATTAATATGAAAAGTAATTTTTCATGCTTTTACATTTCGAAATTTCAATTTTTTTTTTATATGAAACTATAAATAACTTTATATGAAACCTCGTCTGTGTTTAAATTCCTTTTCTTGTTTCAGAGAATGAAACACATTAATAATTACAGTTTTTAGAAATATTTAGATTTGCTCTCATAGAAAATTGCAAGTTATTTTTTTTTTGTGTGACTTATAAGTTAAACGAATATATTTAATAAAGCCCATTTCATGTATCTTTTCAGTGTGTCTAATTTAATTAAGCCTTTAAACACTGGTATTTCATTCATACTTCAATAATGCAACTGTAAAGATTTCTTGGTAAAAAAATAAGCAATTTTTATGCATCGAACATAATTACTGGAATTTTGCAAATTTCGCCTCAGAATTCACAAATCTAGTAAACTGAACTGTAAATGTTTGCAATAAAATATAGCGCCATACGATTACCATACGATGGCATAAAAATCTATGATTGATATTAACTTCTTAAATGGTTTGCCCGTACACCGTACGGGCTACCAAAAGCTGGCCGCAATCGGTTTGCCCGTACGCTGTACGGGCACTGATATTTTCTTCTTTCTATCTTAGATTTGCACATATTTTTAATTCTTATAGTAGAAATATTAGTACTAGTGTTTGTAAGAAGTGCAGTTTGTCCACGATACTGAAAAAAAAATTATCTTCTAGTATTTTCTTTGTGGTGAAGGCTGGAAATTTTTATCGAAAGTAGGAATTTAGATTCATGAAAATATTCGATAAAGAACAGAAATTGTCAAGTTAATACGCAATTGTTGCTTGAGAAGAAATAAAAATGGAAAGATCATTAAAAAACGATCTTATCTTGGTCCGCATTGCACAATGTAAGACTTAATATTACCCCATGCTTCCAATTATGTGTGTTTTTACATGCACACACACACAAAATCCTCAACCGTTTGAAAAAAAAGTACATTATGCATGATTTTTTTTCAAGTATGAAAGAAATTCTTTTAAGATATTAAGAAACATTCTCCATAATATACAGATTGTACTTATAGCAACTAAACATTTAAAGATTTTTGTGTTCCACAATTATAAAATAAAAAATAGTGGGAAAACTTTAAAATTAAATATAATAAAATTCTTTCATTTTCGCATTCTATTAAATATTATATGAAGCTATATTCAATTAAAAAGTAAGCCTTTTTTTAAAATATTCTGGATAAAATGTGTGTAACCGCTTAAGGAATTAACGAAAAATAATTATTGTATTTTAAATATAAAGTGTAGTTTAAACAGTTAAAGTCTGATAAAGTGAGTTAAAATTATATATATTTTAAAAAAGAATTTCTGTTTTGGTATGACCTTTTACAAAATACATAATTAGAAATCGAAAATTTATGTAACATATGTAAAAATCTAACAAAAATTTCTTTATAAAAGAACTTACTGACGGGTTTCGTATTCAAGTATTTTGCAATGATAATGTTATAAATAAAAATTAATATTAAAATAGTTATAAAATCTCTTAAATATTTAAAAGTTTTATTTTAAACAAGGTGAATAATCAAACAAGTAAAAATAAAAATAAAATAAAATAAATCTACAGAATAAAACAAAAAAACTTTCCGAACAGAATTGAATTATCTGAATAATCCTAAAGCAGCTTCTGAATAAACAAAAATTGGGGAAAAAATATTTGGAGCATAAATAAATAAAAAGTCAATGTGCAAAACTGAAAATAAGAGTTTTATGAATTACAAAAACTAACTCAAAAATGTACAAAAGTGGGATTTTTAGATCATCTGTATGCTTATAAGAAATATAGTGCTATTTAATTATTTTTAATTAAATATTCGAAAGAATTAAATTTGCTGGCATTTTTCCCAATATTAGTTGCAGATTAAATGAGGAAAGGGAAAAGAATATTTTTAAGTCCCCCATCAATTTAACAATTAACACTTTGAACATTTAATTAGGTATATATATCCAATTACCCTAAAATAGTTAATTTTGCCAAAAATTGACAAAATTATTTTTTTAATTCTAATTTATAGTCCATCTTCTTAGCTTTGTAAAAATACCGTTTATTATTTTCCATTCACAAGAACAAAAACTGCTAGTGTTTTAGTAAAAGCAGATGCCACTACTTTAAGCAAGATATCATATTTTAAAATGCGTTTTACTCGAAATGTGTTTTATCGAAAATGTTCAAATGGGGACAGCGGTTGCTCAAGAAGTTTTGAAAATAATTAACTGAAATTTGTTTGCATGTTATGTATAATAGCAGAAGTGTTTTAACCTTCCGATTTATGAATCACTGTTTTATTACAAAATTTACAGTCCCTTATGGGAATTAAATTTTTTTAAAGTAATTTCTCTCATATAATAACTAAGATACAGTTCCCCAGTTTTTGTAAAAATTAAAATATCTCTCATCTTGAAGGTCATTTAAAAATGAATAGCATAGAAACACATCAAAATTCAAAGATTGAAAATTTGTTCCTAAACTTTTTGTACAGAATGGGCCCCGTTTATGTCAAGTTTTGTAAATTTTTCCAATTTTTTCCCATTTTATTATTAGTAATTTCTTTTCCCTTTTCTCAATTTTAGCATATTTTTCTTAAAATGTGCTAAATAAATTTAAAAACGAAAAAAAAAAAAAAAAAGTCCCCATATCTCCATTTTTTTAAAAGAAAAGGTTTTCGCAAGTAGTCGGATACCTTAAAGTATAAGCTTCTTTGACATCCCCCCATATACATATATTATAAAGTTACGCTCATCTATTTGATTATTTACATATTTACATAACGTGTGATGGTTTCTTCCAAATCATTTAGATCGTAAATTAAATGACTTTAGAAATTGTTTCAACAAAATTATTGAATTAAATTATTTCAAATAATCAAATGAATTAACTTGAGATATAATGTATTGAAATATAAGCCCTTAAATGATTTAAGTCGATGTTTATTTAGAGTGGACACAAATTGTATTTTATTTAAAATGCAGAAATAATAGTATTGTACATCAAATAAACACACACGTAACAATTTTAAAGTTCCTTAAATGATTATTCAAATTATACAGATTTTACAAATTCTTAAATCAAAAGAGAGAGATGCACTAAAATAAAGTTGTTGTTTTTTTTTTGATAATTATAGATTTAATTTTAAAAAAAAATGTTTTTAGTTTTTGAAATTGAGCTTTATTTTTTTTAACGATAAATTTTATGCATTCTGAGTGTTCTATCTTTTATTTACCTTCAATTACGGAACACAAATGGGCATGTAAAATAGAATAATCAGAAATATTCAATTCTAACAACTTCAGTATTATGCTTCGATAAAATTTCAGACATTTCCTTCTTTTAATTTGGGAACCATATTTTTATGAAATCTAAAATTTTTAAGCCCAAGTGATTTTTTTTTTATTTATAGAAAATTTTTCGTAAATTCATGCATTGTGATTATTGTAAATTTGTAGTATTTCATTAAAGAACTTTATTTTCCAATCTCCTTTAATTCATAAGGTTTTTTAAAAATTAGAATTTATTTTCCAAAACAATTTTTCTAGTGTTCCAATTTAAATTAATTTTTAATAAAAAAATTAACAGATTTATTTGCTTTTACTATAGATGTGTTGATAATTTCAAATTTATTTTCACAGTTATGTTAAAATAAACGTTTTATTTAAATATGATTTTTTTTAAAAATTTATGGATGTTTTATTTCATATTCAAACAAAAAACATTAATTAATGAAAGGTTTTAATTAAAAACGAAACATGATTGCTTTTCATAGGGATATTTTTCTCTTTAAAGATAAAGCATTATATTTTTTACCAATTTAATATTAATTCTCGAGAGAGTAGGAAGATTCAAAAATTCAATTAGTTTTAATATGGAATTTTTTGTACCTAACGCATTTATTAAAAGCAAAGGAATTATTTAATTTAATTCATTAGCAGAGGAAAAAGATTCATTATATTTATATGAATATTGAATTTTTATAAACTAAATTTACTTAATCCTAATTTATATTATAACCATTAAAAAGCTATTTGGCCATAAATTGATCAAAAATCCATTTTTTTTTTCCAAAATTGAATTGTAAAAATGAAAAATCTGCTTTTTTAAAACCACGGTATACATACACATTGCTAACTATTAAAATTACAGTACAGGAATGAAAGCAAATTACAAAACTTTATTTATTTTGGTATTACTGCACCGTAACTCCTCCCTCGGAACAGTT
The DNA here is from genome assembly GCA_019973955.1 of Trichonephila inaurata madagascariensis. NCBI lineage: Eukaryota > Metazoa > Arthropoda > Arachnida > Araneae > Nephilidae > Trichonephila > Trichonephila inaurata. Next base: position 120,175 of record BMAV01019580.1, read on the forward strand.
CCATCCCGACCAATCAGGAACCTTCCTCTACTTTTCAGTTTCTTCAAATAAAATTTTTCCTAAAGTTAACTCAGATTTCTTAGCTGCATCCTGATTGCCTTATTTAAGCCCTGCCCACCCTCTTTATCAGTAAATAGCAGTTTCTCAAATTTTTTTTACTTAATTTTATAATACTTTTACCCGGGAGAAGTCGCGTACTCACTAAAATTAGCGGTTGAGTGTGGTGACGCGATCACTTCAATCCTTTTTTTATAATTATTTTTATTGTAAACGATAAAAATCGTTATTGAAGTGAATAACTTAGTTAAGAGAAAATGTACTTACCTACATTTAAGGCCTTTTTCAATCTTTCTTCTATAATTTGACTGGGGGAAAGGAATCAAACTAAACCAAAATCTTTGAAATATGTGCGACTTTAATAAATGACGCAAATCACAGACACTTTCTGCTAACATTACAGGAATAATATTTACAGGCAAAAGTGTCATTTTTTTCAAGTTCTTCTAGTTTTGTTGTTCTTAAATGATCGACAAATAGCATATTGAACTTTTTCTTGATTGTGTCTTTTTCACACTGCGCTGTGTGCCGTGTGGTACTCTTGTGGCTTCATATCTTTTTTGATGGAGTTCTTCAGGCAGCATTTGCAAAATCTCCCTTTCGATTCAACCGTATCATTTTTATCGTGTTTCTCAAATTTACTTTCGCGGTCATGATTACTATCCTGATACTATTCACTGCTTGATCAGTTTTTTTTTTTATTTTCGAAGTTTTAACCACCTAATAGAGATCATAGATTCCCCATTTCCCCTTTTTAGGTTCTGTTAATTTGCATTTATAAGCCATAATGAGTCGCACAACACAGCAATCAAAATCTCTTTGTCATTTGCTGGGGGGAAATATAGCTGATCCATGGAAAATATTTTGGAAAAAATGTGGTCGCGCGGGGAACTCAATCACCCCAGATACCTTAAGAATGTAAAAACGATTGTCATTCATAAAAAAGAGGGAGATATGCTACAAAGACATTTTAGTTCCCATAAATAGTGTCATATTGGAGGATACTGACTAGGACAATGGTAACAAACAAACAGTTTTCCCAAAATTAAAAATTTTTAAGCCTGGGCGACTCTGCTCCCGGATTTAACTAATTTATTTTATTCAACTTATACTAAATTTAATTCTCATGTTTCACATCACTGTAATATTTTCTTAACAATGGATAAGATCAATAGTATCAAAATCATTCAAACTTCACAGAGTGGAGATTAGAACACGAAAGGGTTAAGTAGTCTGTTCATTCACCAACGACTATTTACTGTTCATATACACAATGTAGTAGAAAGAAAACTTGATTAAATTTGTAAGCAATAAGGGGGGGGAGATAACAGGATCCTAAATTAGAAAACACGGTAACACTGCTACCTCTGGCTGTTAGTACTGCTCTAACCCTGTTAGACATCAGTTTGATTGTACTTGGATGTCAGATACACAGGTACGTCATTCCATGCAGTTTCAAGTTCATGTCACATTTCATTCATTGTTGTGGCCGGAGCGGCATGGCAATGGTCATCAGAGGCTTTCAATGAGTGAGAAATGTGGAATACATAGAGGACAGGTGAACATTTGACAACACTTTGTGACAGATTGCCGTGTACCAGTGGTTGTGCATACCATCACACCAAGTGAAGAGCTCGTATGATGATTTCGAATGCAAACTCATGCGTTTTTCTCGGAATCTCTAGAAACGAATACGTTCAGCACAATGCTGTGCACAGAACCAGGCCTTGCCTGAAAAGTCAATGTGGTGCCCCTTCTGTATTTAGTTTTGTCGTTGGGTCACCACCGTCACAGTACCTTTATACACCATTGTCAAGGGAATCCACAATAATGGTCATCAGACCGACAGACCAAGCTGTTCTATGTGTTCAGGAGTATGTCTGTTCTAAACTAGCCCATCGACACAAAATCCGAGATGTGGTTGAACAATCTTTCAAGGGGAACTAGACAACATGTTTGCCCTTTAGCGTATAATTGGCGGAAGGTCATTGAGATTCTGCATGGCATTCAGAAAACCCATTCTGAAATCCTCGATTGATTCTATATTTTGCATGACTGTCTTTGGGCTAAAGTGGAATCTTAAGTACTAGCAATGTCACAGAATAACCCGGCTTTATCGGATTTCGATACTTGCTGATAGACAATTTTCATCACTATACAAGTCATAACGTGATTTTCTCACAAGCAACCAACATATAAATGCGATTTCTGAATGAAAAATCCACTGCTTAACTTTCATTTTATAACAATTTTGAATTGCCCTTTCTTTCCCCTACATCGTTAAATTACGCTTAATTGCTAATCATTTTCGTATCCTATTGTGTTCTTTCTTTAATATGAATTTGACGTTTGTATCGTCATTCTCTAATATATATATATACAGTTTGATTTAATTTTTGTTAATGTTGCACTCTCTGAAGCAATGGGAGGGCTATTGGTGACAGGTGTCATAATTTTGAAACTCGGTCAAGGGACGTGGACGACATCTGTGTTGTTATTCTACTCTCTAAACTTCCACACTATGCCAAATTTTTAAGAAAAACATGTATTATGTATATATGTATACTAAATAAAGTATAATCTGCCAGACGCATACAGGATGGAGTAACAACTTTAGGAACCTCTGACTAACCATTAAAGAAAGTTTTCCCGAATTACCACCAGATTGGTTTTTCAATTCCTACTATTAGCTCACACTCTCTCTCTATATATATTTATTTATTTATCTTGGTGGAATTTTCAATTGTTAATAAAATACATTTTAAATCACTCAATTGAACTGAAATTTTATATACATGATTATTTTCGATGACAATACAGTAACTTAATTATAATTAATAAAAATTAATTAATTAAAACGAATTATTCAAAGAATTACAAATAAAGCCTCATTGGCATCATTTTTGGCGACTTAATGACCTTTTTGGCGACTTGTGTCAAAACTTGAAAAGATTTTTTTTCTTTCGTTTTAAAGCATTCAGTTGAACTGAAATTTTATATACACGATTGTTTTGGATGACAATACGATACTTTCATGATAATGAATAAAAATTAATTCCGCTTAATGTTGGGATTATGTCATATGCATATACATATTTAAATTAATTGTAATTCTTTAATAAAAAGTAGCTAAAATAAAATTTTTCTTTGTTGATCTAAGTAGGAGTTGACTTAAAAGTTGATTTTTTATATTGCTAAATTAATACAAAATGTACTTATTTTTAATTTTTTTATCAATGCATGAATTAAGAAATTAGCAAACTAACCCACTTTTTATGCTAAAATTATAAGAAACATATAATTTATCATTACGAAAAATGAAAAAAAATTTAAATTTTACGAACAGAGAGAAATCCCCATGAGTTTACAGATTATTCATTCAGTATATTCGGGCATTTGAACACACATACTTGGGTTATTTTAAACAATTGAAATAAGCACATGCACGCTTTTCAAAGTTCTGCATAAATTATCACGTGAGCACAGAAGACCATTTAAAGTTTTAAAATGGAGGAATGCATTATATGCCTGGGAGATCTAGCACGTTAAAGAATTTTCTCTAAAACGTATGAGAATTCTAAGATTTAACTTACCATGAGTAAGTAGACAAATATTAGGTAACTAAAAAAGTTAGGACGATTTAATAATGTTTTAGAATTTGAAGCACACACTGTTGTTGGACAAAACTAGGGAATTAGTTTCTACTATATTATGATGTGTTTTACTTTAGTTGTTGAGTGAATCTCTACCCATTCACTCTCTTTTCAAACATAATTCTAAAAATAATCGTAGCATAATGTAATACATTCGTGTGCTTTATGAATTTGAACATGATATTTCGAGTAACACTAGAGAAGCTGTAAAAATAAAATTTTCAGGTCATTTGGAAGAAATTACATTAAAAATATATACACACAAGGTTTCTACAGCTTATGTCGAAGTCTATTATTACAAACACATGCTGCTGTTCTAATTTTTGAGATTACAAAACTATTTATATTTTTAAAATAAAATTGAAAAATTGTACATAAAACCACATACAAATCAAAATACTGGTGTATAACTATTTTACCTAAGAAGGAAAAAAAATGCATGCTATGTATTTTGTTGTACGTACGAAACTTATGATATGGTCTTTCTATGGCGACCATATCTTTGATTGTCAGCGTGAATTAGAGGTGTGGGATTCTCGAAATGAATCGACATTTTAAAATTCTTAATATGACTTTATTAAGAATATAACTTAAATTTCTAATAAATTAGATAAACTTATATTAAGTGAGAATAAACCAAACACACAGCTGTAGTTAAACCTGATCGCGTAACTTGGATCACTTATCTAAATAATTATATTATCCGCCTACTTTCAATTCTGATAATATTACAAGTTCTAATATCAAATAATCAGTCCTACCTTGAATCAAGCTAAGATTCAATCAATTTCAGAGACTTTTAGGCAAGCGTGCAATATTATGCACCTTGCAGTAATGGCTAGAAATCTGGTAATCTTTGATAGGTCGTCAATTCACACTTCTATCTCTTCTAAACATAACTTTCTCTAAATTGCCATGTCGCTTACTAAAACTTCTGTTCTTTTAAAGGCTATCTTATTTGCATTTTACAATTGCATTTCACTTCTTGGATTTGGGTTGGAAAAGGTTTGCCATTAATCTTGGCCGTCAAAGAACCCAGAGGTTATGTTACAGAAAAGAGATACGTGAGCCCGTCACAAACTGTTGTGTGAGAGTGAATTTTTTGATCCAACCAATGAAGGTTTTCTTTTATTTTGTATTAATTTATTGTTTGTTTTCATAAGACAGGCGAATATTTTTTTATATATGTATAATGTAAACCCATATGTATACAGGCCAACACATAAGCATGAAGTTGTAAAACGTGATAAAATTAAGAGCAGTTTTGGTTGACTCGAAATGCAACAGGAAAGTTGCAAATATGTGTATGTACATCAAACAAACAAATAATTACTTATGAAGGTGAAAACAATGTTGAATTTTCATAAGTTGTTTGAGGATGTTATATTGGAATCATCAGCAGAATTTTTAAATCCACACAAACCAAATAAAAGCAATTCATAAGAATTCCAATTTAATTAGATATTTGAAGGCATACCGTAAAATCCAGCGTATAACGCGCACCCATACTTTTAAAATGAAATTTTTAATTTTTATATATATTCGCCGTATAACGCGCCTTACGAAGAAACCTGTAATGTACGCACGCAATGTTCTTATGTTTTGCAGTCATTTATTCGACGTATTATTACAAGCTTTAGAAAAAATAGTATATACTTCTAGAACTACAACCCTTTAAGTTCATAAGGAGTGTAATTTCTTTCAAATAAACAATATTTCGATATATATACAAGTCTAATTTTTTTCTATGCTCAACTTTTTTTTTTTATTTTTAAAGCTCACATTTTTAAAACCCGCGTATAAGGCGTGCCCCTAAATTTCGATCTTAATTTTTGAGTTAAAAGTGCGCGTTATACGCCGGATTTTACGGTATTTTTCTTACTCAAAAAATTTTTTTTTTATTGCATGAATATTCTGAGAATTGACGGCTAGGTTGCTTAGAGATAGCGCACCCGCTACTTAAGCCCAAGATTGCGGGTTCGATCCCGGCTGGGGTCGATAAATTTTCTGGATGCGAAAATGGAAGGCACAAATGTCATATGATTGTGAGGCGTGTAAAAGATCTTTTGAGTATCAGCTTGGCTTTGGTACTCCCAGGAAAATTAAAATAACACCCATTTTTAACCTCCGACGAGATTTTGAATTAAAATTAATTCATGCGTCAAAATTTGGTTGCGAGAGCCGTAAATTAGAGGGTTCCACTATTAAATGGCTCTCATATTTGGAGACTTACCGTGTCTACATATTCTTGCTTGCCAAAAGACAACCCATTAGAGAAGAAAGATTCTTAAAATTAAAATAGTTACAGTGAAAACTTTAAAATTAAAGTAGACGAGAGAGAGAGAAGCAAATTAGTGTAGTTCAAAAAACTGTATAAGAAATAAAGTATTTCCTTTAACCATATTATAGTAGTCCATTTGACGAACAAAATATTCACAATAATAAAATATTTCTCCAATGAACATGAAGTTCTCTTCAACATTTTTTTATTTACCCCTTTGAATATAACTCTTGTGACCGCGGTGGCATTAAGTCGATCGCGATCGACTGGTGGACCACAGAGACATTTTGAAGTGACCACCTTCACATAAGACCCAGGACTGGCATACTAAAATAAATATATTTGTTGAATACCAACGCTCTTCGGCTCTTCACAATGCATGCGACTATGTGTAGGCAACACTTGTATCATTATTGGAAGCACACGATGACACTTTATACATTCTACCCCGACTATAGAGGGGGAATGCGATCACCGCGATGCCAGCCGTAGAAATGCGTTTTCCCTCACACACCGACTAAAAGGGAAAATAAACATCGACCAGTTGTTCCCGCGATAACACGGGATTGGCTACTGAAACATCACCCCACAGCTCACACTTCCGTGGGATTGGATTCTTGTGTTGATATTACGTCCCACGATAGAAAACACCCAGCAGCGAACGTGTTAAGGACATACATCGGTTAATGAACGAAGTCAAGTATCCTAATTTGAAAAAGCTGCATTTCATTTAACTTCATTCTCTTACATTACCTCTAGTTGTGTTAATCTTCATTTCCAGTGATGAGTATGATTAAGACAGCATATCATTCGCGTTCCACAGACGACCACTTCGAATCCATTGCAAGATTAGCTCTTATTACCGAGATATTCAGGATTGGGGTGGACAGTATGTACGTCTTCTACTGAAACTATAAAATTCTACGAAAGTTAAGTTTAAATGCAAATGATTTATTTTTTATGCATTTTGAGTTGTTTGATTATAAATGCATCTTTTGATATTAATAAATTTATGGGTATAATTAATATGTTTGTGTATCTTGTGCGTTTTTCTTGAAATTTGAGTTTTCAGCAAAAGTTTTTTTTTATTGTAATTATGTAGGTAAGTGTATATTCTGTATTAATTATTATAGAACATAAATATTGTTGAGATTTTTGTAACTTACCACATCTACGACACTGGGTGGACCGCAGCACCTTAAAAAATTAGAACTAGACCGCGTATCATGTAAAAGTCTGCTCACCCCTGTCTTATGAGGTAGAAATTCTATCACAATATTAATTTCAAATTCTAATTTCTTTCACGGTAGGAAGAGTCGCATTGTATTTACATATATTTAACGTACTATGCTACTTTTTTCTTTTTAATCTATTCATTTTATTCTCGCATATAAGTATTTCCATACACAAGTATATCTCCCGTTTTTTTTCCTCTCACATCATAGAAGTTGAAAATTCATAAAATTATCCCAATTTTTAAGGACAGTACAGTAAATAGATATTTGTGTTACAATGCACGAACGTAGGATAATGTTTGTTATATTTCTACCTGTTCAAATGTGTTTTCAGTTAAAACTCTATTCTTTAAGAAGCTGAGTGAGGGACGTACATTCCTTAAATTCACAAAATATTTTTTGTCTTGTGATATGCATAGAGAACTTAAAAAGAATAGAAATATTCTCTTAAGGGAAACAATAGTACTTTGCTCTTCAAAATTACTAATTAGCTTTGAAATTTGTTTTTCTTCCGAAAACTCGAGTACTGGAAGTTTTTTCCCCTTTTACGGCGTTAATTATTCCTGAAATTTTCCAGCACAAAAACAGATATTCCGGTTAATTTTCTTACCTGGGATTAATTTTATTTTACGTGCATGGTATTGTCTTCTTTAAAAATACACTACATCTTGAAAGGAATATTTTTATTCTCAGATTTTTCTGTTTTACGTAATTTAAGCATTCGGCATTTTCTTAAGGTAATCTTAGCGGGCGTGTGTGTGTGCTTGGAGTTTTTGTACCATTGAATGCTCCTCTTGTAGAAGAGCTGATTCACCTTAAATCTGTATAAGCTTCAAGTCCTAACGTTGGAAGGTTATGAAATCTTGGAAATAAAGGTACCAGCTTAAATGCTGTGTTTGTGCTGTGCTGTGTTAAATGCTGTGTTGTTAAATGCATCATGGGTCAAAATTACGAGGTATATCACCAATATCACTCGTGCAAATTCGAAATGCAGAATCAACCAGGAAATTATTTTTAGATATAGATGATGGACAAAAGGAAAAGCGTGTGGCCTTACCTACTTTTTTCTGAATTTTCTTAAGTAGTTTCTTTAAATAACAGAACAATGTTACATTGGGTATACTGGAATGTTCTGGGGGGGGGGGGGGGAGTGGAAAAAAGAG